>CAJQZJ010032746.1:2209908-2255121 GCA_907164525.1 Lophiomys imhausi
AGAAGAAGAAGAAGAAGAAGAAGAAGAAGAAGAAGAAGAAGAAGAAGAAGAAGAAGAAGAAGAACCCCTCTTGTACCCACTGCCCTGCACATACTGTCCAGGGAGAAATAGCTGCACCCATAGCAGCAGAGGAGCCAATGTCTAGGGACTGCCACAGTGGTTGCTACCAACAGAGGAAAAGTGTCATCACCATGTGGGTTCAGCATCAGGAGCTAGAGTGCCCCAACTTTTGGAAGTGCTGTGCAACTTCCGAAAAGGTTATAGAGTCACCCTGGGACACTGTGATCAACTCACTGTCTTGCTCATTAGTCCCATCCCATTCTCTTAGCTGTGTTCAGTTGCTTTTGCTTGCAGCTAGGACTCTGATTAAAATGACTTTGTATTTTCTTGACTAGGAGGGAATTCCTAAAGGCCTTCATATCCTCAGTTCTTACAAATGTATCAAGTATCTAACATCCCTGGCCAGTGGACAGTGGACACAATGGCCTGCCACTGAGCTCTGACATCTGATACTCCCAGCTTCACTTTGCAGAGCTCCAGAAGTTGGCCGAGTCTCCAGCTGCCATGACTATAAAGTCTCACTGTGGATGTGTGTGCCTGCATCCCGCTTTATCTTGGCTCGGGGAAACCCAGCTGTCCCTCAGCACTCCTGCCCTTCCCCAGGGCTCCACAGAGGCTGCAGCTCTCTAGGTGCTTGCTGCATTGAGGGAAAGCAAACAGAGAAAGGAGGTGCCCCACTGTTAAAACTTAATGGAGGCATCTCATTCATAGGTTGTATCTTATTTGCTCTTTTTACTGAAATTGGACAAAATCGCTGTAGCCTCGGGCTGACACTGTGGCCCTGGGAACTCCTCAGTGGTTCTGAAAGCCACCCTTGATGAAGGCATTCAGTGTGACTCACACACAAGCCCAGGATAATTTCTAACCATCAACACTGACAAATATTCAAACTATGCCTCCAGATTCTGTGTTGTTTCAAGTGTGACTGTGTCTGAGAATCCTAAGACCTTCCCGGAGGGCCCCTTGCACTAATTACGTGTGTGGTGAGCTGAAGAAATGTGCTCGGTTTGGAGGTTGAGGGACATGAGTGTCACGTACTCCCTTGAGTAAAAGGTTCTTGGTCAATAGTGTCATCTTTTCCAAAAAGTGCTTTTGGCACATAACCTGCCATGGCTTCCATTAAAGTAGAGGAGGGCATATATTCTGTTTGCTCAAAATGTGAGCCTTGGTCCTAATACAGTGGAAGTGCTCACAAGCTGGAATTGTCTCATCAGAGCTGTTGGTACCAGCTCTGGTGACAGGTCCATATCAGCTTCTGATGTCATCACCCACGCAGCATATTCTATCCTAGAAAAGCACTCTCACTGTTTTCCTTCGGTTCCTCCTCTGACAGCCTCTAAATATTCTGACCACCAGAATATGGAACAACAAAAGGGTGCTACAGCTTTCCCTCTAAGAAGGGGCAATATTCTACAGGAAAATTAGGGTGCTGTGTTCTTCAATTCTTAGCCACAAATTGGTGTGTCTTGGTAGTGTGGTACCATCTTCTTACCCAGGGGCTTACACCAGGGGAAAGAGCATAGGTGAGGAGTGAGGACAATGCGGGGTTTGCTGGGGCTCAGTGGCAGCGAGCAACAGATCCCAGCTGGGTGTGGAAGAGGTTTGCCCAGGGGCGGCATAGCACATTCTCCCTTCCTGCTCTGGGGTCAGGAGTCATGATGGCAGTCTCTAGAATTTGCAGTCAAGGTGCCCCTGCTTTGTACCTGATGCAGAGACAAAGGCAGAGGACCAAGCAGAGGTGCATTCTGGGATGTGACATCGGAAGTACACTCGAGCTTTGTCTATGACATCTGTTGGCCCAGCCTTAAAGCCCAGCATGTGGCCTGGAGGAGAAAAATGGCTAACACAGCTCTGAATTCTTCAAAACACAAATCCAGCCAAAGACCAAAATGGATGAGAAACAGGTCAGTGGTCCATCGATCTTAGAGGACAACACCAGTGCTCAACCTCCCTGAGAGACGCCCAAGCACCATGATTACTCAGACTTATTGGAGCTCTGACGTCAGTGAGGATGAAAGCAATGAGTTTCCGAGGAAAAGTTAAACCCATCCAAACCATCTGGGACCTCTATCTACAACATCTTTCTCCACTTCCCCTACTACTGAGAAAACACAAGCCCCCACCCCCTTCTCTCAACTTTGAAGTAGTTCATTCGGCATGTACGGCCTCCATCTCCATCCACCTCCCCCACGGCTGGAAGGAGCAGGCGCTAGACCGGAGCCAGACCTCCAAAAGCTTACTGATGGAAAATACCAGTGTGCTGGGGGCGTGCTGGGGCTGACTGGGACTCACATAGGTTGAGCCAAGGAAGACACCACAAACCTACGGTCCTTTATGGAGCCAGGAGGGGGAGACGTGGATCACTTTTAATTAAGGAGATTTTTTTTTTTTTTTTTTTTGCTTTTTCCAGACAGAGTTTCTCGGTGTATCCTTGACTGTCCTGGACTTACTTTGTAGACTAGGCTGGCCTTGAACTCACAGAAATCCACCTGCCTCTGCCTCCCGAGTGCTGGGATTAAAGGCGTGTGCCACCACCACTGGCAATTAAGGAGATCTTAAACTGAACAATAGCCTACAAAGATACCAGCCCTCGGTTCCTGACGCCTGTGAATGCCCTCCTGCCTTACATGGTAAGCAACTCTGCAGAAGGACTAAGGTGAGGAGTTGGAGAGATTATGGTGTGACACAGGTGGGCCCAAAGCAGTCACCAGGGCCTCACAGAAGGAAAAAGGAATACAGCTGAGGAGAAGAGGCAAGCACTCAGATTTTCCAGCAGATTTTTCTAGAAAGCCTTGCCAGCACATTGAGTTTCAGATTTTTGACCTCCAAATGGTTAGAGAATAAAATGTGTTTTGGTTTAACCCGCTGAAGTTTTTTTTTTTTTTTAATAGCTGCATTGAAAGAGGAAACTAATATAGAGATCTCCGTGATGAGTCAGGACGGGGGTGGTGGGGGAGGGCAGCCCAGCATAGCGCTGCGGATTTCAGATTCCCAGGCCACGGGTCTTCTGGCACTGGGCAACTTCTTATTTTCACATCTTGATCACAGTTTCCTCTCCTCTCCTCCCAGTCCCTCCCCTTCCTCCCACCCATGCCCTTTCACCTCAGACAAAGGACAGGCCTCCTATGGATATCAACCAGCCTTGACAAATCAAGTTGCAGTAGGACAAGGAGCATCCTCTCCTATTGAGGCTAGACAGGGCAGCCCAGTTAGAGGAAAGGGATCCAGAGGCAGGCAATGTGGTCAGAGACAGCCCCGGTCCTGCTGTTAGGAGTCCCACATGAGGACCAAGCTTCACAACTGTTACATATGTGGCACTGAGGGACTCTTAATCTCAAATTACAGAAAACCCAGGTAAACTGGCTTATACACAGGTGACTCCACACTCGGTGGGCTAGGTGACTATTGGTGTCATGGAGGACCTTGGAGCCCCAGGCAGCACTTCTAGGTACACCGTTGCCCACACTCAGGGAAAGACGCCACTTCATCTTTGAGTCCCTTGTTGAGAGTGATGAACGCCGAATGAGATCATGTACCTCTCTGCTGCTGCTGCTCCTTTGCTGGGGCCACACTCCCCTCCCACCCCCTTCTGCCCGTGCCTAACCCAGTCGCTGCTGAGAAAAATCAGGTCGCTTTAGCGATGTGGGTTAATGGGGTCCTGCCTCAGAAGCCAGACTCCCTGAAGTATTTGACTGTTAAGGGTGAGTACCAGAACTTAATTGTTTTAGCCAAGAAGAAGTAAATCCATTTCCCAGATTCATCTGCTCCCCTGGTGCATGGCTGGGCTCCCGACAGTTGGGGCACACGTGGCTATTCTTCACCCAAGGAGAGGCTCTATTGGTTTGCTTCTGTCACCATGGAGCATAGATCTACCTTGGAGATCAGGTCCCCTCTTTGCCTGGCCCATTGCTTTGACTGCCCTTGTGGGGCCTGATAAAAATCACATGGGGTTTGGGTGACAGCACTGGGTCTCACTGTGTGCTAACTCAACTCCTCTGGCACCCACCGCTGAGATGGAGAAGAACCGGGGCTACTTCTCCCAGGAGGAAGCTGTGGGTGTGGCAGGCCCCTTGGGCTTCTGGGAAGTCTCGTAAGCCCACCTTGTTGTTGCCCAGGTACAGGGCTCGGTTCTCTCAGCCCGCCAGCCTGCACCCTCAGCTTGATCGTGAATGAACCCAGAGTGAGGGCACTGGTAAAACCAAAATAAAGTCTACTTAATTCTCTATTATCCTTAAGCTTTAATTTTTTAACTTTGGCAAATAGCTCTGTTTATGCAATATGCTACCATCATGGGATGCTGAATGAAGAATATACAGGAACTCTATATTGTTGGAACTTTCCTGCAGCCAGTCTTTTGCCTACTTTATTGGGTTCTTTTTCCTACCTCCCTACACTATCACCCCATCCCTTCCAACCCCCCAACACTAGGTAGGAAACAAGATATTTTAGAGGGGAAACGGGTGCTAATATTGTTAGACGACTTCCTACTGATTAGGAGCATCATGTTCCTTGGGGTGAGTTTGATCTTTGTTGTCAGGATGTCTCTAGCCAGCAACCAGCAATCCAGCAACAGTGGCAGCAGGGAGAGCAGCAGCCATTCCAGGCCTTTTAGCGTTTATACCCTCTCAAAAGTCTCCAGAATTCCAAATGTAAACTATCTTCGGCTGGCAAAATCATGCCCCTGCCAGAAAGTGAGACAAGTCATGGTTAGCTGGTGTGGTCAATCTGAAGCAGCCCCATATCCCACACCTGGGATTAGAACAAAAACAGTCACATATCCTTTCCATGTTAAAAAAAAAAATCTCAGCCGGGAGGTGGTGGCACACGCCTTTAATCCCAGCACTTGGGAGGCAGAGGCAGGCGGATCTTTGTGAGTTCGAGGCCATCCTGGTCTACAAAGTGAGTCCAGGACAGCCAGGGCTACACAGAGAAACCCTGTCTCGAAAAACCAAAAAAAAAAAAAAAAAAATCTCAGCTGGGTGTGGTGACACATGCCTTTAATCCCAGCCCTCGGGTGATAGAGGCAGGCGGATCTCTATGAGTTTGAGGTCAGCCTGGTCTACAAAGTGAGTCCAAGATAACCAGGGATACACAGAGAAATCCTGTCTCAAAACAACAACAACAACAAACATCTCACTACACTTTCCTGATAATCTGCAGTTATTTCAAACAACAAATTCATTTTTTATTATTTTTGTCTCATATGGTGTCTGATATGGTTCATGGGGAAATACACTTGTGTGCTCAGTTGCACATGGACATAGATGTGCATGCATGTGGAGACCAGAAAACAGCTTTAGGTGTCATTTTTGATGCACTGCCCATGTTGGTTTTTGAGGTAGGGTCTCTCACTGGTATGGAACTCACCCAGAGGCTAGGCTGTGCAGAGAGTGAGCCTCAGGGATCTGCCTGCTGCTGCCTCCCAGTGTTGGGATTTCAAGCATGTGCCACCATTTCAAGCTTGGTTCTGAGAATCAAACTCAGGCCCTTTTATTTGCACAGCAAGCACTTTACTGCCTCAGCTATCTCCCCAACCCCAGTAAATTTATTTTAAAGACAATGGTGTGAGGGGAAGGTAAACCAGTGTTAGGTTCTGCCTATTGGGATCACACTGTACCCTGTCATATTTCCAAACGTCACTGAGGATATTCTCTGCTCACTCAAGAATTCTCTGCTCAGCTCCAACTCAGCAAGAGGAAGAGGATTTTAAGGAAAGTTAAACTCAAAAGGAGATGGACTGGTCAGCCTTACATGAAGACCTGGGGATAGACTCCTAACACCCATATAGAAAACAAGTCTGAGACACATGTGCAGCTCCAATCCCAGCACTGGGGAGGTTAAGACAAAAGGATGCAGGAACCTGCTGGCCAGCCAATCCAGCCAACTGGTAAGCTCCAGTTCAGGAAGAGACTCTGTCTCAAAATAAAATGAAGCAATTGAGGAAAACATTCAACATTGTTGACCTCTGCCACACCCTCCATGACATATACATATAAACACACACACACACATACACACAGGTTTGTGGTACATATAGTTCCTAGGGATGCTAATAAGGATTTGTAAAGGAGGGAAAGTAAGAATGAAAACAATGGGATTAGGTTGTTTGATGGAAGTTCTCAAACCCAAAAGGATCCTGTGTTATAGCTATCCAAGAAAGAACTAAATCATGAGATCTTTGCCACAATACTTTTAACAAAATACCTCGCTTACTCAAATCACCTGAGAGACTAGTTCCAGTCACTACATCAAGAACCCAGCCTGACCTGATTTTGCTGCTGTTTTGTTTTCATTTTTGAATGTGTGTGTGTGTTTGTGGTTTCTGGCCTCATCTAGAAGCCCTGTCTTAACCACAGCACTTTCTTCAAGCCACACACCGTGTCTTCTCCATTTGAGAAATGGATCTTCATCATGTGGTATTAACAACCTGCCTGAAAGCAAAGGCCCATCCATCATCCAAATTACCTCATTTAAATCATAATCCCAGTCATGGAAGAAGCACAGAATATCATCCTTTTTGACAGACACTGAGGCTGAGTCAATCCTTTCCCAAGATCACCGGGCTGTCAGCCAGTGAGGACGCTGTTCATTACCACTGTCTGCTTCCCATACCCAACGACCTGACCTCCTTCCTGAGGAAGTCCCAAGCACTCTCCCACCTTGGTGTTTGTACTCATCACCTGACCCAGCATTTCCACTGTTCTGCCAGCTGGATGCCACAGGAGCTGTATGGCTTTGCCCATTGCCACTGCTGCCACCTTTGTCCTTTGTGTTCCTCCTCCCGTGGGCAGACCATGTCTACCCAAAGTGTCCTAGCATTACCTGTCTCTCGGGCACCTCCCCCATTGTAGTTTACAGCCCTCTCCCATAGCAAGTGATGACCAGGTAATAGCTCAAGAGAAAGGAGGGAGGGAGAGGCCAAAATACAGACGGAGGGCCAGAAAGAGACTCCTGGAATGAGTTCTGTTACAGGTTGGATATGAAAGGGCCCCCACAAGCTCCTTTTTGGATGCCGAGGAAGATTTGTGGGAAGATGCCTCAGATTTGGGGAAGTTGTGGAGGGTTTAGGAAGCAGAACCTAGCTAGAGGAAGTAGGCCAACCCATGCAGGTGTGTTATCTCTAGCTGCCGGCTGTTTTGCCTTCTCTCGGCTTCCTGATGGGCTATGAGGTAAGCAACCCTCCTCAGGCACACGCACAGCCACAGCCATGATGCCATGCCAAGTGCATGGACTAAATGACTATAGACTCAAACCTCTAAAACTGTGAGCCAAATCACGGTTTCCTCTGTTAAGCTGCTTCTCTCAGGAATGTTGGTCACAACAGCAATAGAAATACCTAATTTCAGGCCGAGGGGGAAGTGAAAAGAAGTAGAGAACTCAGTGCCCTGACACCCAGGCCTCCTCCTTGCACTGAGCCACTGGAGACTGCCCAGGAATAATTGGTCAGTGTATATGCCCACCTTCTGTGCTTCCCACTCTCTTTCAACTGACCCCACTATTAAGAGTTATGGGGGACTGGCTGAAGAGCTGGTTCAGCAGGTAAGAGCATTTGTTTCTCTTGCAGAGGACCGGAGTTCAGTTTCCAGCACCCACATTAGGTGACTCATAACCACCTATAACTTCAGCTCCAGGGGGTCTGACACTCCCTTCGGGCCACCGTGGGCACTCAAACTCACATGCACATACACAAAAGAGAGAGACACATACCTATACATATAAATAAAAATAATTTTAAAAACCTTTTTTTGCCAGGCATGGTGGTGGTGCATGCCTTTAATCCCAGCACTTAGGAATCAGAGGCAGGCAGGTCTCTCCGAGTTCGAAGCCAGCCTGGTCTACAAAGTGAATCCAGGACAGCCAGGACTACACAGAGAAACCCTGTCTCAAAAAACCAAAACAAAACAAAATCTTTTTTTAAGTGAGTTGTGGAGACTAGGGAGGTAGCGCAGTTTGTAGAGAGTTTGCCACGCCAAGTGTCAGGGCCTAAATTCAACCCCAGAACCCACATTTCAAAAATCCAAACAATACTTGTAATTCCAGTGTAAGGGGTGGAGAGCAGAGACAGTTGGAGCCCTCGGGCTTGCTGACCAGCCAGTCTAGTTGAATTGGTGAGCACTAGGCAAATGAGAGGCCTTATCTCCAAAATCAAGGCAGGCGATATCTGAGGAACTGGACTGGAGACTGTCCTCTAGTCTCCACATGCACAAGCACACGGACCTATGTCAGAATCCAGTCCTGAAGATGATCAACTCCAAGGTCTTGGGCATGGAATGCATGCTGACACTGCACAATCTAACAGGTCAGACTGAGAGTCTGTGGCATTGGTCTCATAAAATTTCTGATGTGTTTTTTTATGTTCTATATACTTACTTGGAAAAGGGAGTTCCCATACAAAGGTCCTGATACTTACTTTAAATAACATTGGCATGGTGATATTTCTTCTGTCTGTTCACAGCCCATCCCCAAAGGATAAACATTTCAATAAAAGTTCAAGTATTAAGATGAGGAAATTTTCCAACTGAAACACTGGGTCTTTGTTCTTGAAGGATCTCTCTTCAAGTGTGGGTACTGACACGTTTAATGTTAAACAAATACATAATGAAGAACCCAGACTAGTTTTGTTTTGTTTTTAATTCCCTTATTTTTTAAGCACTGAACTCCAGGACTGCACAGATTTGAGCTGGCTTGTCAGTCTACAACAGCTGAAACCTGTCTTGAGGAAATGACCTCAAACCTGCTCTCTCTCAACATCTACAAAGAGTACCCTGGATGCAGCTTCTGAAAGGCAGGTGCTTAGGGCTTGTCTTTTTTTTTTTTTTTTTTTTTTTGGTTTTTCAAGACAGGGTTTCTCTGTGTATCCTTGGCTGTCCTGGACTCACTTTGTAGACCAGGCTGGCCTTGAACTCACAAAGATCCACCTGCCTCTGCCTCCCAAGTGCTGGGATTAAAGGCGTGCGCCACCACCGCCCGGCAAGGACTTGTCTTTTTAAATAGGGTTTTTATTCTTTGAATCTATCAGTGACTGTAGACACACATCACTACCTCCCATCCAATTCCCCCTAGTGCCCACCAGCCCATCTCTCTTTCAACTTTATGTTCTCTTTTAATTACTGTTATTAATAAGCACACGTTCTATTAACTCTGCCCCTATGCACTACGGGTATGTGGCCATGACTGCGGCTTGAGCAACTTACCACAGGCCATGTCCCCAGAGGAGAGTGGCTCTTCTTTCCTCAGCAGCCATTGGGGCTGATCTTGGCCTATCAGCTTCCTGCGATCTCCACCTGAAACTTATGTGGTCACTGTTACAGATCCCTGAGAAAAAGAGCTTTCAAGGAGGAAAATAATGTTGACTCCAGCTCTGGGTTTGGGCCTGAGGTCAGTCGCTGCATGGCTTTGGGCCTAAGACAAGGTGAAAGGTCCCAGCAGCAGGAATATAGGGCAGAGGTTACTCACTTTATGGCAGCCCAGAAACCGAGAGTGGGACAGGGAGGCGCCACAGATAAGAAGCACTTCAAAGGCACACTGCAGGAACCTAGCACCACCTACTGCCTCCCAATAATGCCGTGGGATTATGAACCCCTCAATGGATTAATCCATTCATGAAGTCTGAGCCCCCTGATCCAATCACTTCCCAGGGACTACATCTACCAGCTGAGGACCAAGCTTCAAGAGCTCCTTGGAGGATACTTCCTACCCAAACCATGACAGTCATTCATCACTAAGTCGTTTTTTCCTTTGTCACCTTGTCCCATTTTAATTTCCCCCATAGCATTTGAATTTTTTAAAAATTTGTTTATTCTCTAATCTGTCTCCCCACTAGAACATGAACCCCATGAGACAGGAACTGTGTTGCACTTGCTCTCTGCTGAGTTTTCAGGGTCTCTGCTGTCTTGTCATCACCCTGGTGCACACTGTCCCCTCTGCTGGGTCTCTCTCCCTTCAGCATCCTTTCCTTCAGCTCAGGCTTGGGTTCTGTCCCACGGAAGGCCACTTTGACAAAGGGGAAGGAAAAGGCAAGAAGTGGGTGGCACAGATGTGGTGATGGAGATAAGTCAAACCCTTTATCTCCCAAGACACTACTCTCTGAGAAATGTATCATTGAAAGGAGCTTAGGACAACACTTTTGAGGAAAACAAGAAGCTATCTCCCCTTCAGGACCTCCCGGGCCCGCTTTCTCCTGCCTGTCTCTTTTCCACAGCCAGTAGCTGCCCCAAGAGGCAGGCAGATCTCTGTGAGTTCAAGGCCAGACTGATCTACATAGAGAGTTCCAGGGTAGCACTACATTAAAAGGGGCGGGGGGTGGCTCATACTGAGCTGTTTATGAGGGGACCACAGCAACCTGGGAATGCAGGAGGTCAAGGGTAGGTGCCCATCTCCTGGCCTTCTTAGATTAGGACAGGCTTGAGGGGAGCTTCTAACTCATTAGCATCCCCTCACACTTTCCCTCATCCTGTGATAATGTCAAGCAGGCTCCAGCTGCTCAGCTCAGCTCAGTTCAGAGGGTCTTACAAGCCCCAGTATGCTTGCGGGCCCTCATCCCGAGGCAGGTCCATCCTGACTTCACTGCTGGGAAAGCTCTCAGCCACGGTTAACCTCAGGAAGGCCAGGAAAGAGCACAAGAGGCCTTGGTGATAATGCTAGAGACAGACAGGAACAAGGTTAAACGTATTTCAATGACAATCACTGTGTCTTATCAAAAGATGTTATATACACACTGTAAAACAAGTAAGTAAAAGGTGGGGTAGGGCTGTGTGAAAAGGTGGGGTAGGGCTGTGTGGTGCTGCATGCCTTTAGTTCCAGCACATGACAGAGACAGGAAGCTCTCTCAGTTTGAGGCCAGCCTGGTCTATATAGTGAGTTCTAGCACAGCCAGGGCCACATAGTGAGATCCCATTTAAGAAAGAAAGGGAGAAAGAAAAGAAAGGAAGGAAGGAAGGAAGGAAGGAGGGAGGGAGGGAGGGAGGGAGGGAGGGAGGGAGGGAAGGAAGGAAGGAAGGAAGGAAGGAAGGAAGGAAGGAGAGAGAAAGATAAATAGCACAGAAAGGAGGCTAGAATAGTTCTTCTCTCTTGAGCCCTGTCTAGTCAAAGAGTCTTCAAATATTGAGATGCATTTACTTTTATATTTTTATTATTTTAGTGGGCTTTTAATTTCTATTTATTTATTTATTTATTTTTGGTTTTTCGAGACAAGGTTTCTCTGTGCAATAGCCCTGGCTGTCCTGGACTCACTCTGTAGTCCAGGCTGGCCTCGAACTCACAGAGATCCACCTGCCTCTGCTTCCCAAGTGCTGGGACTAAAGGCGTGCACCACTACGGCCCAGCTATAACATTTTTACATTTTAAATAGTGAAATAAGTGTTAGTGTTCATTGTTATTTAATGTTTAGAATATTAATATTCTTGAGAGTTATTAAAACATGATCTTTTTTTCCTTTTTGTGGTACTGGGGATTGAAGCCAGGGCCTCATGCATATTAGGCAAGCACTCTACCGACTGAACTACATCCCCATTCTAAGATTTAAAATGTAAAAAACTGACAAAAATTGAAATAAATAAGTAAAATCTATAGACCTTTTTCTAAAGCTTCCATCATAAATATATAGCATCAACATCATTTGAAAGAGTCACTTTTGAACTGACTTTGAGGTATAACTGGTTTACAATTTGATAATCCACCACTGGACCAAGATAAAGAACTTCCCTCCCCACCTTAAAACAATTAACTAAAAGGAGACAAAAGATTTAAATGAAAAAGATAAAGCTATAAAACACTTAGGAAAAATGTGTGTAAATCTTTATGACTTTGGGTTAAATAACAATCTCTTATATATGACAGCAAGAGTACAAAAATCAATAAAAGGTAAGTTGGAGTTCATTAAAATTCAAAACTTCAAAGGACCTTATCAAAACATTCCCAATATCCTTTTTCACCCACTTAAGAGGACTGAAATCAAAGAGGCCGTCATAACACCTGTGGGCCTGTGGCTAGTTTTGTATCATTATCAATAAAGCTGATATACTTATTTTAAAATGCTGAGGAACTTACTGCCAGTATTTTAGCTAACAGATCTTTGCCTAATTCCAGATCAAAAAGAGGCCGTGTTTTCTTCTCATAGTTTAACATCAAGATTTGGTTTTGTTCACATTAGTTGGCTACCTAGGGATTTGGGTTTGTTTGGGATTTTTAGGTTATTATTTCTTTCTCTCTCTCTCTCTTTCTTTTCTTTTCTTTCTTTCTCTCTTACTTCCTTTCTTCCTTTCTTTTATGTGCAGGACGCGACTGTATAGCACACATTTGTGTGTGAGAGACCACAAAGGCCAGAAGATAACTTTGGACACCCTGGAGCTAGAGCTGGAGTCACCGACTATGTGGGTGCTGGGAACTGAACTTGGGTCCTCTGGAAGAGAGTCACAAGTGCTGGTAGCCACTGGACCATCTCTCCACCCCTAAGCTAATGGCTTTGATACAGTTGTTTGAGAACCACCTCTCCAGCCCTCCCGGGTGGTTCTGTGCTCGGCCCTGGCTAGTTTTCTCACACATCTGCTTTGTTGACCTACCGGTACTTGCCTTAATCCATAAGGGGCCCTCTGTTGACCTCCATAATTCTCTCCCTACACAGCCTCCCTTCCTCAAACTCTCAGATCTAGCTTCTTAACTCAACAGACTGCTGAGTCTGCCTCAGTTTACCCACCTCCAGTGCACTGCAGCTAGACAATAAAAAGGAAGTCATGGGGGACTGTGTCTCAGGGGCCTCAGTCCTTCATTGGCTGATCTATGAGCCAGTATCTTAAAAATAACAGTGTCTGTTCTTTTGTGTGGCACCTCCTAGGTGGTCAGCTTTGTCAAGATGAAGCTGAATATCTCCTTCCCAGCCAACAGCTGTTGGAAACTCATTGGAGTGGACAATGACCACAAACGTCATACTTTTTATGATATCACATGGCCACAGGAGTAGCTGCTGATGCTCCGGGAGAAGAGTGGAAGGGTTGTGTGATCTGAGTCACTGGCAACGACCAACAGGGTTTTCCCATGAAGTAAGGTCTCTTGATCCACGGCAGAGTGCGCCTGCTGTTGAGCTAGAAGCATCCTTGTTATAGACCAAGGAGAACTGGAGAAAGCAAGCACACATCCGTTTGTTGATGCCAATCTGAGCGTTCTTAAATTGGTTATTGTTAAAGGGAGTGGGGGGTATTCTGGGGCTGACAGACACTACTGTTCTTTGGCAGTGGGGCCCAAGGGAGCTAGCAGAATCCAAATTCAATATTTCTTTTTTTTTAAATACTTTATTTTTTTTTCTTCAAGTTACATCTCAGTCACAAACCCCTCCCTATTCCCCCTTCCTATCCCGCCCTTCCACCCTCTTCCCCCCCAGAAGTTTCCCCTTTCAGTCCAACATATGGTTCCTTCTCTTATAGCAGTAAGTATTATACAAAACAACAGATATAAATATGCCACATTTATGAGAGTTAAATGGCCCAGTATACCTTCCCAATGTCCAGTTTATACACATTTGGCCCCTGACTTTAACTTTCTACTATCTAACCATCTCCATGAGTTTAAAGGTCTATATCTGACTCAACATTCATACTAACTTGCAACACACTTTTAAGAGTATCTTCTTAGATCTATAACACCCTCTTGATTCCTAAACAACTCAAAATTTAACTATGAGACTCTAGCTGTCTATTCTTCAACCACCTCAGAGACCTGAGAGGGATAAATATATCTGCTTATATAGGAAGTGCAGGGCCTGCAGCTTCCAAAACTAAGAAAGGACATACCAATGATTGCCTGGACAGTTCCCATTTTCTCTCCATACATTCCTGCATCAGTCTTCAGCCTTTGGGTCCTGTTTCTCTGACAGACATTTGTTGTAGAGCCGGGATTATGAAGGACTTACCTACCCTGTCTTGGCAGAGTTAGGCTGTCGACTTCCCTGCTACCAAGTTTTGTCCTTTTTGGACAGCAGTCTGTCTGCAGTTGGTGCAAGGGGTTTTTTCATGCCAAGAGATAGGCTTGCCACTAATTCAACCATCTTATAGTGGAGGTTCTTCGATGCTTATCTTCTACTTGGAGTAGAATAGGGGGTGAAGTCAGGCGCTTATATGTCTCGATATCAAAAAAAAGAAAGAAAATCTTAATTTAAGATAACATCTTTGAATGCCATATTCTGCAGATCTCTTGGGGTTTTTGAAGATGCCCTATCCATCTCTTGTATTTAGAATAGCAAATGTTGCTTGTCAGGAGAAGTACTACCTAGCCCCCCCCCAAAAAAAAAAGAGGGCAATTGTCCCAGGGTTGGGATTGGGGCAGGGCTCTGCTCTTATCTTTCCAGAAGAATCGAAGCATCCATTAGGGGTGCCCGGGGATGGCTGGACAGCAGAAACCACAGCAGAGAGCAGAATCAGGCACCAAGGAGGACGAGTGACCCAGTTGATTCTGCCTGGCAGACTTCCTCAATAGCTGTCTCCATCGGGGGCCTGCAACCACCACGGCAATCCAATGTCGCTGGGACCATTCAGCTCTACACAAAGCCCCGGCAGGAACCTCAGTGAAGCCTGCAAGATCAGCTTCTGCCTACAAACCCCTTAGGTCATCTAAACAGCTGAGAACAGAAGGACTGAACATAAAAGGAGTGTACTAACATTTTTAACCATTTTTTTTTTTTTTTTTGGTTTTTCAAGACAGGGTTTCTCTGTGTAGCCCTGGCTGTCCTGGACTCAATTTGTAGACCAGGCTGGCCTCGAACTCGCAAAGATCCGCCTGCCTCTGCCTCCCAAGTGCTGGGATTAAAGGCGTGCGCCACCACTGCCCGGCAACCTAAAGATCAAATAGAGCTGTTCATTTCGCAGCCACCTATTTCTTCAATAACAGATTCTTTCCCCACAATAATTTATCTTATCTCCCAGCTCCTTCTTCCTTTCTAGACTTGCCACAGCCACCACACTCACCCTCAAGACTTGGAGGTAGCCTTCTGGACTTGAAAATATACAGATTCAAACGTAGATTCTAACCAAGGTTTGGGAAACTCTCTGACTCACAGCTGCAGCAAAGAGAACGTTGGGGTGCAGTAGAAGAAACTTACTGGGTTAGCAGACAGCTATTGTAACTAGACTCATATGAAAATGTACACATTTTGCTCATTCATTTGTATAGTGGCTGGGCACAATATGATGCAGGCCTATTGTGGCCGTCTGCAATCTGATCGGTCCCCATGTGTCTCTTTTTCTCTTTAGGTCAGTGGGCTAGCCTGGCGTATGCTGGAAAGAATGTTACAAAACAAACACAACCATGAAAAACTATGTCAGGTCCTTTCTTGGAGGTCTGCTACAGCCCACTGACTGAAACATGTCACAAGGCAATTGCAGAAACAAGGACCAAGTAAGGGAAGAACTGCACAGCTGCATGAGAAAATGTGTGTCTACAGGAGGTAGTGGGGAGCTGGAGGCAGAAGTCAGTCTGCACAGCCAGTAAAGCCTGAAAAATAAGCCAAGTGCCAACAGGGAAGGGGAAAATGGTGTACAAAGGGCACATTCTTGTAGGCAACTCCTAAGCTGAGCAACTTTCTCAATACCTCTGTTGAAAACCAGCCCTCAAAGCCCCAAGAGACAGTAACTGGGCACATCTCCTACCAATGTCCTCCAGAGGTGGCCTTGGAGCCAGATTGGTCTAGATGGGTCAGTAGCAATGAACACGGTTCCAGGAAAGATGCAGAATCCTTTTCTTCTATCCTAGGAATACCAGAGGCTGAAGCCTCACTCCACCTTTTAAAGCTATTCTGTGATAAGCTTCTCAGTTGTCTGTCTGCCCTGCACTCCCAGTCCCTGTCAAGGAGCAAGGAAACAGGCCACTGGGTTACTTCTCTAGTCTTTCCTAGAGGTAGAAACTGAGCTCTACACTGTCAAATTGCTTCTATTTGAGAAATTTGAAGATTCTGCTATCATTGCAAAAAACATTACTGACACACACACAAAACAAACAAAAAATTCATTAATAGTATTAGAATATGCTAAATGTGTGTCTGGAGTTATCTCATCAGTTAAGAGCACTGGCTGCTCTTCCAGAGGACCTGGGACTCATTCCCAGCACACACATGAAGTCTCACAACTCTCTGTAACTTCAGTCCCACGGGATCCAATACCTCCTTCTGGTCTCCATAGGCACTGCATGCATGTGGCCCACAGACATATTTGCAGGCAAAATACCCATACACATTAAGAAAAGAAAAGAGGGCTGGAGAGATGGCTCAGTGGTTAAGAGCACTGGCTGCTCTTCCAGAGGACCTGGGTTCAAATCCCAGCACCTACATGGCAACTCACAACTGTCTATAACATCAATTCCAGAGGATCCGACACCCTCGCACAGACACACATGCAGTCAAAACACCAATGTACATAAAATAAAAATAAATAAATCATTAAAGAAAGCCATGCAGTGGTGGCACATGTCTTTAATCCCAGCACTCAAGAGGCAGAGGCCAGCAGATATCTGGGAGTTCAAGGCAAGCCTGGTCTACAAATCGAGTCCAGGATGGCCAGGGCTCTGCTAAGCAGAGAAACCCTGTCTTGAAGAAAAAAAAAGAAAACAGAGAGAGAGAGAGAGAGAGAGAGAGAGAGAGAGAGAGAGAGAGGAAAGAAAAGAAATTAAGAATATGCTAAATGCAGTCTGACAGCTCTTCCTCTTCCATTTCCCCAAGTCCACAGTCAAAGCAGACCTGCCCCTTCAACAAGAGCCTGAACCAGCCACATCACTGAGGGACCCCTAGAAGCCACAGAATCGGATTTGCTTTCTAATGTTACATAGGTGGCTGAGCAAGTCAGAAATGTCACCCTCTGTCGCAAAACACAGTGGCCAAGAGAATGGGACTTTGGAGTCTGAAAGACCTGAAGGGAACACTGTCTACTTGTGTACCACGTGGCTTTGGGCAAATTGTTTGACCCCCCTCAAGCCCCTGCTGGCTAAATGGGGTCAGTGCAGGAGCTAATTCTCAGAACAATCATGTGGATCCCTGAGATAAAACATAAAAATGCTGATTGCAGTGCCCGCCACGTGTAGGTGTCCAACAAAGTCTAACTAGTGATCTAAGGGAGGGAACTGGAGATCTCAACTCTGAGAAGCAGGAACCCTGAATGGAGACTCTACTGTGTCTACTGAAACCCTTAAAAGATTGATCCCACTCTGGAAGTCTGAGGAAGGGCTTCTGGCCAGTTTGGAGTTAAGCACTCCTACAAAATTGAAGCGTTATAATGAGATATGTTGTGGTCTGAGCATGAACATGCAAAAGTGCAGGTGTCTGTTAACTTGGGTGGGAAACAACTCCCCGGCCAGAAACATCTGTCCAAGGAGCAGGAACACCTGCTGCTATCTGCTGACTGCACGACAAGGGCAAAACAGCCTTCCTTCTATACCGCCAACTAAATCACGTGGGGTTTGGTTTCAGTTTGTTTTGTTTTTTGGGGTTTTTTGTTTTGTTTTTGTTTTTTGTTTTTTTTTGTGAGACAGGTTCTTGTCTTGTAGCCCAAATTGATGTGAAATGCCCTTTGTAGCCCAGGCTGGCCTCAAACTCTAGATCTGACCCAGTCTCTGCATTAGCAACACCATGTCAAACTCAATTTCAATTCACTGAGAGGCAAGGATGCTAGCTGCTATCACAACCATTTATTTTCAAACTAACCTGTGCCTCTTTCCGGTAAATTCAGGGTTTCTAATGTATTTCCAAATACCCTTGATTCAATTTGATATGGATGTATAGAATGTTTACACTGTGGCAGATGTTTCAGACACTTAAAAGGCAGAAAACAGACATGATTTGACTGTTACTAGGACAGACAACCTCAGGATCTCTTTATAGATTCCCTTTGCCCTACTTTAAGGACAGTAAATCTAGAGGAAAATCGTGTGTGTGTGAGGCAATTAGGGGTTACAGGGCACAGTGGGAAATCTTGATGCTTCAAGTAAGAAAAAAAGGAATGAAAGCTAGAAGCAAAGTCCCCAAACTTGGGAGAGGGCTGGAAGATTCCCTGAAAATGGAGAAGCAGAGATAAGGTGGTACCAGGAAAGGAGAGGAAGGGAGGAATATGGAGAAGATGTGGGAAAAGAAAAGGGCCACTTAAAGTAGGAAATGTTGTTCTTCCCAGGGTGACATTATCCTCTCCCCTGTTTCCATGTGGGCTTAATGGTTTTCCATTCTCAGGAGGTGGC
This sequence comes from Lophiomys imhausi, assembly GCA_907164525.1. Taxonomy (NCBI): domain Eukaryota; kingdom Metazoa; phylum Chordata; class Mammalia; order Rodentia; family Muridae; genus Lophiomys; species Lophiomys imhausi. Next base: position 2,228,173 of record CAJQZJ010032746.1, read on the forward strand.
AGTTGTGCAATGCTCAAAGACTGGCTTTGAGAGAATAGGGGACCTCTTTACGCAGGATCGCTGCTACATAGTTTTTGAAAGTTCTAGAACTCCAGAATAGGAAATGTCCGATAATAGACCCAGAACTATGTGATTGGTGGGGAGACTTGGGAAGGGGTATAAAAGGATTATTAATATAATATAACATGTAAATAATCTCCCCCTCCCCCAGTCCCCAATATCCGTGATCCTTCTCAGTTTGCCAACTCTACTGAGTATGCAGAAATACTCTGGATGGGTAGGAAAATTGTGGGCGAAGGGTTGGCTTAGAGGATCCTAATATGAAAGGCACAAAGCAAGAAGCAAATGTCAGAGTGTATTGTTTCTAGAAAACATGTATGGCATTGATTATAACTGATGGGAAAATCCTCTCAATTTCAATATTATTAGGAAAATGCTAGCTGCTTCAAGAAGTGACCCACCATTTCAGTGTCACCCTTTGGCAGTAAGCTTGACTGTCCATGTTACTGTAGCATTCCATGTGAACCAATGACTTTCTTCCACATGGTGATTTAGTCCCTAGGTTTCTTGCATCTTATGGACCTGCCATTCCCTATGGTCCCAAAGCCCCCAGTACCCAAAATGTTGAAAAAAAAAAAGAGTCTGAAGAGAGCACACCTAACCAGACGTGGTAGTGCACACCTTTAATCCCAGCACTTAGGAGGAAGAGGCAGGTGGATCTCTGTGATTTCAAGGCTAGCCTGGTCTACAAACTGAGCCCTGGACAGCCAGGGATACACAGAGAAATCCTGTCTTGGAAAAACCAAAAAAAGAAAGAAAGAAAGAAAGAAAGAAAGAAAGAAAGAAAGAAAGAAAGAAAGAAAGAAAGAAAGAAAGAGAAAGAGGGAGAGAGAGAGAGAGAGAGAGAGAGAGAAAAGCAAGCAAACCAGTTCCTTAAAAGCCTCTTCCAAGAGACACTGGTCTCCTCTGTTCACATCTCACTGTCAAAGACTAATCACATGACCACACCTGGATACAGAGTGTGATCTTGGTGCCTGCTGACATAGGAATAATTCCACAGTGGCTAAGGAAGCAGTTTTGGTAGATAGGCAGCTATGTACATGTGTGCCTATTAATAGATTTGCATTTGCTTGCTTATTTTCTCCCACTGAAATACAAGTTCCATAAGAACAAGGGTTTTGCTTTCTTCACTGAAGAATCTCTAGTTGTTTCAGGAAAGCTTGGATGCGTTGTGTCCATTTAGAGGTTACAGCTATGCCAGGGTGAGGCTTTTAGGAGGTGTCCAGGTATGATGTGATCCAAGAGAGAAGACAGGGTTGTAGGATTCTACAGAAGTCCTTTACAGAGTGCAAATGTATAGGACCCTTGTCCCACAGTTAAGAAATTGAATCTGCCAGGTGTGGTGGTACATGCCTTTAATCCCAGTACTCTGGAGGCAGAGGTAGGTGGATCTCTGTGAGTTCAAGGCCAGCCTGGTCTACAGAGTGAGTTCCAGGACAGCCAGAGCTACACTGAGAAACCCTGTCTTGAAAAACGAAAAAAAGAAAAAGAAAGAAAGAAATTGAATCTATTCCTTAACACCAAATGCCTAGGAATTCCATTCATAAGTATACAGATAACTGAAAACATTTTCTCACACAAACTCTGTATACAGCAGTATAGTATATTTCAAATTTTCCAAAATGAGAAACAACTGAAATATCCATCAATAGATAAATGAATTAAACCGAATCCACACATTGAAATATTACTTGGCCATAAAGGAGGATTATCTACTAATATAGATACATGAATGAACCTTGAAAACATGGCGCCAGTAAAAGAAGCTAGCCACAAGAGGCCACATAATACATGAGCTCATCTAGACACAATGTATAGAATGGGAGAATCCAGAAGAGAAGCGGCCAGAGGAGGGGACGAGTTGAGCACTGCTGGGTATCAGTTTCCTTTTGGGGGTGATAGGAATGTTCTGGCATCAGTGGTGATGGGAGCCAAGGCCTGTGGCTGCGCTGGAGAACAGACCCACACACAGGGTGAATGAACTCTGTGCTGTATGAGATTCACTCAATCAAACAGCTATCTAAAAGTCTATCTTTAGACAAGGTGAGACACATGGAAGGGCTTCGAGCAAGCAACAATGACACAATGAGACATCAACACAGTCTAAGTGTCTTCAATTTTGCAGTGATAACAACAGGAAAAAAAAAAAGTCCATGAGCCCACTGAGCCCTAACCAGGAGTGGATTGAAGCTGGAGTCATATGGTGGTTTGGAAAAAAATGTCCCCCATAGGCTCACAGGGAGTGGCACTATTAGGAGGTGTGGCCTTCAGCACTATGTCTGCCTGTGTGCCACCATGCTTCCCGCCATGATGATAATGCACTAAATCTCTGAAACTGTAAGCCAGCCCCAATTAAATACTTTCCTTTATAAGAGTTGCAGTGGTCATGGTGTCTCTTCACAGCAATAAAACCCTAACTAAGACAAGGCATAGAAAGAAGGTACCATGTGTCCAGGCAGAGCCCCGCCTAGTCAGGGGCAGCTCCAGGACTCTGTGAGTGATCTTTGCCATTGAGGATCCATGAGATGATGGGTCACACTGTTGGCTCAGAGATTCACCTCCAAGGACCTTTTCCTTTCATCACTAAAACATGAAGTGATTTTTTTTTTTTTGAGAAAGGATTTCTCTGTGTAGCCTTGGCTGTCCTAGACTCACTTTGTAGACCAGGTTGTCCTCCAACTCACAGACATACACCTGCCTCTAATCGAACCCCCTTCCCCGCAGTGCTGGGATTAAAGGCATGCACCACCACACCCGACGTGAAGTGAATTCTTGTCACAGCAAACCAGTGCCTCCCCTGCCAATCTGGGTTGAGCAACACTGGCCACTGGCTCTGGACTCCATGACTTTCAGTTGTTTTTCTTTTACAATTTTAGTAAGTGCAGTCAAAAAACTATTTCTGCATACTTGGAGCGACTCTCACTGAAGCACGAGGTGACTGTGAGTTATTGGATGAGTGATTCCGGCCATGAGTTTAACACTTGGTATTTGGACGTCCTGTCCTATGCCCAAGTCTACAGCTCAGTTGGGTTTCTTGAGTACTTACTGTGTGCCAGGGATCTTGGCATCAGAGTGGGCAAGAGAGAGGTCAGCGTCTCTAGAGAGCCTACCGGCTGGTTGAAAAAAAGACCCTTGAGGTAGATGAGGTAAGATGGTCAGATGCACTGACAGAGGCAGGAAGGGCACAGCCAGCCTGGAGGTGAGAAGAATCCTGCAGTCTGGGCTCCCTCCAGGGTCTCAATGACCTGGGGCTGGCCTTGTAGCCATCAGATATCAGCTCGACCTTTCCTGGGAGAAACACCCCAGCAGGCCTTGCAGACTAGAAGTCCAGGGAGGAGGAACTAGGGCAATGGGAAGAGCCCAAACCTGGAAGATTTTTTTCAGATCCTCCCCAGTCTATAAATAGGAATATCTAGTATGGAGTTACCTTTACAGGATTTTGACCATGAAGGGTTCCCCCGCAATAGGGCTTTCTGGAGGACTGGTAGCATTCAAAATTTAAAGCTACACCTGAGGCCTGTATGACAACTAAATTTACTTATTACAATTTTTGTCAATAACACAAAGCTCTCTCCTTTGTTTTTCTTTATGGAAGAGTTCCACGTGCTTTCATTCCTCTCTCTTAATATGTCTTAGGTTGCTTATGATATTTAAGCCAAGAGCTCATGTTGCAGTAAGAGCTAAAAGGCTTGCCCCAAATCTCCACCTAGAAAGCAGTGGGGCCAAGGTTGCAATCACTTCTTGAGTTCCTTCCTATTGATAATTTTAAAATAGGGGAGGCATTGATTTTTCTCTGACTGAAGGGTTTCAAGACCACAACTGTGCCAAGACAGGTCAAAAAGCACACACAGCTGCTTGTAGCTTGAAATTGTTTCAACTCAGGTCAGACAGGCTGCATCCACCACACAAGTTCATGGGGACCTGGGGGGAGGGAGGACCAATAGCTTCCAATAGTTCACAGTCAAGTGGAGGACACGGTATACAAAGCTGCCCCTGGATTAAGTAGGTACAGGAAAGTGATCTTCGGGAGACTCCAAGGGCAGAGAAAGCCTTCAGAATGAGGCAGCGGGGTTTCTGTTACCATATGGCTCATGGCTCATGCCCAGGTCTGGGGCTGTAGTTCAGTCAGTGGATCAGATGCTTTCTTGGCAGGCACCAAAGCTCCAGGTTGGATCCCCAGCACAGTGTAAACCAAGTGGTGGTACACAAAGGTAATCCCAGCATTTGGGAGGTGGAGACAGGAGGATTAGAAATTCAAGGTCATCCTTAGCTACATAGCAAATCCAAATCCAGCCTGGGCTACATTAAGACCCTGTCTCAACAAACAAACAAACAAAAACATTTCATTCCCAATATATTTAGAGGTCTTGGGGATCAAGTTCGGTGGCTTCCAAACTAATTGTCCTTGTTGCTTAATGTCTAAAGAAATGAGTTTTACACATTTCTCTCTGATGTCTTTTTCACAGAGTATCTCAAGACACACCCTGTGAAGAAGGCAAAGAGAATCCTGGGGCTTTATTCAACAACTCCTTCCCTAGAAGGTATATATGGTAACCATGGCAACACGGACCCAGGTTACTTCTGAGAAGTCAGCTCCTGGCAAGATGAAGAAAAAACGCTGAACTTCACTGTCAAGGGGCAGAGTTTATGAGATTTTCATTGGCTCAAAGTCCCAAGGAAGCCAACTTCTGAGTCTTGAATGACAGGAAGCATTGAATGGAAATGAGATTTTCCCTTGGGTTGCATCTGGCATGACAGAAGGAGTGAGGACCAGCCCTGACTCTCCCCACTGTCATGACTGAAGCCCTTCCTGTCTGGACACTGGAGATGACAGCTGCTTGCCTTGTGGGGCTTCTTTAAGAACAAATGAGTCACCCGTGTCAAAGGCTGTACATATAGGACAATCAAACTTGAGTCCCCCTCTCAAGAGTCCCACCAGAGCATGGCTTTCCAGACTGCAGTGGAGTCTTATGCTGTTACATCTGCATAAACTTCCCTTGCAAGTGGCCCTCTGAAGGTGACTTCACACTTCTTAAATGCTAGATTTTTGTCTATTTAAATCCCAGAACAGGATGTCTTTGTCCTCAAAAACTCTGGAGTAACTTCTGAAGCTTCCGTGCCATGCTAGAACATGTGACAGTCACCAGCTCCTGTACTGCCTAGAAAGGTGACTAAGATGGGCTCCATCTGTGCTCCTTTTAGACTCCCCAGCATGCTCTGTACAGCTCCGGTGAGGAGCTGTCATTCAGTTGGTCAAAATCCAACAGAGGACCATGGAGGGATCTGGAACCCTAGGAGGAACAGCCACAGTGCAGAAAAAAAACCTCACCATCACAGGGAAACCTCCTGCCCTGGGGCTTCCCACTATCCATTTGATAATATTAATAATCTATCATTTACAAAGGAAAAGGGGAATGGAGAGATGGCTCAGCAGTTAAGAGCACTGGCTGTTGTTGCAGAGGACCTGAGTTTGATTCCCAGCACCCACATGGCGATTCTGTAATGGCTATCCGAGGGGATGGATCTAACACCCTCTTCCTTTGGCACTAGATACTTTTGGTACACAGACATACATACAGGCAAACACCCAGATGGATAAAATTTCTTAAAAATAAAAAAAAAAAAAAACCCAGCGTTAGGGCAATCAAAGCTCCCCCCACCCCACCCCCCTCCTCTGAGTGTTAGCAGGGAACTGGGGCACCATTCAGTGGATTCTCATTTGTAAAAGCATTCTGGCCAGGTGTGGTGCCACTCACCTTTAATCTCAGCACTGAGCAGGCAGAGACAGGTGGATGCCTGTGAGTTCAAGGCCAGGCTGGTCTACCCATTGAATTCTAGGTCAACCAAGACCACATCGTGATAGCCTGCCTGTCTTTTGTTGTTGTTGTTTGTTTTGTTTTTGGTTTTTGAAGTCCTCATCTGTCTGTTTTCCCATCCCCCATTCCAGATAAGGTTTCTGTTTGTATAATCCTAGCTACAAACTCTGTAGACCAGGCTGGCTCACAGAGATCCTCTGCCTCCCAAGTGCTGGGATTGAAGGCATGTGCTGCCACTGCACAGCGAGACCCTGTCTTAAAACAAAACAAAAACAAAAACAAGACTGGAGAGAACCATTTTATTGGATTTGAAACAATAACAGGGCAAGGGTGAATCCTGCCCAGGACACTTTGAAAAGTTCCTCCAGTGGCATTTAACATTGCAGAGTAGCTTTCCTAACACTGCCCCCCCCCCCACGAAGACCCCTGGTGGTGGCTTATCAATTACCTGGCAATTTTTTTTTTTTTCAAGACAGGTCTCTCTGTGTATCTCTGGCTGTCCTGGACTCATTTTGTACCGGATTGCTCAGAGATCCACCTGCCTCTGCCTCCCGTGTGCTGGGATTAAAGGCGTGCGCCACTACACCTGGCTACCTGGCATTCTTTAACTTATTCACTACTCTCCTTCCTTTGGTCACTGATAGCAAAGTCAGTACCCCGCCAAGGGAACACTTTCTCTCTCTCTCTCTCTCTCTCTCTCTCTCTCTCTCTCTTTCTGATTCTTCCTTCTAACTACTTCAGCTTGTAAATGGCATGCAAGATCTGAGATTCTAACAGACCCTCTCTGCAGGTTTTACCACACCATAATAAAGAGCTCAACTCTCTGAAGCTGCTTGTCCTTTGTCTGTCTTTCCTTCTGGATGACCTTTCAGTAGGCAAACTGCGTACCTGGGCAGCTGCTGGCAGGAGGGTAATATCTAGGAGGATTTGAGTTTTGAGTCAAGCCTACTGAGGTTGGGCCAAGAAAACAGGCAAGGTCAGTAGCGCAGGCTAAGGAGAGAATGTCAGAGCGTTGTAACAAGCAATCATGTTGAGGATTTTGATCAGCATCCAAAGAAGGGATAGAAAGGGAAGGGAGAGAAAAGCTGTGCTTTATGAATTATAACTAAGACAGCTAGGCAAGCTAAGCAAGGAAGATTTGCAAGCAACTAGGTGCATGGCTGTGGGGCTCCTGGGTGTGCAAGTGAGGGGCCAGAAGCCAGACAAATTCCCTGAGAGACAAACAGATAAGGAGAGGGGCCATAACTAGATAATAAACTTCCAAGATGGCTGACTTCTTCCCTAGCCTCCTGACCTGAGACAAAAGCCTAAAAGGCTTTTCCTCCAAGTAGGGTCCCCTGTCTGTGGAACTGCCTGACAAGTTCAAGGCCAGATCACAGTGCATTTACCCCAAACCCATGGGCCTATCAGCCACCATGTCTGTGTTCTAACTGACCAACCCTAAACTGAGGGAGGAAGACCCCTCCTCTCTTAAAACTACCAACCTTGCAGGGCACTGGTGGTTCACACCTTTAGTGCCAGCACTTGGCAGGTAGATCTCTGTTTTTGAGGCCAGCCTGCTCTACAAAGCAAGTCCCAGGACAGCCAGAGCTACACAGAGAAATCCTGTCTCAAAAAACCAAACCAAAACAAAACAAAAGCAAACCACCAACCTTCAAGGAGAAACCAGACTTCAGCTTCCAGAATCCACCCCCTGCTATGCATAGGGTCTTCCCCTGCAATGCAGAGGGTCTTCCCCTGCATGTGCCTTGGCAAGCACATGCACCTGTACGTTTCCTCATTCCTAATAAAAGCCTTTCTTTACCAGCTGTCTGCTTCCCTCCCATATGTCTAAGATTTCCCTACTACCTTTCTGCCACTTAATTCATTAACTAGCAGAGAAAAAAAACAAACCAGATGAAGATCCCTAGACGGTATCATAGTACATTGTTTCAGTAAGGGATAATTATCCCTCCCTCCCATTCCCTCATCTGTGTTCACGTAAATCAGCCTCCATGGAGAGCAGTCTGGCCAAGTGACTGAAAGGCCCAGCTTGATTACCTCTTGACTGGGACAACTGTATATAACGTTTTGATCTCCAGGGAAGCTTAGGATGTCATGCCTCCATGAGGTAAAACCAGATCCCATTCTTTTGACTAGGAGGAGCAGCTTCCCCTTAAAGGCCTCGAAGAAGCCTTAGTTTTTCACATGATATTTTAAACCTTAACGAGGGAGAAAGCTGATTATGAAGGAGGAGGATTTATCCTCCATGGTCTCCTAACCTCCCAGTGTCAGCCTAGCTACTTAAGAAGGGTGTCCAGGTTGGATGCCCATGCTGTCACTTCACTCTGGCTCTCTTGCTCCCTCCTTGGCAATGAGGAAAGTGACCGATGCAGAGTGGTTTTAAATTGCCACTGCTCCATGGTGCAGGCTGCAGGACAAAAAAAAAAGCAAAGCTTTATTCCCCAACCCTCCTATTCTATGTCTGTGTCTCTCTCCTGGATTATGCAACCAAAAGCACCAGAAAGCAAGAGCCCAGACGCCACAGGAAGAAGCAAGACAGGTATTTGCCATCTTAAAAATAAAAACAAAGTAGGGGCTGTCTGAGCAGTGACTATCTGGAGGAAATGCTGATCTGACCTTATAGACAAGGGGGACGGTGTTGACAGGCTCTTTATTATCACCAAGAAGAGTTTTGTCTTTCAAAACAGACCTTAGCTTAACTGGAGATGGGTTCTGGACCTGAGGATGAACCAGACAGAAACATCAGATCTCGCAGATGTCCAGAACTACCAGTACAGAAGCGCAGGCTCACCGGTGACAGGTGTGTAGTGTGACTGTGCTTGGCCAGCTCCACTGAGCTAGCAGCCTGCCAGGGAGGAGCCACTCCTTCACTTTCTCTGACAAGACTTTTTTTCTTCAATTTTTAAATTTTTATTTATTTGGGGGTGGGGGGTTGAGACAGGGTTTCTTTGTGTATCCATGGCTGTCCTGGACTCATTTTGAAGACCAGGCTGGCCTTGAACTCACAGAGATCCACCTGCCTGTACCTCCCAAGTGCTGGGATTAAAAACGTGCACCACTATGTCCGGCTTTCTTCAATTTGTTTTAAAGGATTCAGATTACATTTTCTCTTGTGCCTTGGGTCTCCAGGGGCCAAGCCTAACCTGTTTTATAACCTCTCTGCTGGCTCTAAATTTAGCACAATAGGGCTTCCTCTTAAGGTGACCTCCTTCCCCAAATGTTTTTCTTCTCTGAGCTTGAAGCTCCCTGGCCTTTTGCCCTAGGCAGCCTTTCTTATCTGCACCCAAGCAACTGAATGTCCTTCAGGACACAGTTAATAGCCCCTCCAGCCCAGATCCCCTAAGATTGTAGTGGTTCCTTCTGTTGGATCTGTGACACACAGTGCCTCATATTCTTGCCTGGTTTCACCCTCTGGTTTCTTGAGGGGTTTTTTTGTTGTTGCTGCTTTGTTTTTTCTTTCTTTTTTGTTTTGATTTTTTTTTTTTTCTTCAAGACAAGGTTTCTTTGTATAGCCTCAGCTGTCCTGGAACTTGATCTGTAGCTGAGGCTGGCCTTGAACTCAGAGATCCACCTGTCTCTGCCTCCCCAATGCTGGGACTAAAGCCATGAGCAACCAGCCCTGGTTGGCTGTTTGTTTTTTGCTTGTGCTTGATTTTGTTATTTTGTTTTTGTTTTTGTTTTTGTCTAAGAGATACAATGTCTGACAGACACCTAATTCTTATGTAACAGCCTCAGTTTTCTGCTCAAAATGAGGAAGGTGAACTAAATTCCATGCTGCTTGTTTACATGTTTTGTTTATGTATCAGCTCAAAGAAAGCCAGCCAGTAAAGGTAGCACTAGACCAAGAGTCAGACACTAACAACTAACACGGTCGGAAATGTGGTACTGCCAGCCCACCTTCCATAATGATCCTGGAGTCCGTTTCACTTTTGAGAAAGAAATCTGTATGTTGTCAGAATAAAATGGACTTTTGTGTGCTGTTCTTACCAGGAAAAGAAAAAAAATGTGAATAAAGCTCACCTACGATGGGAAGGTTCTCATGCGAGATGGCCTAAGAATGAATAACTGTCACCAGAGTCTTCCAGGCAGGAGTTCACAAAGCCCCACCATAACCTTACACCCAAAGAACTTCTACCGGGTCATCTGGCCAGAAACCATCTGTTCAACCTCAGACCATGTCACTGTTATTAGTCACTGTGGCTAAGGATGGTTATTTCAAAATATCTGCTGTGAACCTTCTCATTCTGTCTATACAGACTCTTCCTCCTACATGGCCAAAGGCTAACGCCGTGAGCATGCTCCTGCTGCCGGGCTCTGCTGTTCCCACCGCAGCCCAGCTAGTCTCAGATAAATACTACCAAACATTTGATTTTGTTTTCTTTTTCTCTTAAGGCTAGGTTGGCAATTTCCTTTCCTTTGAGTCTACTTATGTTTCAGCAGCTTAACTGAGTAATTCACCCTGTTTCTAAAATTCATCTCAAGCTGTCTGAGCCATCCCAGGAACTTCCTCTGCACTCCTGATGTCCTGAACAGGAAGGGTCCCTCACATTGAGTCCCTCCTGGAATAGCTGGTGACCCTTCTGTTAACCTTTCCCTGGACCCCCAGGGTCTCCTTCCTGCAACTCCTGTCCTCACTTGCAAGACATCCATGACAAGAAAAGGGTCAAACTCTGGTCCTGCCCTTCCCAAACCTGTTCTTGGCTGGGTGGGGGCTTCCTTTGGCTCTGAATCCACAGCCAAGCCCCGACTTCTCTGGTTCCAGAACACACTTTGGCTTCTGGCCTAGGACAATCGGTCACAGACTTCCAGGGTGCACATGGGAATGGGCCCTTCCCATGTGATGTGCGAAACCCTGGTTGTGAATTTAATTCTTCTCTGTGAAGTGACAAACAAAGGCAAGCCTGCAGGAGGAGGAACTCTATGCACTGTCACCACCCTCTAGGCCAGCCCAGTGAGCCACCACAACCAGTCTCTCATGGCCCATGTCTTCCAAATCAGAGCGCACATCCGGGTCTCCTATTCCTTTATTCCTGTGTGTGTGTGTGTGCGCGCGCGCGCGCGCGCGCGCGCGCGTGTGTGTGTGTGTGTGTATAGCCCAGGCTGGCCTGGAACTCTTGATCCTCCTGCCTCCACCTCTTTCAGCAAATCCTACCAGCGTGTGCCACCACAGCTGGCTCCTTTATTCCTTTAACTTCACAAGTTACAAATACACAAACACCTAGGTATGTTCAGGCATGTGTGTTACATGCATGCACACACAGGCAGGCACACGTACATGTACACACTTGTGCAAGCACAGAAACATGCACTTTATAATAGTCTATATACAGTGAGGCTTCATAAGAGTGGCTGACTTTAGAATCTCTGTTCTGCAGGAAAATATAAATACTGCTGAGATGGGGGGAAGGTGTGTCTCTTCACTGTCACTTAAAAGGGTCCTGAAATTCCACCCATTGGAATTCATTTCTTTGGGCCTCCAAGGCCTCTCAGTCTTCAGCAGCCTCTTCCTCCCCTGTGAATTAGAAGTAGCTGGAGAAGGGATTGTTGTGGGCTCTAGTACCTATGTTGGTTCTGAACCAATGTCCAATTATGCTATGGTAGGCTGGGGAGAAGGGCCTGGAGAAGAGGAAGCACAAAAATCTGTGTAAGCAGAGTGGTCCAGTGAGGGGAAAGACAAGCAAGCACCCAGTGGACTTTCCCATATCCAGACGGCCTGGGCCATGGAGGAGATGAGAAAACCCATCCACTCACTGGGCATGGACTGCCCTGTGTCAGTCACTGGGGCTGACCCAGACAAGGTCCTTGCTCTCCTGGACCTTCCTGCAGTTTATGCAGTAGCAGGAAGTTGGGGAGACAGGCACCAAAAAGCTATTCTGGATTGGTTACTTCTCTCACAGATGTGGTAAAGCATCCAACAGAAATAAACTGAGGGATGAGAACTGGTTTAGGGCACATAGTCTTAGAGGGACTTCAGTCCAGCATGCTGGGGAAGTTAAGGTGGAGTTCCTGGCAGCAGCAGTATGTGGTGGAGACTCCTCACATCTTGCCGGATCAGGAGCCATAGATAGCAGAGATTAGTATAACCATCAATGTCTTCGTCCAGCTAGCCATCTCCACCAACAGATCCCACAAGATTCCTCAATTTCCCACAAAACAATGCTATAAACTGAGGACCAAGTGTCAAACCACATCAGCTTGTGGGGAGTGTTTCTGACTCGCACCATAATAGACATAAATGAGCATTTCATTACAAAACGAGATGTGTAGCCTGGTGGTGGTGGCACATGCCTTTAATCCCAGCACTTGGGAGGCAGAGGCAGGTGGATCTTTGCGAGTTCGAGGCCAGCCTGGTCTACAAAGTGAGTCCAGGACTGCCAGGGCTACACAGAGAAACCCTGTCTCAAAAAAACAAAAAAACAAAACAAACAAACAAAACGAGATGTGTGAACTTAAGGAAAGTTCTAGAAAAACATAGCACCAATGAACCAACCCAGACCCAAGAGCAAGGAAGGTCTAAATGAGCAGTACTAGAAATGATCCCAGAGAACTATTACAGAATTAGCTAGGAATGGGGCAGGGGTACTTTCAGGGTTGTAGGAATCTTGTGCACAAAGGTTCTGTGAGAAAAAATGAGCTTCTCGCATGATGATCACTGTGGCTAGTTTTAATCCTTCACCTTCAGTGAAACCTTGAACTTGAATAAAAATGTTCCGTTCTAAAAATGTACCTCCCTTTCCCTTCCAGTTACCCCTGCATTTACTACCAAACTAGGCAGAGAAGGTAAGCCATTAAAGAGAAAGTCATTGGGAAACAGAGCTAAACCGAGAATTCACAAAGGAGGTAGCTCTAATGGCAGTGAGACATTTGAAGAAATGTTCAACATCCTTAATCATCAGAGAAATGCAACTCAAGATGACTCTGAGATTCCATCTCACACCTGTCAGAATGACTAAGATCAAAAACTCAAACGACAGCACATGCTGGTGAGGTTGTGGAGAAAGGGGAACCCTCCTCCATTACTGGTGGGAGTGCAGGCTTGTGCAACCACTATGGAGGTCAATCTGGTGATATCTTAGAAAACTTAGAATAGCTCTACCTCAAGACCCAGTCATACCACTTCTGGGTATACATCCAAACGATTCCTCACCAAACCACAAGGACATATCCTCATCTATGTTCATAGCAGCCTTATTTGTAATAGCTAGAAACTGGAAACAACCCAAATGTCCCTCAACTGACAAATGGATAAAAAAGTTGTGGTCATTTACACAATGGAATACTACTCAGCCTTCAGAAACAAGGAAATCATGCAATTCACAGCCAAATGGATGGAACTAGAGAAGCTCATCCTGAGTGAGCTAACCCAGACCCAGAAAGATGCACATGGTATCTACTCTCTTATAATTGGATTTTAGCCATATAGTACAGGATAACTATCCTACAACCAACACACCAAATGGATCAGGAACATAGACTTTGTTACATATTAATGGGACAATTTGCCCTAGGGGTGCTACCATGTTGGCCCTCAGTGCAAGAGGAAGCTCTTAGCTCTCATATGACTGAACTGAGAGGGGTTGATATGTAGGGACACTCCACATGAGAGGAGTGGGATGGGTAGGAGAGGGAGGAGAGGGGGGGAGGGTGGAACCAGAAGGGGTGGAAAGAGGATACTATGATGGAGATGTAACTTGAAGTAATAAATAAACATTTAAAAAGAGAGAGAGAGAAAGTCATTAAAGACAAGACTTGTATGTAGCAGCTGTGACAGACATGTCATTTCCTGTTTGTTGTCTCTCACCACAAATCATCTTAGCCAGATCTATTAATACAGGAAACTATGTTGGGATGTGGGTGTGGAAGAAATACATACTGAGGAAACAAGAAATAGCTCATCTGCTCTGCAGAGGAGAGCAGCAAGTGTAGGGCCAGTACACATCAATCATGAAGGTGTAACAGGCCCAGGGCTGAACATCCTGTTCTTATCCTGGAGGGATATGAGGCCTGCAGAGGGGAGGAGGCCTAGTCAGCAATGGGGCTTAGAGCCCATCTGTGCCTTACAAATTCTGGTCCTTTGTCTTCCACCAAATATGAAGCAGTGCCTTTCGACCCATCCATGGTACACCCTGTAGTTGAAACTTAATTTTGCCTCAGGTATAGGCGTCCATTGTGCCTGGTATATGAAAAGGAAGCATGCTGGACACAATTAATTGTCTCTGTTTGATTTTTGTCATTACCCCAGGAGACAAGAACTTACCTGTCTGCTTCAGAAATAAAGTCATAGAGATGCTGGGTGTGAAATAGCTTGTTGTTCATGGTCACACAGCTACTACACAATCTTGATGAAAGCTTAACCTGGTCTAGATTCAAAATCCCTCCTTCATTCTTACTACAGACACAGAGGGATTCGTCCATGAAAAAGTTTCAGCAAATCCCAACCTTGATTGTCAATGGCCAACCATCAGCATTGGCTTCCTTCAGCTCGGATGTGATTTTTCAAACTTGAGGCAAATGTTATGTAGACTCCTTCAGTCATGATTCCCAAGGAAGAAACATGGGCTGGGTCCCTCCACCCCATTTCAGAGGTGTGGTTGGTTCATGAATCCTTGGGCTAGCACTAAATCGTCTCACTTGTGGTTGTGTGCTATATTTTCTGTTTTGTTTTCCTCTAGCATTCCTCTCAGAAATTAGAACAGAATATTTCCACTCAAAAAACATACCTGTTGACAGGCGTGGTAGCGCACGCCTTTAATTCCAGCACTCGGGAGATAAAGACAGGTGGATCTCTGTGAGTTCAAGGTTAGTCTGGTCTTCAAAGTGAATCCAGGACAGCCAGGGATACACACAGAGAAATCTTGTCTCAAAAAACCAAACAAACAAACCAAAAAAAATCTCACACACCTGCATGGACTGCACAATATCCAGTCTTGCTATGTCCTAGAAAACCCTGTTAGCTGACCTTCTCTGGGTCACAGTCAAGAGGTTTTCCAGAGACATCCTATCAATTCACTCTGGTCCTGGAGGTTACATTTAGCCTGAGACTAAGACTTGAACAAAGGAAACCATGTGAGCAGAGGTCATTATGTGTCTTCAACTCATGCTGTGGAAAGGACAAGCCTTGGCTTGACTAGCCTTCTCTCCCCTCCTCTAGCAGACAGATAAATGTGAGGACTAGAGGCCCAGCCATCCTTCTGACCAGGGAACAACCTTGCCATGCTCATCTCTGGTAAGTTGGTGAGAAAGAAACATCCGGCTGTCTACTTCTTAATCTCTGATCCAACAACTTAGAACAACGCCCAAGAAATGCACGCACGAATATCTGTGACAAATGTCTAGGTGGGGGCTGAGCGTTCATGCTCTTCAAGTACAGATGACATGATACCTGTTCTTCAAAACAAGTGAGGACCTTGCTCCTTGAAACATATCTTAGGCAGCTCTGAAAACACTTAACATTCCCAGAACCTCAAGTCATGACTCGGGCCACTTGTCACTAAGTCATTATCCAACCAAAGCCTATAGAGCACACGCCACCCCTCCTACCCACTCACAGAGAAGAATCCATTACCTTCCCCCGAGCTTATCATTCCCACCACGCCACAAAGCCTCACACTCTGCCTGTCTAGCTGGGAACCCCTGGTCTTGGGAGCCCCAAATGAAAGAGCTTCAAACCAGCTCCTCCACTCCAGTATTAAAACATATGGAGAAAGCAAAGAGTCCTGATAAGGGAAAAAAAAATTATCCAAAGGAGATAAAGACTAGGATGCATGGGCAAGAGCCAGAGCCACACAATGGAAAAGACAAAATCTAGAGAAGAAGCCGAGCACTTGTTTGATCCAAAAAGGGGGCTGGAGAGATAGCTCAGCGGTTAGGAGCCATCTCTGCTGTTGTGTCTGAGGGCCCGGGTTTGGTTCCCAGCCCGTACATGGCTACGGCTACTCACAACATGGAGTCTATAATGCCAGTTCCAAGGATTCCCACACCCTCTCCTGGCTTAAGTGTGGGTATTGCACACATATGTTGCAAAGACATACACAAAAGCAAAACACATGTACACATAAAATGAAAATAAATAGATCCTTTTTGAAATGAGAAAATTACCAGTGTAACACTTCACAACAGAGTCACCATGCTTAATGGTACACGCTTGTCCTTTGAGACCACGAACAAAAGGAGGTCTGTGCCGTTTTGGCTCTCATTTTTAACACTGTGTGGAAGATCCAACAAAGGCAATGAAGAAGAAAAAAATGGAAGACATTCAGAGCATCAGTGGAGAAGCAAAGACATCATTAGTACTAACAGTGTGATGTCATCTTTGTAATATATACACACACACAGGCATAATAACACAGCAAGGATAAAAGACACGGGACCTCCAGGCATGGTGGTACATACCTTTAATTCAAGCACTTGGGAGGCAGAGGCAGGCAGATCTGAGGCCAACCTGGTCTACAAAGTGAGTCCAGGACAGTCAGGGCTCTGTTACACAGAGAAACCCTGTCTCGACAAAACAAAACAAAACAAAAGGCATGGGACCAACATACAAAAATTAATGTCAGAGCCCTCATGTGGCTGCTGAACTGAAAGGGGCTGATATGTAGGGCAGGCCACACGGGAGGAGTAGGATAGGTGGGAGAAGGGGGAGAGGGTGGGAGGGTGAAAGGATGAGTCCAGGAGGACTGGAGGGAGGGGGCTGTGATGGAAGTGTAAACTGAAGTAATAAACAAACAGTAAAAAACAAAAATTAATGTCAGTTCTATTCACTAGCAATGAAGAAAATCTAAGAGCAAAATTCATAAAAGTCCATTTCCTTTTTTAAAGTTTTTATTAGTTTTGTTTTTATTGCGTGGGTGTGTGCTTGTGATATCTGAGTGTGGGCCTGTGTGTACCACAGTGCACGTGTGAAGGTCAGAGGACAACTTTACAGAATGGGTTCTCTCCTTCCACCTTTAGTTGGGTTGTGGGGCTTCATCTCAGATTGTCAGGCTGCTTGTCCCCACTGAGCCAGCTCTCTATGTTTAATAGTATCAGAATATTTAGTGTGGTGATTTAAATAAGAATGGTCCCCTCAAAAGCTCACGTAGTTGAATGCTTAGCCATCAAGAAGTGACATTATTTGAAAGGTTTAGAAGGATTAGGAGGTGTGGCTTTGTGGGAGGAAGTGTCACTGGGGGTGGGCTGTGACATTTCAAAAGCCCATGCCAGGCCCAGTGTCTCTTGGCCTGAATATCAGCTACTGCTCTAGCACAAAACCTGGCTGCCTGCCACCATGCTCCCTGCCATAATGGTCATAGACTAACCTCTGAAACTGCAAGTAAACCCACAAATAAATGGTTTGGGGTTTGGGGTTTTTTTGTTTGTTTGTTTGTGTTTTGAAACAGAATTTACTTCTCTGTGTAACAGTACTGGCTGTCCTAGAACTCGCTCTGTAGACCAGGCTGGCCTGGAACTCAGGGATCAGCCTGCTTCTCCTTCCTGAGTGCTGGGATTAAAGGCGTGCACCACCACACCCAGTAAATATTTTCTTTTTTAAGAGTTGCCTTGGTCATGAAGTCTTTTGGCAGCAATAGAAGAGTGACTAAGATATTTAACAATACATTTAATAAAAAAAGAGGCAAGGTTTATACCATAAAAACCACAAGATATAATTGAGAGAAATTAAAGAAGCAAAATAAGCCTCTGTTATTTGTAACTTTAAAAGAATTAAAACAGCTCCTTATCAATTGAGAGGAATTCCATGCCGAAAAATAAAGATCAGTTGTTACGACAGAAAACTAGCCTGGCATGGTGCACATCATGAATATGGGCACTGAGAAGGCAGGGTTCGGAGGTTCATTAATTTGAGCACAAAAGTCTGAATTACATTGCTAGTTCTATGACAGCCCGGGCTGCATGAGACTGTAAAAAGATAAGAGGGAGAAGGAGAGTTCACACATTTGTGACTGCTGTTCCACAGTACACCAATCTGACTCAATATAGGGAAAGCTCTTCTTAAAAAGTAGTGCTGTGGCTGGGCGTGGTCACCTGTAATGCCAGCACTCGGTAGGCAGAGGCAGGTGGTTCTCTGTAAATTCGAGGCCAGCCTAGTCTACAAAGTGAGTCCAGGACAGCCAGGGCTACACAGAGAAACCCTGTCTCAAAAAAAAAAAAAGTGTTGTGACAACAGGTTGGTCTAGTGCAAAATGCTGATGTTGGGACTAATTTTGTGCCACTTAACTCAAAGTACATCACAGACTTAAAGGCCAAAGCTAAAACTACAACTTGCTTTGTTTCATTTATGTGTGTGTGTGTGTCATGCGTGTGCATATAGGTGGCAGAGGACAATCTCAAGCATTTCTCAGGGCCCTACATATTTTTTTCCTTTCCTTTGCTTTGAGCCTAAAGCAAGGCAAGTAAGCACTCTACCCCTGGGCCACAGCCACAGCCTTTTTTGGAAACTGTGTCTCTCACTGGCCTGGAACTTGCCAGGTTGGATTAACTGACTGATACTGGAACTCCAACGATCTGCCTGTCTCCACCTTCCCGGGGCACTGGAATCACAAGCCCTCCACAGTGCCCAGCATTTCTCTTGTGTGTTTTGGACACAGAACTTGGGTCTTGCCGGGCGGTGGAGGCGCACGCCTTTAATCCCAGCACTCAGGAGGCTGAGGTAGATGGATCTCTATGAGTTCGATGCCAGCCTGATCTACACATTGAGTCCAGGACAGCCAGGGTTCTGTTGCACAGAGAAACCCTATCTCAAAAAACCAACCCCCGCCCCCAAAAAAAAACCCAACAGACAAAAACACTTGGATCTTGATGCTCTTAAGGCTAGCACTTTACTGACATTTCTCTCCTGACCCCTGATTTTTGTTGTTTTGTTTTAAAACAAATTCTCACTAGGTAGCTCTTGAATTCACTTACGTAGCCCAAACTGACCTTGACCTCAGGATGATCATGCCTCAGTATATCAATACTGGGGTTACAGTCAAGAACAACTATGCGCAGCTAAAAACTATGAAATTATTAAAAGAATAGGAGTGACTGTTCATAAACTGGGATGACTGTGGTTTCTTAGATACAACACTACAACGGCAAACAATAGAAGGAAAAAAAAACAAATATTGGATTTCAACAAAATGAAAACCGTCGTGCTTCGAGGACAGAAAGTAAAAATACAGCTAGCTCTGTTGCTAAAAGTTCTTCCCTGGAGAGGTTTAAACAAGATCTACCCCTCTTCCAAAAGCCCCAACAACAAACCAAGGTGCTCTACCAAAGTTTACCAGGGGTAACCAACAAGCTCACTCACAGAGGGATGGGTGAGGGGTTATGGGACCCCCTGGGTGATCTTGAGGCAGCTGCACTGGAGGTCAGCTGCCAGCAGGGATAGTAGCTTCCCCCTGGCCATACAGACGGAGTCCCCTCCCCCAACTCCCTAAGGTCATCTGCAGTTAGGCAGAATTGCATACAGCTGGTTTGGAGGGAGTGGCTGGATACCTGGTTCCATGACCCTCCCTGCCCCCTTCCTAGGAGGGAAGGTAAAAGGTCAGCAGGCCTAGCTGTGAAGATCTTTTGTAAGGTCCATCTCCTGAAGATAGTGGCAGAACAGCCCTGTACAGCAAGCCCACAAAAGAGGGAATATTTTTCTAGTCTGATAAGGAACGTATATACAGTGTACACGGTAATTTCCTAAGGCTCAACACTGAAAACAGAAGCCAGTAAGCACTTGAGACGACATCATCAGTCAGACAAGGAACTGCAAGACAAGCTACAGAGAGACCAGACTCCAACCCCTGTGGAGCTCTCTTCAGAGAGGGACACCATCATAGCAGATGAGGATGTGGGGAAGTGGGAGGCCTCAACTATACCTGGGAATGTGACATGATGTGGCAGCTTTCGTGACATTCAATAGCTGCTCAAAAAAGTTGAACACAGAGCATGATCTGACCCAGGAATCCTAGTCCTGCTTACATACCCAAGAGAAGTTAAAACACATCCACATGAATACTTGCACGTGGATACTAACGAGACTGTTACTCATTAGCTCCAATGTAGAAACCCAAATGCCGTCCATTAAATAATGGCTGTATAAACAGAATGTGACAAATCCACATGGTGGAATATTATCTTGCTGTATGAATTAACCCTGAAAACACGCTAACGTAAGGAGTACAGTATAGACTCTCGTTGAATGTGTCTAGAATAGACAGATTCACACTGAATGAACGGAGATGACCGCATCGTATCTGTGGATATGCTAAAAGTCACAAAACTGAAGCTTCAGTATGTGACTCACATCTCAATTTATTTTAAAAGGAGAGAGGGCCTGTGAGAAGGATAGGCACCTGTGGTATAAGCCTGGAGACTTGAATTTAATCCCTGGAGCCCATGTATGGCTTGGGGGGAGAGAGAATTACCTCACAAGGATGTATTCTGACCTCCACACACGCACCGTGGCACATGTGTGCATAACACACACACACACACACACACACACGAGCGTGCGTGCGTGCACAAATAAAAATAAAGTCTCTTAAAGAGAGAGAAAATGTTCTCATTGAACACAAAGCTTTTCTAGAAGAGTGAGGAAAAGAAAACAAAAGATATCTTTTCAGAACACCTTAAGAAAGATCAATAGTTTTCAAACACGCATTGCTAAGCGAATTCTACCTCTGCAGGGGCATCATCGAAAGGACTCAACACAAACCTGGGCAGCATATGTTGACCAAGTGTGGCATCTTCATACAACCTAGAAAAATGGTAACCGGGCGTGTCAAGTGGCTGGCCATACAACAGAGACTGTACAATAAAAAAACTTTAACATCTAAAGCCTGTGATCTCGAACAGTGAAAAGAATGTAATAAATGCCAGTAAGTAGTGTGACTGTTTCGGTCATTATCAAATCTTATGACTGTGTGTACCTCTATGGGTTGGTTATACTATATATGACTTGAAGCATAGGAGGTTCACCAGCATCACCACAAACATGCAATGTGTCCCACTGCTGCAGCACCGTGGTGACTGTGATGTCATGAGGCGCTGGGACACATCCAGCTCTGTTGTAGTCTGTGGGACTGTCATCAAATGTGACCTGTCATCCCCAGGAACTCAGGGAGGTCACTCTGCACCGTGTGCCTATACTGGTGGTCCTAGCTTGTTTTCTGTTGCTGCGATAAAACTCATGACCAAAAGTAACTTGGAAAGGAAAAGGACTTACATGATTTTCGTGTCCTGATTACTAAGGAAACTTGGGGCAGGAACTCAAGCAGAAGCAAGGCACAAACCACGGAGGGAAGCTGCTCATGGCTCCCCGCGCATGGCTCCCTGCGCATGGCTCCCTCATTTTGCTTTCTCAAACCTCCCAGGATCACCTGCTCAGTGGTTGCCCAGAATGGGCCGGGCCCTCCCATATAATTAATCAAACTAATGCCCCAAAGATGGGCCCACAGGCCAATCTGATGGGGACAATTCCTCAGTTGAGGTTTCCTCTCCCAGATAACTCTACACAAGTTGACAAAACCACCACAAAGAATGCAGGGACCGGTTCTGGTGTCAGCAACAGATATGCAACAAATAGAGCTCAGCGCAGGCCCTGGATGAGGATGAGACACAAATTCATGAACTGTTCCATGTTTTTCTTTTTCTGTAGCCTGAGAAGTTGCTCTCCCTCTGGAACAAACAACTTCCCACCCACGCTCAGGAGAGAAACTCCAATCAAACTCTGGACCATACAAACAGAAGACTTGAAAGGAGGAGGGTCACTTGCTGAGAAGGCTCCAGGAGCAGAGGAAGAGAATGAGGAAGAATTGGGGTGTGTGTGAAAATGACTAAAATTAATTATATAAACATGTGAAACTACCAAACAATAAAATAAAAAATAAGTCAAAGGGTATTTTTTAAAAGATTTATTTGTTTTTATGTGTTTGAGGTTTTTTGTTGTTTTTTTTTTTTTTTTTGCATACGTCTAGGCAGCACATGTGTGTCTGGTGCCTGAGGAAGTCAGAGGATGGAATTTTATCCCCTGGAATTAGAGTTACAGACAGTTGTGAGCAACCTTATGGGTGTTGAGAATTCAGTCAGGGTCCTCTGGAAGAGCAGCCAGTGCTCTTAACTGCTGAGCCACCTCTCTTGCCCCAAGGAAAAAATTTAATTTTTTGATATTTTATTTATTTTTATTTTATATGTATGAATGTTTGCCTAAATGTTTGTGCAGCACATGCACACAGTGCCAGAAGAGACTAGAAGAGGGTTTGGCATCCCCTGACACTGGAGTTTATGACAGATGTGAGTGCCATGAAGGTGCTGGGCATTGAACCCAGGTCCTCTAGAGGAGCAGCCAGTGCTCTTAACCACTGAGGCATCTCTCCAGCCCCACAAAGAAAAGGTTTAAGACTGTAAAGGTTAGCGTTCAGGGAAGCGTCATGAAGCTGACCACCCTCGAGTCAGAGTAACCGCCACACATGTGATTCTCAGAGGCCTGTCATCCCCACTAGAAAACTACCGAATGGAAATATGGTGACAGAAATAAGACAGCTTTCAAAATACAGATTCCAGTTTAGGTTTTATTTGTATACAAAAATATATTATGATGGGAAAGCTTATTATGACTTCCAACTATATATAAGTAAATACAAATATCTCCATAAAAGCCTTTTAAAATATGCTTAAGGAGTATAAACACATTAGATAGATCATCTGTTGAATATGGTGCAGGCAGGTAAACAAAGTCAGCTTCAGTGTCTGAATTGCCCAGAGGTGGGCCCAACCGCTAATGTTAGGGTGAGCCAAGAACGGCGTGATGGCCATGAGCCTCAGCTCTGTCCCCTCCTGCAACAGATTCTAATAGCTGATTTTGCCAGGTCCTCGGAGCCCCTCTGGAGTTTCACTCTTGTAGCATAAGGACCCCAAACTCCTTGCTTCACATACCTGAAAGGAGGACATAGAGTAATTTAGCCCCGCCAGAGACTCACAACTCCCATGTTTAACCACATCACACAGTCTCAGGCTGGCATCAAAAACAAAGCTACTGGCAGGCTTGCTTCCTGCGCAACCTGTGTCTGGTTAACTGGAATGACTAGAGGGCCAGCTGCAGCTTGCATAGGGTAGACAGGCTTGCTGCATGGACCTGATATGAACTGAGGGGCAGTTAGGGTAATCTCTGTCAGCACAGGCCTAGGTCTTCTGACGTGGGATGCTGCAACGTGCGAGAAGAAGGGGCAATACAACCATCAAGCAAATCGAGAGTGAGAGAGTGCTAAGAACAAAATAAACAGACTATTTTTTAAAATTAATTTTGGATCTAAATTTTTAGATTGTATCTATTTGACAGGGTAAAAACATAGAGTACTTCTTACAGAGAAATGGTCACTTTCACTAAGTATTTAAGAAGCCAAAAATCCTCCAAGGCTTAGCAAGTCCATCCATCCATTGTCTGGTCCCTCCCTACCCCCATCGTGAGAACTGCTGACACCAGCAACCCTGCCAGCTGGGGTGATGCTCCTGCCTCCTGCAATCTTGTCCTTGTCAAGGGTACCCTGGGTAGCAGTTCCTTCTTCTAACACTCCCCCACCCCATTTCGATTTTGACTTGATGTCTTCAGTTTGGGGCCACACAAAATGGATAACGACCTTGAAATCCCAAATTAGAAGCACATATCTGCACACTGAATCTGGGTCACTGGTGAGTTGCCATGGGCATCCCAGACCATTTCCCTCTTTGGTAGTCAACCCTTACAAAAGTCAGACCTCTCACCAGGCTCCTTCCTGCTTGCTGGAAGAATGTGTGTGTGTGTGTGTGTGTGTGTGTGTGTGTCCAGTCTGCTCTCTTCTCTCAGGACTGGCAAGCCATCCCCCCTCAGTAACACTCTGACTCTGACTCTGCATTTTCTAAACAGCACATCTCTGTACACTGCTGACCAGTATGCACAGTTGGGAAAGCAACTAACTCCGGCTACTCTCCTGCAAGCTTATCTCCCCCACCCCCCAACTGCTTTCTGAGCCACTGAGGTCTTGTTTCTATACCTAGAGCAGCCTTATGATGTAGCTTCCTGCCCCCAGGCAAGCTGGGAAACATCATAGCATATAAAGGTGTGGCTCAGTGTTCCTGTTGTGTGATGTTTTAAACATCAAGCATGTACTCACTTGCCAATGTTCTGTCCAGATCAGCAATAAAGTCTTCGAGTTCTTTTGTGTCACCTAATTTGGCTGCAAAATAGAAGAGAGTTCAGCTTCCCTCTCAGACACAACTGATAGTGGATTATGAAGTTTCTGGATTATGGAAAACTGTTGTCTTCCGAGACCTCGTGGGAGTGTGCCCCACACCAGACCTTAGTGATGCCCAGCATTTACTTTCTGCTCAGGAACTGACCTGGAGGCTAGCCTCAGTGTTTCTCTTTTGTTCTCTACCACCCTCAGCCATCATCCCACCCACCTTCCTAACCTGGAGCATAGGTCACTCAGTGTCTTAAAAGTCAAAAAGACGGTGAGAAGGAGGAAGGCAAATTATTCGCTTGCGCTGTTACTGGAGGACAATATTGTGGTCCTTCAATGAGACATGAGTGTAAAACTACTGTTTCATTTCAAAGTGGAACAGGGAACAGAACAGTCTTATTTAATTGATCTCAGAGTAGTGGCCTAGAGCTTTTGTCTAGACACTGCTGTTTCTGCAGCCAGAGGTACATGCTTTCTTTATGCATTTTACTTTCTTCTGTATATAGTTTGTCATTCATGCCTTCCTTGAAATGCAGTGCTAAATATTTTTCCTAGTCACCCTTTGCTGGCTACAATCAGCTCTTTGTTCTTAGCTTTCAAGTCCACTCACCACAAGGGGCTTTTTTTTTTTCTTCTTCTGTAATTCCCACCTCTGGAGGATTGGGTAGCAGATCTGAGCACTATTTAAGCTTCTCTCTAGACTGCTCTATCCCTGGAGTCCACAGATCCATTGCAGATCGGACACTGGACAATGGCCAAATCCCTCATGGCTGTTAACATTTGTGTCCAGAAGGGAATTTAAAAATATCTCTTTCAAGAAAGAGGGAAGGCCGGGCGGTGGTGGCGCACGCCTTTAATCCCAGCACTTGGGAGGCAGAGGCAGGCGGATCTTTGTGAGTTCGAGGCCCGCCTGGTCTACAAAGCGAGTCCAGGACAGCCAGAGATATTCAGAGAAACCCTGTCTTGAAAAAACCAAAAAAAAAAAGAAAGAGGGAAGTTCTGTTTGAATGCCAGATGGAGACAAGCGGTGGAATCTTCCCATTCTTTTAAAGCTGGCTCCATTTTACAACTATTTTCAGCAAGTTCAACTTTCCTTGGAGTGGGGGAAACCTCCTTTTGTTCTCACAAAGGAATCTGTCCAATATAACAGAACATTCAGCTCTCTAGCTGGTGAGGCTTGGCTAGCTCCAAAAACTAAGAACCAGTTTATGAACCTTTAAACCCTCTTTTAGTCTATTAATATCTAAATAGATATAGGGTGGAGCTGTTGTTTTGAATCGTGTCCATTTTAATCTTTAAAGAACACTTATTTAGGGCTAGAGACATGGCTCAGTGGTTAAGAGAACTGGCTGCTTTTCCAAAGTACCTGGGTTCAAATCCCAATATACACATGGCAGTTGGAGCTACACAGAGAAACACTGTCTCAGAAAGAAAAAAAAAAAAGAGCACTTATTTATTTATTATTTATTTGATATGTGTGTATGTATGTATGTATGAATACATACATGTGCCCATGTGGGAATCAGAGGGCATCCACCAAGTAGGTTTCAGAGATCAAACTCAGCGTGTCAGGCTTGGCAGCAAGCACCCTTACCCACTGAGCCACCCCAATGGCCCCACATTAGATCATTCTTGTCTCATAATGAGAGCTGCTAAACTGGTCACCCAAAAGCACTGGTGTAAACAGTTAATGAAATTAAAAAAAGAATCTTCTCATTGTTGCAGAGCCGAATTGCTGAGTTTCACATTCTGGAACCAAGCTAGTCTTGGAGGAAAATGAGAAGCACTCCCATCTGCCACAAGACATGTGGCCAAAATCCCATAAAACAACGCGTTTCACTTTGCACCCTGCCACCCCAAACCGCTGAAGATAAAGGGAAGTGGGGGAGAATAAAACAGCAGAGGAAGAGTTCAACCGGGGAGCTCACCCTTCCGAGGAGTGACGGTGGAGGATGGCAGAACTGAAGTGGAGTCCTTTGGAGAATTCAGCTTCTCATCGCTGAAAGTGAAGCTGTCCCTGTACAGTGAGTCTGCACCTTTAAGGGAAGAAGCCACGTTCATCAGGCGCTGTACTCCCCAGACCACACACTTGCTAGTCTGTGTCTACAGTACCCAGCAGTTAATCTCCCAGAGATGTTGCAGGTCTATATTAAATAAGGCGGGCCAGTTTCCCCATCTAGGACCCCAAAATGATCTAAGGCAGGGAAGTGTGTGTATCCACACAAGCACACTGGCAACCCTTGTTCCTCTCAAAGGTGTGATGGATTAATAGGACCAGACCCCTGCTACATGGGAGTCTGTTGGCCAGCTATCAAGCCAGGTCCTGGCTGATGCGATGAAGGTTGGAATAAGATGTAGCTTAGCAGAGTGTTTATCCAGGTGGCAGAAAGCCCTCAGTTCAGTCCCCAGCACCTCCCTGTTATGGAAGGCAGACAGACAAGCAGAGGGGTCATGGCAAGTGATAAAGATGGTGAGCTTCCAAGATGGCTGGCTTCTTCCTCAACCTCCCAACTTGAGACAAAAACCTGGCAGCTTAAAACAAAAAAGCCTTGCCGGCTTTTGTCTCCCTCCAGCAGGCTCCCTGTCAAAGAACTGTGTCAACAAGTCCAGGCAAGGCTGGATCCTGACCTGTTACACAACAGCTGTGGGGCCAATCAGCCATCCTGCCTTTCTTCAAACTGACCAACTCTAAATTAGGCAGGAAACCTATGCAGTCTTAAACAAACAAACAAACAAACAAAAAAAGAACAAAACCCAGCCCTGGAGAGAAGAGACTGAATTTTTCGGCCTCTGCTTTAGAGAGGGTCTTTTTCTCTGTGTGTCTGACCCGTGTGTGTGTGTGTGTGTGTGTGTGTGTGTGTGTGTGTGTGTGTGTGTGTGTGTGT
>CAJQZJ010032746.1:2258810-2280498 GCA_907164525.1 Lophiomys imhausi
TTCTTCTTCTTCTTCTTCTTCTTCTTCTTCTTCTTCTTCTTCTTCTTCTTCTTCTTCTTCTTCTTCTTTAGGTTTTTCGAGACAGGGTTTGTCTGCATAGCCCTGGCTGTCCTGGAACTCACTCTGTAGACCAGACTGGCTTTGAACTCACAGAGATCCATCCACCTGCCTCTGCCTCCCAAGTGCTGGGATTAAAAGCATGCACCACAACAGCCAGCCCTCTACAGGCTTTTACTAATAATAGCCTGCATTAACAGAATCTCATGCTAGTGGTAGGTGAATAGGTAAGCAAGGCTCAACCTGCTGTTCTGTTCACTCCATTAGAACACTAGTTCTTGCAAAAATAATATTCAGCCAGTCTGATAAACTACCAGCAGTGTGTCTCTGGCTGATAGCACATACATATACTGCTGCCCCTCCCCGCTATCTGGCATTGTATTTCATTGTTACGATCAAGGGACTCATCAGTGATGATTTGGGGAACGTTCATCTGTGGTAAAATAGACCTTAAAACATCTACTTTAGTCTGCTTTGAAGGCCCACCTCACTAGTATCAAATCCCAACTACAAATGTCCTTTAAATTCCTGGCCCATCTATATCTTAGAAAATTGGGAATAGTTCTACCTCAAGACCCAGTCATAACGCTCCTGGGCATATATCCAAAAAATACTCCACCAAACCAAGAGGACATCACCTGAAAAATGTTCATAGCAGCTTTATTCGGAATAGCCAGAAACTGGAAACAACCCTTCAACTGAAGAATGGATTAAAAAAAACCCTGTAGTACATTTACACAATGGAATACTACTCAGCTATCAGAAACAAGGAAATCATGCAACTTGCAACCAAATGGATGGAACTAGAAAAGCTCATCCTGAGTAAGTTGACTCAGACCCAGAAAGATACATATGGTATGTACTCTCTTATAAGTGGATATTAACCATATAGCACAGCACAATCATCCTACAACCCACAGACCCAAATAGACAGTAACCTAGCATAACCATCTATGAAAAACTACACCTAGCAGTGAGTTGCTTGTTAGTGGAACACCTTACCTTAACTGGGTGGCCATATCAAGCCTCAGTACAAGAGGAAGCTCTTAGCCCTCATGGGACTGATGTAACTGAGGGGGTTTGATATGTAGGGGCTCCCCTCATCTGAGGAGAAGGAGAGGATGGAGATGGAGAAGGGAGAGGGAGGGTGGGACCTGGAGGGAAGGAGGGAGGAGACTTTGAGATGTAACTTGAAAAAATAAATTAATAGAAAAAAATTCCTGGCCCATTTAATGCATATAAGTCTCAGATTCTGGGACTGAGTCTCCTAAAGGACCATCAGAAGAAATAAAAGTATATTGCATACACAGACTCCTAACTTTAGATTTGCCCATCAAATATAAGAAACTCCATAGCACAAACAGAAGCACTGTTTAAAAGAAAGACATAGATATATATTTTTTAAATTTTAGTTTGGGGGGTTGGGAGAAAGGTAATTTAGGGTTAGAACTGACATGTGCTACTCCAGAGAAAAGTAAAACCACAGACAGTGAGCCTTGCCCAGAATCCCTGTAAATATAGAACAATACCACATATCTGCAGCAAGAGAACTACAGTAATTAACCAAGAAAAAGAAAGCCCTGGGTCAGTGCAACTGTTCCCACAGGGAATGGCAGGGAAAAGGGTCTTTCTTTTCCCCCAGTTCTAAATTCTGACAACTTCAGTGAAGCATGGCACAGTGAGAAAGAATCCTGGGTCTATGTTTGATCATTGCATCCCAACTCCCCTCTGGAATGGCCCCGACCCCCTCGGAGGGTTTGCCAGGCATCGGGGTATATATAAGACCTGCCACTCACTTGGTTCCTAATATGGTACCAGGTGTCCAGAGTGAGGGCCCCTTCCTGGCCTCATCCTCTCATACCTTGACAAGTTCTGTCTCTTAAAGCCTAAGTCAATACAATAAACTGTTTATATAGTCAACCAGTAGAAACATACATTAACACACAGCTTAAAATTTGGGACATAATGAGTGAGATTTTTTTAAACCTACTTAAGGACTCAGGCTGTACTTTCAAAGTAAGAAATACTGAAAGAGCTGGGCCTAGTGGTGCACACTGTTAATCCCAGCACTCAGGTGGCAGAGGCAGGAGGATCTTTGTGAGTCTGAGGCCAGCCTGGTCTACAAAGTGAGTTCCAGGACAGCCAGAGCTACATAGTAAGACCCTGTCTGGAAAGATGATATGTGGTATGTATATATATATCATCAGCTAGCTTACTTTTACCAAGCCCTCACTAGGGTTACTTTTATCATAACCTGTTAGCTCTTGTTATCGGTCATGTCTTGCTGTTCTTCGAATGTTATCACACATAATCTTTGCCACAGTCTCTCTCTCTCTCTCTCTCTATTATATATATATATGTATATATGTGATATATATAGCATATATAACATATTATCAAAACAAACAAACAAAAAACAACCAAAGGTGTTTAATTTCTACAGCACCTCAAAGGGTCAAGCCTGAAAACTACTTTCCTAGCTTCCAACTGCATTGCTTTTTTATTGAGAAGCTTAAAACTGTTCTTAATAAAGGGCTACGGAAAGACACAGTCCTTTTAAGAATTCATTTTCACTTGTCCCTGATGTGAACGTGTGTGTCTATGCATGCGAATTCAGGTACTCTTGGAGGTCAAAGGTGTCAGATCCAGCTAGAGATAGACTTCTGGGCAGTTGTGAGCTGTCAGCATTCTGGTCCTCTTGAAAAGCAAG
The DNA here is from genome assembly GCA_907164525.1 of Lophiomys imhausi. Classification (NCBI taxonomy): domain Eukaryota; kingdom Metazoa; phylum Chordata; class Mammalia; order Rodentia; family Muridae; genus Lophiomys; species Lophiomys imhausi. Next base: position 2,261,578 of record CAJQZJ010032746.1, read on the forward strand.
TCCTATGTTTAACCTCTAAGCCATCATTCCAGTCCTGCAACCTATTTTTAAATTAATTTTAATTAATTAATTATTTATTTTGAGACAGGGTTTCTCTGTGTAGCCCTGGCTGTCCTGGACTCACTTTGTAGATCAGGCTGGCCTTGAACTCGCAGAAATCCACCTGCCTCTGCCTCCCGAGTGCTGGGATTAAAAGTATGCGCCACCACGCCCGGCCCTTTTTTTTTTTAAAGAAGAAAAAAAAGGGATTTTTCAAAAATCAGGAATATTCATCACCTTTGTCCACTGACCTTTGGTCCTGAAAGCCTACAAAAAGACCGAGAGATACCATGTATAAAAAGACATGTGATCTGAACATGATGGAAGGCCAGACTACTCACAAGTTCTGGTTCACATTGTAGCCAGCTCTCTGTGTTGACAGAGGAAGGCCATAGATGTCCACCTGTGCTCTGTTATTTTATCAACAAAATTGATGAAGATAAATGTGCCTAACTTGTAGGACTGTGGCAAAGATTATTTGTGCTCGCATGCAAAGACCAGCAAAGATGATGGATAACAACAGCTAACAGGTTATGACCATAGCAGCCCTAGTGAGGGCTTGGTAAAAGTAAGCTAGGTCCTGCTGCTCCTGCTGCTGCTGCCGCCGCCATTATAAACCTGGCTGGCCTCTCTGGAGAGTTAAGCTTCAGTGGGTCACAATTCTCCCAGGCATCCCCTGAGAATAACAAAGTCCGCACTCCATTCCTGAAGACAATTAAGACACACATATTATGTGTCCTTAGGAAAGCAGTATTTAGACACACACAAATCCCGCCAAGACTATTTCTAGGCAGTCACGCAGGGAACAACCCACACTGACAACAAAGACCACGGTCATCTGAGCTTTCTTAGATCTATCCTATTACTTGTCTACCAACCAAACTAAAAGTTTAAGTTAACAACAAACACAGAAAAGGAAATGCGCAGAGATATACCCTAAGAAAAACTACAAATTCTATCAACTACCTCCCAAACTGTTCAGAAACTGTCTCTTGTGCACTGTCTTTTTAAGACTCCTAAAAACACATTCTAGGTCTGAAAGCCCTCCTGGCAGAACTGGTGGGTGCTGCCCCCCATAACGGCACAAGTTCAGACCCTACGACAGCCGGAGACCATGGCATTTAGCAAGGAGCTGTCCTTGGCCACAGAACAGCAGTTAACAGACCCAGGCTTCTCCTCTGTGGAGAGGAGAATTTATACGCGTTGACCGACTTGTTCCTAGACCCAGTGGAAGGAGATATATTCAAGTTACGTCACAGGTCTGGAGACAAATTTCCAAAGTAAGGCTTCACTTGACCGGGTCATTAGCATCAAAATGCAAAAAGCTCTGAATGGAAACGGGCAACTCACCCACCCTCTCCCCTCCCCCTTTACCTCCTAAGTCATTTGGCGGTCTATGCAGGCTGCTAAGAAAAAAATCAAACCGGAGCTCCAGTTTCTAACCCAAGTCATGACTAGGACGTCAAACATCATACCTTCTTCTCAAGAGGAGGGCTCAGGCTCAGGTCTGAAGCTGAATCGTCGTCACCCAGTAACAAGGAAGAAAAGGGAGAACCCTCTAGATTTCAAAACAGTGACATGACTTTCACTCCAGAATCAGGGACAGCGCAGTTGGAGATGTCTGAGCCTGGAGCCTATCTAGGGACTGAGTGCTCATGAGCAAACAGAATTTAAAGTTCACACTGAAAGAAACAGTAAATAAGCCAGGATTTGAAAACAATTATGTAATAATAAAAAGTCACCCAATTCACTGTTTGACACCCAAATAGATATCCACAATCTTGCAGGTCACTTAAGTTACTGAACCCCACCCCTCCCCCAATCCTCTTCTCTTTTCTTTCTACCAAGGTTGTTAGGACAGAGACATTGTGGAAAAGGTTACCAGGATGAACCTCTGCGGGCAACCTGCAGGGCAGCTGCCCAGAAACCCTGTCCTTGAACTCAGCAGCCCAGAGGGGATTGCTTCAAAACTGCCTGGAGCCTGAGAGCTCAGCAGAAAGTGAATGAAGTTATTTCAAAAATTCCAAAAACAGCAGCTTATGAAATCATTTTGGTTTCACAAATGTTTCATTATTGTCCTCGCCCGTGTCCCCAAGTCCCTCAACACCTATTCTGGAAAAGGAAAGGGAGGGTGCTGTTGGCTGTTGGTTTAGTGTTTGCCTAGCAGGCAAGAAGCCCTAGGTCTGACCCCCCCACTCCCCAGCACTGCCTAAACTGAATATGGTGGCACTCCGGTGTAATTCCAGCACCCTGAAGCCCAAAGAAAGAGGAACAGGGGTTCAAGGTCATCCTCAGTTACTTAGATCACCCTGGGAGTGTTTCAATAAAATAAAAACTGAAGAGCAGGGAGAAAGGCGGGGAAGGTATTGGAAGGCCTGACTGGGCTCCCAGGAGTCCTGGCTGGTTGTACAAACCCTCACGCCTCGTGACACACACTTGCCGTGACAGGTAGAAACACAGTCCTTCAAGAGTCCCCCCAAAATTGCCTACAACCCCCCCACCCCACCCCGCGCACACCTGGGCAAGTCTCAGAAAGTCAACTCTCCAGGCATCTCAGAGACGTTGCAGATCCTCCGCTCTGAGTTTCCTGGACACGGTGCCTCAGTTTACAGAGAACCCAGCTGACTCTAGAGCCCCAGGAAGCCTGACCCCTGGGGTCACTGACTTCCACAGGGCTTCACTTACTCTCGGAGTCGCTGAAGCCGCTGCTGTCACTGACGCTAGCGCTGCTGCGCCGCTTCATGCGCGCCAGGTGCTCCTCGTAGTGGAAGTGGCGCTCACGGAAGGGTGACGCGAAGTCCGCCAGCACCGCGTCGAATTCGCACAGCACATCCGTCAGGTCTGCGGCGGCCGCGGAGTCCATGGCTGGGGCTGGGGGCGGGCACAGTGCGCTCAGTTGATGGGAGAGTAGGGGTGACTCTCCCCGCTCCCCGGGGAGGGCGTCTGGAGAGGCTGCCGCCTTTCCCTAGGATGCCCAACTTCACTTTTGAGTTTGCCAGTGACAGCCACGCAGTCACCTACCATGAAACTTCTCAAACGCCCCCTCTCAATCACCCTCCAAAGCCCGTCACCAGACACAGACTAGAACTGGCCTCCATGGGTGGAGCTGGAAGTCACCTAGCCACTCCACGCGCTTTCCTACTTGTGCCCACGCTCGCTCCCTGGAGCGCGTGGCGGCGGGAGGTCTGAGTCAGCAAAGCACCCGTTACGTGTCAGCCGCAGATCCCTTGCCCCGCGGGGGAGCCCAAGTTGAACCTGCCTCGGACGGGCGATCCAGGGATTGGGTGCCAGGGTGTTGGGGAACGGAAGGGTGAGCAGTGGAAAGACCTTAGCGACCCCCTTTTCTTGCCCCAATCTGCAGGCTCCGGCTCTCTATGGGGCTCCGGGTGTAGCTTAGCGTGGACGTAGTCCCTGGCTTAGATCCCAGGGCGCAGAGGTAAAGGCGGCACCCCCAAACAGTCACTCACCTGCGGCCGCGGCCGCCGCGGGGCTGCCCTGCGCCGAAGGCGGCTTCATGGAGCGGCTGCTTGGCGATACGCGTGGTAGAGATGCTGGGAGGTGTTGGCCCTGGTGGCAACTGCCTCGCACTGCAGTCCGCTCGGGTGGCCCTGCCTTGCTCCTGGCCGAGCCTGAGCGTTTGCTCCTCGCCTGCGCCGCCACCCGCCAGCTACAATCTTATAGCCACCGGCAGGGGCGGAGTGGGGCGGAGCCGCTGAGTAAGTCCCAGACGACCTAGGGGACGCCCCTGTCCTCCCCCCCACCCCACCCCACCCCGGGCACCGCCCTCGCCACGCGCCGCCGCCGGAGAACCACAGTGACGACTTGTGTCGCCAAAGCCCGGGGTTGCCACCCCAAATATTTACCCGCGGCTTTCTCCGCCACCCTGACAACCTGACCCACGGAAGTGTCTTTGTCCGCTTCAGAGTTCTCCAAGGATTCATCCCGCTTCCCCTCTTCTGGCCGAGCCTGCTTGAACTTCAGATTCCTCATCCATGGAATGGAACTGCAAACGCAGTGCCTCCTTGCTTGCTGCAAAAATAAAGGAACCCGAGGGCCTCAGGAGGTTGTAGGAGGGCAGAACCCTCGCCTGATTTTTCTCAAGGAATTTACAAGATTGTATGTGAACAGAGTGGACAGCTGAGGCCATGGGTTGAGGTGAATGCAGTCTTCAGTTGAGGCGATCTCAGGGCGCAGAGCACCTCATAGATGGATGCATTCCGTACAGGGTCGACACGAATGAGCCATCCATTCACACCTAGCACGGCCCAGCATCGTTCCTGCCTCAGGTGACCAATTGCCTTTTCTCCATTTAGAAGTAAAATAAGAGGCCTGCTGGTGGCTCCTGCCTATAGTCCCAGTCCTAAGAAGGATGATAGAAAGGGAGGCTGAAGCAACAGAATGGAGCTTAGAGGACTACAGTGTGTGAGCCACATAGCATAATCCTGTCTGTAAAGGGCTGGCTGTGCAAACAGACTGGAGTTCAAGCCCCCAAACCACATTTAAAAAAAAAAAAAGAAAAAAAGCTTGGATGGCCACCCACTTGTAATCCCGGTCCTGAGAGGCAGAGGTTGGCAAATCCCTAGGGTTCCCCAGCCTAGGTCAAAGTAAGAACTCTAAGCCAAAGAAAAACCTTATCTTAAAAATGGAGGTAGGCAGTGCCCAAGGAATCAATCATATTTGAGGTTCACCTTTGACCTTGACAGGCACAACATATACCTTTGTGCATACCTGCATATACTCTACACACACACACACACACACACACACACACACACACACACAGGCACACACACAAGGCTGGGAATGTGATTTAATGATAAGGTGCTTGCCTAGCATGCGGTGAGCCCTGGGGTTTGAGGGATCATCCTCAGAACTCCAAAAATTAAATATTTTTTTAAATAAATAAGTGTAAACAATTGCTTAAAATGAAATTGTTCAGTCCCTCCGTTACACTAGACACTTTCAAGTGGCCAGTGGCCATCATCACAGAATCTTTGGGCAGTGTTATATGAGGATATCTCCCCTCCCTCTGTGACTCCAGCCCTCCTAGGTGTCAAGATGGCACATGCACCAGGTCTCATCCCCACAGCCACCCTGAGTGGAGTAATGACTGGCACTGGTTGGCACGTGAGAAAACTGGGGCGCAGAGCAGCTTGCCTACCCCTTAGTGGTTTCATAGAAGTCTGGTCTGTCTCTTTGAGCCACTTTGATGGTAGCCACACCCTACCTCCCTAGGGTGGAGAAGGACTAAGCAGTCAGGGAGGCACCAAGCCCCAAAGCAGATAACCCAGGTCCCAGAAGCCACAGGCAAGCCATCTGCTTCTTTTACCCACCTCTCCCCACCACAACCCTTTTCTTCTCTCTCCCAAAGCATCGTTTTTGATTTGCCCATGGCACCCACTGCTCGTGTGCTGAGATGGCAGCAGCAGCCAACCTGGGAGCTGCAGCCAAAAAGGTGCCAATTACAAGTTCCCTAGGTACCTGGAGCATAGTTTGCCCACCGCCCAGCTGGTGGGCAATTGGGTTGCCCCCAGCCCATCCTCGTGCACGGTGCTCAGTGCTGCCCATGTGTTGATCTTGATTTTTTTTCTCTAGAACCAGGTAAAGGTTTAAACCCTTAATCCCCAGGGCCTTCTGGCTGGGCTCCATTATTCTATCCTGGGGGCTTTTATGGGCCCAGCCACCTGACAGTGATGACAGAAATAGTGAATGATCTCAGTGTTCAGGTGTGATCTTGTCCCTCAGGAGGGGTGGGAAGCTGCACCCTTCGCCTCCTCACACTGAAATTTACCTAACTTCCAAATTTCAAAAGGTCACTGGATACAGTGGTCTCAAGAATAAGACTTGATGTCACCTTTGGTTTGCAACAGGACTGTTTTTATGCTGTAAAGACCTAGACTTTATCTTAACTAGTCTCTTCCTTGGTCCTACTTTGCTGTCATATAACAAAATATCACAGGCTGGGTAATTTGTATATCTCAGAAATTTCTTCCTCGGTGTTCTGAAGGCTAGGAGGCCCAAACACCCCAGTGGTGTCTGTGAGGATTTGCAGATTCCTCACATGACAAAAGGAAGGAAAGAGAACAAACTGCCCCCACATCAAGCTCTTTGATAATCCCTAATTCCACCTGGGAGGGCTCTATTCTGGTGACAGTTCAGAAAAAGGCCCTACTGTTTGACAAGACCAAATTTGCAATTAGATTGCAACGCTCACCCCCATGGTCTGACACACTCAGACCATAACCAACTCTTCTCCTCTGCATAGTTCTGGCCACTTTTCTTGAAACGTGTCCAGGGCATCACCTTAGAGCCTCATCTTTGTGAATCCTCCAGGTTATCATGGCTGATGACCTACCTGCCTCCCCTGGATCCCTTCTTCTCCCTCTTTACTTTCTCTCAGCCATCTCATACCTGGAAATGTATAACTAAAATACACTTGCTTTGGTTTTTCTTTTTAACTTTCAGAACTGATTCCCCCCCACCCCCTTAAATGTCTTATATGCAATTACCAGCAGGACTTCTGCACTTGATATCCCTCTACAAACACTCTATGGAAGAAACTTTGAGTTAAATCTCTAAATAAACAAGTGCACTCATGTATTCCTGAAATAGTATGTTCCTAGTCTGTCTTGAGTTAAAACTGGTGATGTGACTAAACTTGGGACGGCAGACAGAGATGTCCTACGTGGGCAAGTCTCCCTCACTTCTCCATCTGGATGACAGGCAGCCATGAGGCTGGGTTTTAGCCATGAGGTAGAGGTCACTTCCCCAGAATGGCATAAAGCATCAAAGTGTCTCAGGTTTCTGATGTCATGAAGCGGCTACGTCAGCCAACCCTGGGTATCCAACATCTACAGGAGACAAAAATAAAGTGAAACATCAGGGGCTGGAAATGTAGCTCAGTGGACAGGCATGTGCTTGGCACCTGTGAGGTTCTGGGTTCAAGTCTCAAAACCACCAAAAATACATAAGTAAATCAAAATGGTCATCTTATGTAAGCTCCCGCAGGGGAGGAGTACGTTCTGATCTTTACAATTGAACTTTAGCCTTAATACCTCCTATGTCAAAGATCTCCTGGAGCCGCCTCAGTTCTGGTGCTATAAACTAAGCAACACACTTTCCTTCTTCCTCAGGCTAGGTTGAGTCACGTTTCAGTATCTGTCCATAGCTAAGCTGCGGGTGGCTTGGAACAACAGACATGCGTTCTCTCCCAGAGCTCTCAAGACTTGAAACCTGCAATCACATGCTGGCTGGACCGGCTGCCACTGAAGGCCCGCAGGGAAGATCTGCTCCGTGCCTCTGCTTGGTTCCTGGGGGTGTGCAGGCTGTCCTCAGGGTCTCATGCCACTTAGTGTGTCACCCTGACTGATTGTCACATGATATCCCCTGTTGTCTACTTGGGTTTCTTCTCTTCTTTTAGGGGTAGCAACTGCTACCTTACGTGGATTTAGGCTTGCCATAACTTAGGATGGCCTTACCCTACCTACCTCCATCTTGTCTCCAAAGACCCTATTGTCCTAGTAGATCACCCACATATGTACTTGAGCAAATCTGAAAGTATGACATAAATTAACCCATGTCAGTAACATAAGTGCTATTAGTGAAGATCATATTAAAGAAGATAAGGTGTCAAGACTTGGTAGAAAGCTACCATGATGAAAACTGGTTTCAGATGTAGATTAGTGCCAGAGTGCTTCCACAAGTCCCAGCGCCAGAGGAAAAAAAGAAAAGATGAATTTGGCAAAAGATGGTAGTACATACAGGAGGTTGAGGCAACATGATTACCAATTCAAGGCCAGCTCAGGTACTGGCCTTAAAACCAGTGAGATGGGGCTGGAGAGATGGCCCAATGGTTAAGAGCACTGACTGTTCTTCCAGAGGACCAGGGTTCAACTCCCATCACTCACATGACAGCTCACAACCGTCTGTAATCCAGCTCCAAGTGACTTGACACCCTGACCCAGACATTCAAGCAAACACAAATACATATAAAAATAAATAAATTATTTTAAAAAAACAGGGAGACTATGTTTCAAAATAAAAGAGTAAGCAAATGAACCATTGGAAGAGAATAGAATCCCAAGATGGATACAAAAGTATGTGGTAAATTGGCTTCTAAGAAGTATCAATACAGCGAGAAAAGCTCTTTCAACAATGATATTGGGATAACTATCTAATGATATTGGATAATTATCTACCACAGATCAGACCCAAAAAACTGATTTGAAATAGAATATAGACCTAAAAGAATGAGCTAAAACTATGACACTTTCAGAAGGAAACAGAATATCCTCATGACTCAGTGAAGAAGAATATTTCAGACACAAATACCTGAAGGCAGATATTCTGTTACAGCCACAGAAAATGAATTAATACAGGCTGTCTGAGGTTTCTATTGCTGTGAAGAGACACTATGGCAACTCTTACAAAGGAAAACATTTGCCAGGCATGGTGGTGTACTTCTTTAATCCCAGCACTCTGGAAGCAGACAGAGGCAGGCAGATCTCTGTGAGTTCAAAGCTACCCTGGTCTACAAAGTGAGTCCAGGATAGACAAGGATGCACACAGAAACCCTACCTTGAAAAACCAAAAAAAAAAAAAAAAAGAAAGAAAACATTTAGTTGGGAGTGGCTTATAGTTTCAGAGGTTTAGTACATTATCATCATAGCTAGAATGCTGACAGGACTTTATGCTCCATCTAAATGAATCTAAGTTCAAATACAGACAAAAATAATCAAAGGAGATTTGAGACAGATCTACAGAGATAGCACACCACAGTGAAAATGGGACCAAGGGAACTTCTAAGAAATGTTCTGTATCTCCATTTGGGTGTGTAACACTTAGGATACACAAAAAACCCATTAGACTGAGAATTAGTATGCACTTGACTGGATGTAAAATATACACTTGAAAGCTGAAGCAACTATGCAGTTACTTTCCTTCATTATGAAGATCTTCAGCTCATGCACCATTCTGTTTCCTTCATCACAAATTACCATCTTCAAGCCACAAGCAACACTTCTCTAATTATCCTTATAACATTCCAGAGAAGCCTGAGGATTTCTATGGCAACCCAACTGGGTTCCTGATAGTCTTGAGAAACAGTGCTAGCCCGTGATACTTATCAGACAAACTCGTGACGTTTCTCTTCTGGGGTCCTGGTGACAAATTCATGAGGTTAGTATTAGGATATTTATTTTACGAGTGTAAAAACAGACCTAATGGCATCCTCTCCATGTGACCTCATTTGTGGAGTCAGTGCTCAGTTGCATATCAGCTCCCACCCCAGTGCATCCTTCCTATGACCCTGTGTGACCTCCCCCATTGCCTCCTAACTCCAGCATTGCACCTGGCTCTGGCAGAGCTCCATCAGTAATTTATGATGAACAAGGAATGGAGTTAAGCAGAGTACTCTGAGGTTAAGGTGCTTCTCTAGGATGGCTGAGCATGGGAGAGAAGGCAAGGGATTGTTTTCTGTGTTTGTTGGTTTTATGGGAGTGGCATCTTTTTCTTTTTTTAGTGCTGGGTACCAAACCCAGAGCCTCGTGCATGCTAGGCTAGGCGTCTACACTGAGCTCCCCCTACCCCCAGTCAGGTTGTTTTTAAGCCCAGGTCTTGTTCTTAGTCCAGGCTGGTCTTGAACTCTTATTTCTCCAACTACCACCTCCCAAGTGCTGGGATCATGTAACACCATGCCAACCACAAGGGAACTTTTAAAGACAGAAAAAGACATCACTGTGACTTTTTCCTCCCACAGTTGTCTCAACAGTACAACTTACATACAATTAGCTGCACAAATTTAGAGGGTCAAAAACTGACAAATGTTGACATACACTCACAAGATATTGAACATAGACACACACAGAGGTTTTATTTCCTGCCCTATTATCCATTCTTAACTTCCTTCATTCCCCTCCCCTCCCTGATTCACTTTCTCACTTTCAATTAGCTACATCAGTGGAACCAAACACATGGACTCTTCTTTAATTATGCTAAGCTTTACCCATGTTGCTGGGCAGTTCACTTCTTTTACTGATGGGTATTATTCCACTATGTGTCTCTACCATGATTTAGTTATTCATTTGTTGATAGATATTTGAGTTGTTCCTAGTATGATCTATTACAAATAAAGTCAGTATGCAAGTAAGGGCATTTGCTTTACTTGAGTAAATCCAAGTGTGGAAAGACTGGATGACATGGCAGGTTTGTGGTGAGCTTTTATTTTTTTAATGATTTATTTATTTTTATATGTATTTGTGTTTGCTTGAATGTATATCTGTGTGAGGGTGTCAAGTCACTTGGAGCTGGATTACAGACGGTTGTGAGCTGCCATGTGGGTGATGGGAGTTGAACCCTGGTCCTCTGGAAGAGCAGTCAGTGTTCTTAACAGCTGAGCCATCTCTCCAGCCACCACCACCCTTTTTTTGACGGTGTGAGGCTATCCTCAAACTCATGCCCTCCTGTCCCAGCCTTCTATATGCTGACATTGTAGTCGCGTGCCACCAAAAATAGACACAGTGCTTCTCCATCAGCCTTCAAGCTGGAGATGCCAGAGGTGGAATCTATGACTTTCTGTTGCCACTCTCTGGGACACAAAAAGGAAAGAGAGCTGTCCCCAGGAGTCTAGCCCCACACAGGGTCTGTCCAACTTCTCTGCGCTCTCCAGCTGTCCCCACTTCACCGTATCTACAACTAGAGCCCATTCGGAATTCTACCTATGTCACCTGACTACAGGCGAAGGGTTTCTTAGTGGTTCAGTCACAAATAAAACTCTTGAAAAGAAGACAGACATGACCTTAAACCTACTAGGAGTATTATTCTGGGGGTAGCATCTTAATGTCCCAAATGGAAAAAGGAATTTTAAGTGGCAGAAATGAAGTAGCATATTATTTGCAGTCCAAATCAGCCTTATATATACATATGTTTGTGTATGTATATATATGAATACATATATGCTGGAGCACTGTGTGTGTGTGTGTGTGTGTGTGTGCGCGCGCGCGCCCATGTGTAGTATTTTTGTACCCTGCCTGACCTATGATAAATACTAAATTTTCATCTGTCAAATGTCCCAGCTAGTTTTATGTCAACTTGACATAAAGCTAGAGTTACCTGAAAGGAGGGAGCCTTAATTGAGAAAATACCTCCATAAGATCCAGCTGTAAGGTATTTTTTTAAGTTAGTGGTTGATGTGGGAGGGCCCATCCCATTGTGGGTGGTGCCATCCCTGGGCAGGTGGACTTTGATTCCTTAATAAAGCAGAGGGAGCAAGCCATGGGGAGGAGGCCAGTAAGTAGCACCCCCTCATGGCCTCTGTTTCAGCTCCTACCTCCCGGTTCCTGTCCAGTTTGAGTTCCTGTCCTGACTACCTTCAGTGATGGACTATGGATGTGGGAGTGAAAAGCCAAACAAACCCTTTCGTCCCCACGGTGTTTCACCACAGCATCAGTAACCTTAACTAAGTCACCGAAAGAATAAATAATCGCCACACACATTCCTGACACAGGCACTCACATGAGTAGAAACCATTAGATGAACACACAGCAGCCAGGCTGTCAGGCCAGTAGCTCTTTGTATGGAGACAAGCAGAGAGGCAAATACAGGCAGGCATGGTGACTCAAACCCAGCAGTCAGTAGGCAAAGTCAGGAAGTGAGCTTCCGGCAAGCCTGTGCTACATGGTTAGACCCTGTCTCTAAAACAAAAGAGAACAACAACAGCAAACACAGTGCGGTGGTCTGGAATGTAGGTCAGTGGTAAAGCATGGGCCTGGAACTACGGAGATGGGGGCAGGGTGGGCGGGGCATGAAAAGAATTCGAAATTCCCTCCTGAGGAACATCCTATTTCAGAATTCCCCGATAGAGAAAACTTCAAGATAACCATATAATTACAATGAAGAATGAGCAAGGCGGAGAGTCTCAGTAATAAAAAACAGACTGGCTGCAGGGGATCCTAGAGCCTGGAAGCAAACATCCCTCTACTCCACCCCGAATTCTGTCACACTCTGCAAGGGAGAGGAGTTCACTGCAAAGCTCCCCTTACCTCTCCACTTGAAATGTTCTTCAAAAGAAAGACACACAGTCTAATTTAACAGCTTCTTAAAACACTGAGAGTAGTTTGGATAATTTCTCTTCGAAAAGAAACAGTGATAGGAAGGTCTGAGTGCTCAATGGAGAAAATGTTAAAGTTTCGTTAAGCCTCAGAAACAAGGAAAGTTGAGAGTACCTTGTGTAAACTGGGCAGGGGCTGCAGGCGCACGGAGCCTGTGAGGTATCTTCTCTTTGGCGCTGTCCCTTGGATTGTCCCCGGCAGATGTGTCGATGTGTCGTCCTCTAACTCCACTAAGACTCTGGAGAAGAGAAGCCGGTTGAGGGTTTCAGGGAGGGAAAATCGCTTCTAATCTGGAGTACTGTATTGTTCCCAGAAAGCAAAGATGCTTTTAAAAGGGTGTGAGCGAGAGGGAGAAGACACCACGGACAAAGTGTCTGGTACAGAAGGATGAAGACCAGTGACTGGATCTCCAGAATCCACAGCAAAGCCAGGTGGATCTTCTGGGAAGGCTGCCTTGCTAGTTCAGACAAATTCCTGACCTCTGTGTTCTGCATGACTGTGCCTCCATCAATAAAGTGGAGAGTAACAGAGGAGTACATAGGAGAATGTCAACCTCTGGCCTCCAGGTTCACTTGCACAATGTTATATGCACACCACATACACACATCACACACACACACATACACACACAAGCAGGGTGCTTAAATGGAGCAATCCAGGGGAGGCTCCCATTGGCTACACAACGACAATTTAAACATTAGCATCTTCATGAGGTTCTCAAACTGAAGTGAGCATCAGTCAAAAACTTGTGGAAGCACTCTACCTGGACCATTATCAGAGTTCCAAATTTAGCAAGTCTGCAGTGGGACTTAAGAGTTTGCCTTTCTGGTCTGGTGTGGTGGCATCCGCCTTTAATCCCAGTACTCGGGAAGCAGAGACAGACATATCCCTGTGAGTTTGAGACCAGCTTGGTCTACAGAGCAAGTTCCAGGATAGTCAGGGAATACACAGAGATGTTGGGATGATCTTTTTGTGAACTGTATAAATGTTGTCTTTGTATTATTCAAATACTGATTTCTGTACCCAGAGAATTGAGTACAGGCCAGACTTTGGTACTGTAATTTTTTTTTTTTTTTTTTGTTTTTCGAGACAGGGTTTCTCTGTGTATCCTTGGCTGTCCTGGACTCACTTTGTAGACCAGGCTGGCCTCGAACTCACAAAGATCCGCCTGCCTCTGCCTCCCAAGTGCTGGGATTAAAGGCGTGCGCCACCACCGCCCGGCGGTACTGTAATTTTTATGAAACGTCACTGGCCTCAGTATTTTGTAAACACTCCCTCCAACACCTACTGATTAGCTTAATAAAGAGTTGAATGGCCAACAGCTGAGGCAGGAGAAGAAAGGTGGGATATCCAGGCAGAAATAGGAACTGTGGGAAGAGTAGAAAGGTTGGGAGATTCGACAGCTGGACCACAGAGGAAGAAACGGGGACAGAACTAAGGTACTGAGAAAGGTAACAAGCCATGTGGCAGGACATAGATTAATATAAATAGTACAATTTAAGTTAAGAGCTAGTTGGGGACAACCCGAAGCTTAGGCTAAGCTTTCATAATTAATAAAAGTCTCCGTGTCATCCATCACTCGGGGAGCTGGCGGTCTCAAAAGAAAGTCCCACTATGCACAGAGAAACCCTGCTCAAAAAACTAAAAACAAAACAAAAAAAATCTCCATTTCTAACGTATCCCCAGTGAGCACAACTTACAACTGGGAGAGTCTTATCCTAGGGCTTATCCTGATACTCAGAAGAGAGAAGACGAATACAAAGTATACAGAAAGGCAACTGTGAAACACATTACAGTTGTTAACATCGAAGGAGGTTTAGATCTCTTTTGAGATATGTATTGGCTTAGAAAGCATAGTTCATTTACAATCCAGAAAATCAATAAGTGAACACACATGAGAACTCCCGCAAGTTAGTGAAACAACTCCAAAAATGCAGGAAGTGTCCCCAAAGCAGATAAGACTGAACAGCACCAGCTGTGAGTGGAGTAATACAGCAGAGGGAGGCCGGATGCCGGTCAGCATCCCCAGTGCACTGTCACCAACCAAACCCTCTGCTCCAAAACCGTGACCTGCGCAAACAGCCCAAAGGAGAGAATTACTGCAGTCTCTATTTCCTAAGATGCAAAATACAATAACTAAGACCAAAAAGTTGAATGATTCACTGTAATAAATATTCTTAAGACAGTGTTTTCAGTTAAAAGGCAAACCAAAAGGCTGGAGATGCAGCTCAATAGTGGAGTGTTTGTCTAATGCGTTCTACCCCCATCCCTGGCACCGGAAAAGAAAAACAAGTGAGCCAGATAAACATACTATAGTAGGATGATGAGTTTGGCAACGCTCACCAGGTGAAGACTAAATGGATACCATTTCTGAGGAAGACAAGCTTCAGCAAGCTAAAACCCATGAGAAAGTAGACTGAGTACTCCCAGTTTAAGACAGAATGGACCTGAGTCTGTCTCTCAGGCACCCAACTGTGGCCCGGGGGTTGTGTTTCCCCAGACTAAAGACACAGTTTGAGTTGAGCTCTCAAATCTGGAAATAGTAAGTCTGACCTGATTTTTGTTTTTTTTTCCCTTAGAATCTGTAAAATCACTGTAGTTGTTGGGGGAAGAAGTGGAAATACAATCAAGACAAAGGCTGTTTGTTTTGTTGTTTGTTTTTCAGACAGGTTCTCACTGTATAGCTCTGGCTCCACTGGAACTTGCTACGTAGACCAGGCTGGTCTCAAACACACAGAGATCCATCGGCCTTTGGAGTGCTGTGATTAAAGGTGTGTGCCACGACAGCCACCTCTGATAAGGATTTTAATTTGTCAAAAATTCCAAATGTCAGGCCAGCAAGATGGCTCAGTGGGGAAGATCACTTTCTGCCAATACTGACAGCCTGAGTTGGGTGCCCAGAACCTACACTATAAGCTCCAAAAGTTGTCCTCTGACCTCCACATGTGCACCATGGCACACACATGCGTGCACGTGCATGTGCACACACAAATAAATGTAGACAAAAATTAACAAAACTCAAAAATCTAAGTGTATTAGTTAAGGAAGTCATCTGTAACTATGTGAGGAGCAATAATTTGTATGCAGTTCTGGGAGCCAGCCAAGGGTTTCACATATGCTAGGTAAATGCTCTGCCAGTGAGCCACACCCCAGCCCAGGGATTTTAAATTTTAGTGGCTAAGCGACTGCTAACTGCTCAAAATATTTATAAAAAGAAAATATCGTTTTATTAAGTAAGTCATAGTAGAGGGAATGGCTCTTTATTGCACAAAAACTTGTTTCAGGTTCACTGTGTGTCAGCAGGCATATGGAATTGTCACCTCCAGTTCTCCCACGTGAGGATGCATGAGCAGAGCTGGCATCTGATGGCATGGACCACCTTGGGTTCTGTCATTTACACTGAATTATATTCAGTGTACAATTTTGCCTTTAGAGATGGCCCACAACATTGGCGTGTGTGTGTTTTGGTTTTGGTTTTGGTTTTTGAGACAGCAACATGGAATTCACAGTAGACCATACTTCACTGGGATTTCTGCACATTGCCTGGATCCAGTTCAGAATTACTGGAGACTTGTTTCTGACTATTTCTTCCTTGCTGTGCTGGATAAGCTTTGCCCCAACTCAGTTCAGAGTAAGACATGTGACCTTGACTTCTGGCCTTTCCAAGCTTCTTACGGAGAGGAACACATCAAACATGTCTACAGTGCCTGGCACATACTAGATGCTTAGATGACAGCATGTGCTTAGATGTAACATTTTTCTGAACATGCTCATCAGACATGCTCTTTAGGGCACCAATGCGTCCAACATGGGCTGTAATAGCAGGTTTCCTGCTTTGGGCTGGATGTTTCTCATGATCTGTTTCTGATATTCTTCATGCCTTGCTTTCTTAGATTCTTATATTTTTCCTCAGATTTATGTCTTTTGTTTTTCCAACACTGTGCTCACTGTTTCTGCTGCATGTCTGCCATCCCTCCTGGCTTCTCTGTGGTGCCTAATGCCTTCTCTTCTTA
Source organism: Lophiomys imhausi (assembly GCA_907164525.1). NCBI lineage: Eukaryota > Metazoa > Chordata > Mammalia > Rodentia > Muridae > Lophiomys > Lophiomys imhausi. Next base: position 2,277,737 of record CAJQZJ010032746.1, read on the forward strand.
ACCCACCTACAGAAATCATAATATATTAATAATGCAAAAGAATCTGATGCAAAACAAGTCACTACTTTCTGAAATGTCACCCAAACAAGTGCTCTCCAGGGAAGCATACTTGCAACATGGTGGTACTGTTGTATAAAAGAGTGTCCAGAACTGGAACATGGCCCAGACACAAAGTGTTTGCCTGAGCAGGCCAGGTCCTGGGTTCGATGCTGAGAACCTCATGAAGGGGAAGAATTCCTGTGGTGGGATTTGATGGTACAAAGCATGAAAGCCCTGCACTGGAGAGGAGACTGAGTGAGGTTGGAGGAGTGCCAGGAGTTTTGGGCCAGCCTGGGCTACAGAAGAGAGACCTTATCTCAACACACACACACACACACACACACACACACACACACACACACATCAATAAATAAGATGTACACATTAATAAATTAAAATAATCTAAAGGCACGTAGGGTTGCTGTCAGATCAGAACTGTGGGGGCCTGTCAGCACTCCATCCTCCTTCCACTCCACTTTGTCCTGAGTTCCCAGTAAGCACTGTTTTCAGTCTCAAGCCTCTGGGCTCTGCATAGCTTTGCCATGACTTTCACATTAGCCCCCATATCTTCGGGCAAATGGCTGCTTTATTCTTATAGCCAATGGGATGCAAGACCCAGAGGCAGAAAATTATCTTCTATAATGTTTATTAGTGTCTTAAAAGCATGTCTGTGCCCGTCTGTTCCCAATCAAAAGGAAATCAGAGTTAGGCATTAAAAAAAAAATCCAGTAGAGTGGTTAATCAGCTTGTTAACTGGTGTTGCACACGGTGGTGGGATAAACAGGGAATACACTTGAATGCATTGACTGGCTGGGGGCCGGCTCAGGAGCCGAGCACTTGTCCAGCCTTTGTGAAAGCCTTATTTAGACCCCAGGAGCCAAGAAACCAAGAACACAGCCTGACAAAGATAATTTCCTTTAGATTTAGTACTTTTTCTGAGTTGTTTAGTTTAGTTTAGGATGTTTAGTTTCTTTGGTTGGTTCCTCTAGAGGTTTGCTTCATCTTAAACTATAAAAATAGTGATAGGAGAAAGGGAGGGAGGAGAAGTCGGGGTGGGGGTGGGGTGGAAATAAGGGGCCGGACTGGAGGGAGGCAAGGATTAGAAATTAGGTTTTTAGTGTATTCTGTTTTTCTCTAACATGTACTATTTGGTTATTCATTTGTTTGTTTGGGGATGGGGGGGCGGTGTCTCAGTATGTAGATTAGGTGGTCGTTCAGTCTTGAACTCACAGAGCTTCACCTGTCTCTACCTCTGGAGTGCAGGGCTTACAGGAGGCCTCTACCAAGGCACAAATGGACTAGGACACCTAGTGTGTGCTGGAAAAAAAAAAACAAAAACCACAAAAGATCCACTATGGGAAATGTGAAAACCTGAACTCTATTACACAGGAGACTAGAGCAATAAATGATGATATATATGCACACTGGGAAACAGTGGACGGAGAGAAAATGAACCACCACCTACTGCAGTATGGACGATTTTTAGTAATATGTAAACATTAATTGAAGGCATTAAAAAAGGGAATTCTGGGAGCTGGTGTAGCCCACATCTCAGGGCATGAGTGGCCAGGAACAGGGCTATTTACCCCCAAGCTCATCTGCCATCACAGAAGGGCTGTTCCAATAGGGGCTAAGCCTGGCCTCTCCTACATTGCATCCAATGAGGGAGGTGGGGGACAAGGACACTACACCAAACTGTCACCATAGGGCAACTCATATTGTTTCCCCTTCACTGATTATTTCACACAGGAAGGAGCTACTAGCATGTTCCATGAAAGAGCAACAAGATTTATTAGCAAAACAAACAAACAAACAAATAAAAAACTGACTGAGAACTTCAAAGAACAGATGATGTTGATTCCTCTGCCTATGTCTTTACAATATAATGTAGATGGCAAAGGATTTTACAGTGCTTAGGGAACATAACAATGTTTTTCATAGTGAAATGGTTGCTACAATTTAACAAATGAGCACATTTGGCTGCTTATGTGCTTTTTTGTATATTTAAACAATTAATCACTATATATATACATATATATATATGAGTAAAGAGAAATAAATGATATCCATTAATATATAGTATTTGTCATAGGATTTATGGACTAAGAGTTTGAAAGCCTAACAAAAATTTCCTTTTATGTTGGTCATTTAGGAAAACATGTAACACACGTGAATTATTTTAACTTGCTTAGAGACTGGTAGTCTTTGCAAGTTTAAATTTTTCTAATCTTAAGTTACATAGGGATTTGGGTTCTAGAGAATTATGAAACCTCCTTAATCAATAACAGAATGGAGAATTTGGTTATGGAAGTATAAGTTTAAGGAAAAATTATGTTCTGCTCTTGATTGACAGGGTCTCATTATAAAGCCCAGGTTGGCCTCAAACCTTGGTTTTGTTTTTTTTTTTTAATTAATTTTTTTGAGATTTATTTTTATTTTCTGTTCATGGGTGTTTTGCCAATTAAAGAATGTAGAAGAACCTGGTGTGGTGGCACATGCCTTTAATCCCAGCACTTGGGAGGCAGAGGCAGGCGGATCTTTGTGACTTCAAGTCCAGCCTGGTCTACAGAGTGAGTCCAGGATAGCCAGGGCTACACAGAGAAACCCTGTCTCCAAAAACCAAAAAAAAAGAAAAAGAAAAACCAAAAAGAAGTAACAAGGAAGAAGAAGAAGAAGAAGAAGAAGAAGAAGAAGAAGAAGAAGAAGAAGAAGAAGAAGAAGAA
>CAJQZJ010032746.1:2280508-2296612 GCA_907164525.1 Lophiomys imhausi
AAGAAGAAGAAGAAGAAGAAGAAGAAGAAGAAGAAGAAGAAGAAGAATTTAAAAGAAGGACAAGATGTGGCCTGAGTATTTGGGGAAGAAGGGTCGGGGATAGGCCCGCACAGCCATCATATGATACCTGGGAAATAAAGGCACCCTCTCTGGTTTTTTAGTTTCATTAACAGAAGTAGGGACACAAACAGAAGTTCCAGTATATATAGAAGCTGGAGGACAATTCTTAGTCTAGAAGGAGAACCCCAGGACAGACAAGCTGTGAATCTCCTGGCTGCCTAGAAGGGAGGAGAGTGGAGGAGAGAAGAAAAACAGCGGAGCTACTTGAGATAAAGCAGCCAGGAGATCAGCCACCTGGAGGCAGGCAGCCACACACCGGGAGGGGAAGGTTAGAAAAAGTGTAAGGCAGCCCAAAGCTTTGCTTAGGGAGTTTAAAAACATACTTAGGTCCTAGCCTGACGGGAGAAAAGAAAACCAAATGGTTCTGTGTTCTGTGCCAGCCCTCAGATAGGGAGCGATCCCTGAGCCTCCTAGTAGTTTAACTGGCTGGTAGGGGCTGCACTGCGGGTGGGGGTTGAGGGGTGGACTGGGGGAATGAGTTCCGGACAGACAATGAATGCACTTTGTCTAAGGTGGGCGGCCTTCTTAGGGTCCCCTCGCCAGGTCCCCGCCCCGCCGCTGCTCCGAATTAACCCTTAAGACAGGAGGCAAGGGCCTGTCTCCACCTAGAGGTAGATTCTGCTCTTGACACCACCAGGCCCAGGAACTTTCTGGTGCGATGAACTCTGTGGACTTACAATGAAAATTGTAGAAGGCACCCTAAAATTATTTTAGCGAGCTGAGGAGTACACGACAAATAATTTTCAAAGAAGAGAAGAACCCAGGAAAGCTGGATCACTTAACCCAGGTTTTTACTGTTTATAACATTTTTGTGGGTTTTTTTGTTTTGTTTTGTTTTGTTCATTTGTTTCCGTTCTAGGGTTGAAACCATGGACATGTGGGAGCCCAGAGCTCTACATCTAAGCTGCACTACACACACACACACACACACACACACACACACACACACATCCCTGGCCTCACACGTTTCTTTTATGTAGAATTCCAATACACTAACTCTTATGCCGAATTCATTCTTTTGCAATGACACGTTTTTGAGGGAATGAACTGTGGCCACCTGGAAAGATGCTGGTGCCAACTCTTCAGAGGGCTCTGAGCAGGCTGATCATGGAAGGTGTGTGGCCAGCCTGCACTGTCTCTCTGTGGCAGTGTCAGCTCTGACAGGAAGTACCGAACACACTCCCCCGGAAATCAGTCCCCTCTTTCCTTCCGGACAGTGGTCCGATGCGCATTTTTGGATTTCTCTGTACCCATCAGTACCTCTACCTCTTACTTCACAGGCCACATTCTGTGCTTATATATTTTTTAAAGAGATTGAGTAACGCAGCTAGTGGTCTAGGCCAAAACTGGACTGCTGTAACCATGAGTAACACAGCAGAGAATGTAATGGAGGAAGAGGAGTGCAGACAGCTTGTCTCCAAAGGTGCTGGAGGTTCCCTGAGGAGCCAGGCACAGTCCCGTTCTTGGCATGTGGGGTATTTCTGTACCGTCTTCGTGAAGCACACGTATGGCCTTACTGCTTGAATCCTCTTTCTTAAACCACTGTATTGGATAAGACTAATACAGTTCCACTCATTTAACTAATTTTACCTTTATTTCTACATTTATTTTTTTTCTGCTTGTGTGTGTGTGTGTGTGTGTGTGTGTGTGTGTGTGTGTGTGTGCCATAGTGTTGAACCCTAGGGGCCTCCCCGAGGGCCTGACGCCCAGAGACCACCAAAGTCCCAGATTTGCTTAATAGACAAAAGGTTTATTTAAGCTGACGTCAGGGTTCGACTTCCCCTGTAGAGGAGTGAACCCACAAAACAGTTCTCCGGCCCTTTAAATACACAAGCGACTACAAAAAGGTGGGGGCACCAAGGAGTAGCTTTTTTTTAGCCCACCAGGGGTAGGGCTAAAGGAACAAAGAGTATGTTAAGTTAGGTGGTGCCACAAGTGGGGAGTGTAGACAAGGGATCTGAGGGGAGTGTGAACAAACCAGCCAGCTCTGCAAGCTTTGATATTTTCAAGGACTGAGTTCTGTGGAATGTCTCCTGAAGAAGTGAGGTCAGGGTCTTGCCACATAGAAGAAGGCCATGTATTCATTAATTTTTACAGTCTTACAATAGCATGCATGGGGCCCTCAGAGAGCAAGGAGTCAGTTCTCCACTTCCATTATTCAGGTCTAAGGATGGTAGCACACTGCCAGACATATGGTGCTGGAGAAGGAGCTGAGAGTTCTACCTCTGGATTCACAGGCAGCAGGAAGAGAGAGTGCCAATGGGCCTGGTTTGAGCTTCTAAGACCTTACAGCCCACCCCCAGTGACAATTCCTCCAACAAGGCCACATCACCACTCTCTATGGGCCTATGGGGGCCATTGTCATTCAGACCAGCACAGGTGTCAAAGCAGAGAGTTCTCCCTTGCTGAGGCTTGTGTACACACAAGTAATGCTGGCAGGAAGAAAAGTATCCTGCCCTCTGGCCAGCTCCTAGGGTTCATGTCAGTGGGGAAGGGACAGTATATACATGCCGTTTGGGCGGATGAAAATATGGTGGATGGATGAATGGATGCATGGATGAACCAACAGCCACACAGATAGCCACGCTGCCCAGGCAAGTATTTGGTCTCTAGAGCTTTGCTGAGAAACACCATCCACCTGCTGACTTCTCAAGTTAGAAGCCATGTTTTCCCAGCTCTTTCCAGGGAAAGCCAGGCCTCTGCACTAAGTCCAGTGCATCTTGACACACCCCTCCCCCTCACGTCTCTCCAACTTCTTTTGAGTGTCAATTGATACCCACTGCCGGCACCCTAATTGTAAACCAAGCTCTTCAGCTACACCCTGATGCTGGAGTTCAACCATTATTAGCATTCCCACAGTGCCTTCTTCTGACCTCTTCCTCTTGGAAATTCTTTGAGGTCTCCTAGTCCTTCAACCAACAGTTAACTCTGATTTTCTGAAACCACTGACTTGTAAGATGCCACTGTGTTGATACTAGAACAACCTTATGAAGACGGTGGAAGTTTTCACTCTCTTCTTCTGGCGTATTTTCCAGTGGTATGCCAGGATCCAGGCAGTCTAACGTCGTGTGGAGTGTTTATATTAGAACACCAACAAATTCTTCTTATCAGACCCCCCACTCTTATTAAAATTTAAACAATTGATTACCCCATTTCCTGTTGGCACTACCCCTTAATATAAATATGCAATTCTTGGGAAATGGCCAGCAAAGCTATCAAGAGACAGCTTGAGAGGAGTGGAAGTTGCAGCCTACCTTGCGACTTCATTCTTTGTTTTGTGGGTTTTGTTTGTTTGTTTTTGAGACAGGGTTTCTCTGTATAGTCCTGGCTGTCCTGAACTCACTTTGTAGACCAGGCTGGCCTCAAACTCACAGAGATCCATCAGCCTCTGCCTCCCAAGTGCTGGGATTAAAGGCATGTGCCACCATGCCTGGCAAGATTTCATTCTTTAGCTGCCCCAAACTCCAGCTCTAACCTCCTCCTTCCTCCCTCCCAACCCAGCTGGATGTAATCAAATCTCTACTTCTCTTTATTTCCCTTGACTACTTTATTTATTATTTTTTTTAGGTTTTTTGAGACAGGGTTTCTCTGTGTAACAGCCCTGGCTGTCCTGGAATTCACCACTCTGTAGGCCAGATTGGCATTGAACTCACAAAGGCTCACCTGCCTCTGCCTCCCAAATGCTGGGATTAAAGGCATGCACCACCATGCCTAGCCATTACAGACAACTACGAACTACCATGTGGGTGCTGGGATTTGAATCCGGGTCCTTTGGAAGAACATCCAGTGCTCTTAACTCCAGTCCCAAGGCTTTTTTTTTTTCCTTCAGGTTTTCTGAGACAGGGTTTCTCTGTGTAACAGCCTTGGCTCTCCTGGAACTCACTCTGTAGATCAGGCTGCCCTTAAACTCACAGAGATTTGCCTGCCTCTTCCCGTGACCACTTCTAATTATAGTTTTAAGGCAAGAAATTACGAAACAGATGCAGTAGACTGGAGGTAGAGAGCACACACACACAAACACACATACACACGTGCACACACACACCCATACAAACACATACACACACAAACACACACACAGAAACACATACACATGCACACACATACACACACACAAACACACACACACATACACACACATGCTAGGGACCACAGCCTCCCTGAAATAAAATGGTTTAAGGAGCCATTATAGACACTGCATCCTGGGATGTTTTTCCTGAACTCCAGCAGAAGCAGCAGCAACGCTCTGGAGTGTTGGGCAATGCCCACTGAGCCAGAACTAAGTGTTTGGCTTCATGACCAGTTGGAGAGGGAAGGCTCAAGTTGTTTGTTCTGACCTGCATTGCCTGTGCACAAGGCAGGAGGTTATAAAGCCGGGAAACTTTAAGGGAAGTTGACTAGGGTGATGATGGGGTTTGAGCTCAGGTTTTAACATTCAAATCTCAAGAATAATATTCCCAGCTTGCCACTGATCAACTTTCCTCATCTCTCCTTCCCTCCATCCTCTAATGCTTGTAGCTCAACTCAAGACAACTCAGAATTCCTCCCAAGGCTCCACAAAGCAGTGTTTGTAATGAGCTCATTAATAATCAGAACCCTCAAGCTGGAACTTGAGGGTTTCACAGTAAGTACTGAAAAGGCAGATTTTGTCTGTGATAGCAACAACACTGGTGAGAACTAGGGAATTCTAACTGAAGAGATAACTACTAATAGCAGATTAATTCTATTTCAAGAACTCCAGATGGTGTATAGAAGAGAAAACCAGAAACTAGAAAGTCAGTGTCTCTGGACCTTTGTTTCCTGCTATACAGGGGATAGAATTTTCTTTCTTCTCTCTTTTGTTCATTTATGAATATATGGATACTATTAAAAAAAATAGACTAAGATGCAAGGTTCAAAGCCCAGGCTTACATTTTCCAAGTTGTATTCAATTTTTGTTAGCTTGGTTTTCTTTTTTTTTCCTTTTTATTGATTTTTTTCATTTTGTAAATTTCACATCATGCACCATCCCTCTCATCTCCTACCTTCTCTCAGGCCCACCCTCCGCCCTTGCAACCTCCCCCCATATAAAAAAAAATCTCATTGTGGAAGCTGTAGTGTGTCCCAAAATATTCTCTTTTTATCCACACGTTTTTGTTTGCAAATGTTCATTATGGTGACTTCTTGGTCTGGTATGAAGCCTCTGGTTTCTGTAGTTTGTCAATACTGGAACTTCACTGGGACTCCTCTCAGGTAAGCTGTTATTGTCCTGTGCCTTGGAGTTCCTGTAGTTTTCAGTCTGTGGAACTGGCCTCTTAATGCACTCCAGCAGTTCATCCATGGGGTGTATGTTGGGGTGGGCCAACTCAAAGCCCTGGTTCTGGCCCTGTAATCCCCACTTTCAGGGCCTGCTTTCCAGAGTGCTGCAGTAGGTAGGGGTTGGATAAGCTCTCCTGCTTTCATGACCCCATCAGGGCCAATTCTCCTGCCTGCTTCCCTGGGGCAAGGGCAAGAGAGTAAAGGGGATCTCTCCCTGCCCATAATACAAAGCAGATAGAAGGCAGGGCTGGTACTCCCACACTCATTCCCTCAGGGCTAGCTCACCCACAATCTCCACAACCAGGGCCAGCTGTAGTGTGCTGCCCAGGTAAGGTGCAAAGTCTTTCTATGTAGTACTGGCTACCATGGAGCTATGTAGACCAGGCTGGCCTGGAACTCAAAGAGATCCTTCTGTCTTCTCCTACTCTGTGCTGGGATTAAAGGCATGCGATACTATGCCCAGCTAGTGTTTGTTCTGTAAGCCTAAGAGTCCTAATGTTTGGTATATACATATTTACAAATATTGCATTTTTTTTTTGAGACAGGATTTCTTTGTGTAGCCATGGCTGTCCTGTCCTGGAACTAGCTCTGTAGACCAGGGTGGCCTCAAACTCACAGAGATCCACCTGCCTCTGCCTCCTGAGTGTTGGGATTAAGGCGGCACACGCCTGGCTCATATTGCATCTTCTTAATGAAGTGTTCCTTTTATTAGTATAACATGGAAGGAGATCAGAATATGACTGAGAGTAGGCAAGAGAGATGAAGAACAACACAAAACAAAAATACGTATGTACAAAAATGTCACAATAAAACCAGCATATACCTTGGTATGATAATAAAAAATAATAATTTAAAAGCCAATAAATACAATTCCGTGAAATACCTTTCAAGTAGCCAAATGAATGCTTCAATTACAAGATTTCTTACTCAACAAATACTGACATACCAGGTAGTATTCTGTACATAGAATTAATGCATGATACAAAATTAGTCCTAATTAAATAAATTGGAACGCCGGGCGGTGGTGGCGCACGCCTTTAATCCCAGCACTTGGGAGGCAGAGGCAGGCGGATCTTTGTGAGTTCGAGGCCAGCCTGGTCTACAAAGCGAGTCCAGGACAGCCAGAGATATTCAGAGAAACCCTGTCTCGAAAAACCAAAAAAAATAAATAAATAAATAAATAAATTGGAACATGTTGATAAAATTTTTTTTGGTCCTGGTGCTGTTTTCTGGCCCACGGCTCCTAAAATCAGTGAAACCCCCCTCAGATAATGTTCTGGTACCATGTACTAATGAGGTGACTGGTGGCTGAGGATCCTGGAGAGCCCAAATTGGGGCTAATGTTGGAGAAAGCCAATCACAGGGTAGAGGGCTAGAGTTTTTACCCTAGACCATCCCAATCTACAGGGAGAAGAATAGACTAGACATAGAGTTGATTACTAAAGGCCAATTTTAAGTCTACCATACCTAACGTATTCTCTGTAAAAGCCAGGTTGAGGGCTGTAAGTACCAGGAGAGTGGAGCACCCCAAACTCATGAGAGATGTGTCTCTTCTCTCATCATTTTCCTAATGCCTCTCTCCCATCTGAATGAACATCTGTATCCTTTCTAATATTCTTTATAATAAACAAGTCAGCGTAAGCTTCCCTGAGCTCTATGACCCTTCTAGCAAATGATACAACTGGAGGAGCGTGGGGCCTCTGATTTACAGCCAGTCAATCAGAAGCATGGATGTCTAGACTTCAGCTGGCAGTCTTGTTGGACTGAAGCCCTTAACCTGTTGGATCTGATGCTACTAAGTTCAGGAAGACAACGTCAGATTTGAAGTGAAGTATAAGACACCCAGTTAGTGTCAGGCAACTGGTCCTGGTGGGAAAAAAATATCCAAACACCTATTTACAGAAGTGTTCTGTGTTGAGTGTTGAGAAATCAACCATTCCTTCCTACCCCGTAGGACTTATTCTGGGAAAGTACCAGTGAAGCAACCAAAATGAGCCTTCTAATTTGAAAATATCAGAAAATATTGTGTCTTAGAAAATCCTCCTCACTCTCTGCCAACAAGAAGTAGAAGCCCAGGGAGGGTAGAATCCTGCCTGAGACCACGCCCCATCCTTCCCACCCTGAGATCAAGACTGTCTTCCCATGTGAAATCCTCACATTATAATTTGATGCCAGGCAAACAGACCTACACTTAGTAAAAGCTTCGTGGAATTGTTCATCTCTATAGAAGGCAGGCGGCAGCACCTACTGGATCAGAAACCTACATACCATCAAAGAGGAAAAGCACACATGGTCAGCACAGGCGGATGATGACATTGTCAACAAAGACCAGAAACAGAAACCAACTCGACCTGCCATAGAGATATTCGTTCTTATTTTATGTACCTCAGTGTTTTGCCTGCATGTATGTCCATGTGAGGGTGTCAGATCCCCTGGAACAGGAGCTACAGATAGTTGTGAGCTGCCTTGTGGGTGCTGGGAATTGATCCTGGTCCTTTGGAAGAACATTCAGTGCTCTTAACCCTGAGCCATCTTCCCAGCTCCCTGTAAATAATTCTAGTGTTGGAAAGCTTGCACTCCAGTGGGGGAAATAATGAACTAATCACACAACTGCAAGGTTTCAGAAATTATGGTCCAGAACCACCAATGGTGCACATAAACACTGATATAAGTCAGGGGACAAATATGAACACCTTCTATGGGCTTATCTGGGACCTGTCCTCAGAGGCTTTCTTGTTGGACAGACAAGACCTTGACCTCACACAAGGCCAGACTGATACTACACGATTTCTAAGAATGACAGAGAAGAGTGCAGCTCAAAGCTGAAAGGAATAGGTCTGGGTCTATTGAGAAACGGTGTGGCCCTAAAGAAGAAACTATTGCCTTTGCGTCATGTTTAATGAGGATGACAAACATGCCTCTTCTGTGGTGAAGGGCCAATGAGATGAGTCAAAGTACCCGGTGAGCAGCAGCATTCAGCAATAGTCTTTACCGTGAGTGCTCGCTCGCTCGCTCGCTCGAGGCTTCATCGCTCACAGACCAGGTTAGGGGGCAGAGCATCGAGCTACATAAATACACAGCAGCAAGGGCTCAAGGAAGGAGGCAACTTGTAGAACACACAGCTGTCTTGCAAGGTTTGAAAAAGGTGTCCCTTTTGGTGAAGGAACTGCAATGATGCCCCTTCTGAGAAGAACTGCTAGATAGGTACCACTGCCTAATGCTAACACCAATCACCTATGGCTGTTTCAGTTAGATGAAAGGGCCAGCAAGATGGCTCAGTTGAAAAAGAACCTTGACGATGAGTTCTATCTCCAGGAGAGAAGTGTGTGTGAGACACACACACACATGTAAATAAATGTACAATGATCTTTATGTTAGGCTTGGTGGTGCAGGACTTTCACGTCATCAGCACTTGGAGGCAGAGGCAGGTGGACATCCGTGAGTTCAAGGCCAACCTGGTCTACATAGAGAGTGCCAGGGCAGCTAGGACTACACAGTCACACTGTCTCAACAAGAAACCAGTCAAACAAAAACAACAAAAAAAAACTTTACATTTAAAATTAAAAATTGAAAATCAGTTCTTTATGCTCACTGGTCATATTTTAATGGTCAGTAGTCAGTGGCATGTCACACATGGCCAGAACTCTCAAACTGCACAGTAAGGATAAGACTGACAGACAGCTGTATTTATTGTTGTTTCTTTTCCTTCCTTCCTTCCTTCCATTCTGCCTCTCCTCCCCCCTCTTCTTACCTCTAGCACTTTTCCCCTTCTCCAGCTTTAGTGCAGCATTTCTCATATGTATCTTTCATCAGCATACCAGCTACACTTCTGTTTTCTTAGTAGTTGCTGTGGAGTTTGCAGCACAGCTTTACAACTGATCTTAGTCCCCTTTAAAGTGTCACTTTACCATCTCCTAGGTCACCCAGGTGCCTTGGAACAGAGCTCCCTGGTCCTCCTATCCTTTGTTCATTTCCACTCATCCCATGAATCCCTAAATCACAGTCATCCAACATTCTCTCATATTCTGATAAACTCTACAGATCAAATAAGAAAAAAAAGAACAGTTCTGCCTGACTTCAACACTCTGTACATTTGTTTCTAACCAATTCAGTTTTCCTTCTCTCCTAATAACGTTTACACTGTGTAGCAAGATGGATCTACCAAAGACCAGCTCACACTTTGTTTGGTTAAAGTTTTCTTCTTTGCATCTGAAGGGTGGTTTTACTAGGCACTGAATTTCAGGCTGACCTTTCTTTTGATTCTTTAACATTATATTTCACCCACTCTCTTTCCTGTTTGGTTTCTGGAAAGAAATTTGGTGCTAATTGTTATCTTTTCCCTCTATAAGAAATGTGGGTTTTTTTATGTAGGATTTTCTCTGTCTTTGATTCTCTATGGCTGGAACACCTTGATACACTTTGCACATGGAAGTCAATGATGACCACATTCTCTTGTCTTTTTAAACTAGTCATGTTTGGCATAAGTCTGATTTGGAGTACTTCGTTCTGGTTCATTTTAGCCTGCTTTATCTTTTTCTGTCTTTTAGTTCAAACTTTAGCTTCAACCGTGCTTCTCATAAGCAATTAATACAACCTAAGAATCTTGAGTCTTCTAATTGGTTAAACCATGAGTCTTAATGTTGGCAAACTGCTCTCTAACAACTGTAATTAGTGTCACATCAGAATCTCCTTATTCTTCAACTGAGTTGACTTAACAGATTTTCTTCTTGGGTTAAACAGTTTGTACAATCATACTTCTCTCTCTCTACTTATTTTTGCAATTATTTCTGTCTTTATAATTATTAATTTCTTTAAAAAAACCCAGTCTACACTATATAAAGAACTACATACATGCATACTGAAAGTCGGAGAAATATTTTCCCCAGAGAAGAGCAGATCAATTGGCTATCCAATACCAAATGGTCAGCCCTTAAAACATAATACAAGTAACATTATATAGACTGAAAAGGTTATATTTAAGAATATATGTATAGCCTTTAATCCCAGCACTCAGGAGGCAGAGGCAGGTGGATCTCTGTGAGTTTGAGGCCAGCTTGGTCTACAAAGCGAGTCCAGGACAGCCAGGGCTGTTACACAGAGAAACGCTGTCTTGAAAAAAAAAATGTATATACATGCACACATACACATATAACAACAATTAGTAAATTTGGCTGTTAATTTGAAAGACAGAAATGAAAAAAAACAAAAAAAAAATCTGATATATATATCGAAGGGGGAGCCTATATAGGAATGTAAAGACAAATGCTAGGGTTTATATGCATAAAGATCTCACCATGCTTCACTGACTTGATTGATTACATACAATTAACATACAACCCAATCCATAACTTGTGGTATATAACCGTTATGAGCCACACAAGGCACCTAATGAATGGTGGATATTATTTTTGTGATGAGTGTTAAAACAGTAATAGCTATGTAAACTGTCCATTACTAGAATAAAAAAGGAAATATTTCTGGGAGGACAAGGAGGGATGGAAACACAGAACTGAGGATTCCTCAATTGGACCCAACCAGAGAGGGATTTGGGGGCAAGAAATGCAGGAAAATGCACCCTAAACAGGAAGCACAGAATAACAAAGGAAAGCATGGCATGTTTAGAAATAAACAAAACATGCACAACACAGAGTCTGAGCCAGGAGAACCAGAATTGGTATTTAGAACCAATGCTGGCAGGGTGGCTCAGCTGGTAAAAAAGCATTTGCTGCATAAGACTGGCAACATGAGCTTGGTCCCTGGAACCCAAGGTGGGAGGAGAGAGTCAATACCTGAAAGTCCTTTGACCTCTTACACACGCACTGTGTGGTACATGTGTGCCTGCGTGCTCTCTCTCTGTCTCTCAATAAAAAAAAATTAAAGCATTAGTATTTACTCATCAGTTATATGTCAGGCACTACATCACGCACACACAAAAAATCTGAGGTAGATAGTATAACCCTCATTTGACAAGATAGGAAAACCAAATCTTAGCAAGGCTAATCAAACTACTCAGCACTGGGGGCTGCCTGGGAAGACTACAAGACCAGGAAAGGAAAATGACAGGGAGAGAGATGGCTCGTACAGACAGGCCAAGAGTCTGTTCTTTTATTTAAAGAACAAACTCGAGACATTAAAGTTTAAACACGTGACATCAAGTCGTACTGTCAAAAGTGGTCCTGAAGGGCACAGGCAGGAAGAACAGGAACTTTCAGTATCAGAAAACAGCTGACATCCCTGTAAAGACCCTGGCTACCTGTGAGGATCTGGGCCAGGGCAGTAGCACCAGGAATGAAGCTCCAGGTAGGATGATCAATGGTGGTAGATACCAAGACAAAGCAGGAATGTCATGGCCCCCAGGTTTCTGGTTCAGCTTTGTAGCTAGCAGGCTTAGGGAAAAATCCCAGGCTCATGAATAGGATGTGTTAGCTACATTTACATCCTAGACCCCAAATACTTGACAGAAACAACTTCAGGAGAGACTTGTTGTGGGTCATGGTTTCACAGGGATCTCAGTCCATCATAGCAGAGAACATGAGTGGAGGAGTTCATGGTGGCACACCATGAACATATACATAAGCCCATGGAGGACATTTCTGATTCAACCATAGCATTCTATCCACAGCTCTCATTTCAGTATGCAAATTTCATAATGTGAGATATATTCAGTCCAACTTCAAGTCCCCATGGTCTTAATGGTCTCAACACTGCTCAAAAGTCTAACATTCAAAACAGTCTCTTAGGTGGAAATTCTGTAAAATTGAAAAACAAGTTACACACTCTTAATAAATATATTCCTAGTTCAAAAGGAAAGAATGAGACACAGCAAGGGTATACAGAACCAAAGCAAGAATGCACACTAGCGGAGAAAACATGAAACCCTGCAGCTCCGTGTGTGACATCAGGGTCACATGATAGCATGACCTGAGAGCTCTGAAGAGTTGAGTAGCCCTACTTATCCAGACCTACCATATACAGGACATGGGACTGACTATTCCCTTAGGGTAGGTTCACTGAGAGCCCGCTGTTTTGTTTCAGCAAACATCTGTATTTTTGCTGAATAATACACCCTACAACTTGGAACTCTGGCCTAGCCTGGCTGGAGGCTCCCTGCAGGGAATGTAACCCTTCTACTCACTACCTGTCCTCACCAGCCTTTCTCCAGCTTTAATGAAGCCTCTGTGACCCTGTAACTCTTAACAATGAATGCTGGCAAAACCTGTACCATATATAGACAATGCCAACCTATGCTACCATCCAGAAGTAGCGGGTCTCCCAGACCACAGCTGCTGCAGCTTCCAAGGACCTGCACAGCTAATCCTGGGAAAACTTTTCCCTAGATGGCCCTTTCAGCAGGGCCCTATTTCAACACCCCTTTCTGTCTTTCAAACATACTTGCTTTGCCTTTTGACAGGAGACCGTCTAGTAAGGGTTTCTATTGCTGTGAAGAGACACCATGACCATTGTAACTCTTATAAGGGAAAACATTTAATTGGGGCTGGCTTACAGTTTCAGAGGTTTACTCCATTGTTATCACAGTGGGAAGCATGGTGGCATGTAGGCAGACATGGTACTGGAGAAGGAGCTGAGAGTTCTACATTTGAGTCCATAGGCAGCAGGAAGAGAGAAGTGACACTAGGCCTGGTTTGAGATTGAGACCTCAAAGCCCACCCCCAGTGACACACACACTTACTCCAAAAAAAGTCATATCTACTCTTACAAGGCCACACTTCCTAATAGTGCCACTCCCTATGGGCTTATGGGGGCTAATTTTTTTGTTTGGTTTTTGGTTTTTCGAGACAGGATTTCTCTGTGTAACAGAGCCCTGGCTATCCTGGACTCACTTTGTAGACCAGGCTGGCCTTGAATTCACAGAGATACACCTGCCTCTGCCTCCCGAGTGCTGGGATCAAAGGTGTGTGCCTCCATGCCCAGCTGATGGGGGCCATTTTTATTCAAACCACCACAGAGCTTTTGTTGAGATAAATTTCTTATTTTCCATGCATTGTGAGCAGAGTCCCTCCAATAGTGCAAAGCTTTAATGACTGCAATCACTTTGTACTCACAGTCAAACTGCATGTTATTCTGATTGTTTTGTTTTTTAACTCGATTCTCTTCATATACCTAGCTAAAGGCATCAAAGAACAACCATGCCACAGCCTGTGTATTGTGCTGCCTTGAGTTTTCCTCTGCTAAATTAATTAGTCCATTATCACTTTGAATTCCAACTCATCCAAATTTTCAGACTTTAAGCAAAATGTAGCCAGACTCTGCCAAAATGCAACACAGGCCTCTTCCCAACAGTCACTGTTCCTCTCTGAGTTCTCATGAACTGGGGACATCCACTATCTGCATTTCTATCGGTAAGCTGGACTTCTGTAACTTTTCCATTGCTGAAAACAAAATACTCAACAGAAACAGCTTAAGGATTCAAATCAGGTTAACCATGATCTTGCCATGGCACAGTTCTGGGGACCCCAATGTCAAATGCCTCTCATTCTACCCACACCTCAGCTAGCTAGAAGATGGGAGGGTGGGACCCGGAGGAGGAGAGCTTCTAGCTAGCTGAGGTGTGGGTAGTTTAGGAAGTACCTCAAGCCTACATTTGAGCACTCCTATTTCAATTGAACACACCCAGAACTCTCAGAAATGCTGAATTATCCCCAAAGGAATACTTTAAAAAATTTATTATGTGTATAGTATTGTGAATATGAGTGCAAATGCCTGCAGAGGCCAAAAGAGGATGTGAGATCCTTCTCAGGTGGTGAGCCATTTGACTGCTGTAACCACTCAGTGTGGGTGCAAGGCACCAAACCTGGGCCTGTGTATACTCTTGACCACTGAGCCATCTCTTCTGCACCGCCCTCCAGAGCAATTCCTTTGAAAGGCTGCTGTTGAAGGCAGTTTCCAGTGTGGTCACTAGCATCTTTCTGAAAATGGCATCCTGCTGATAGGAAGATGAAAAATTACATATTTGCCAGAATATTACATGACAAATATCTATGTTTTTTTTCTTTCTCCTTCTCCCTCATCTTTTTTTTTTTTAAATCAATGTCTGACAATGTAACCCTGACTGGGCTGGAACTCGATCTGTAGAGCAGACTGGCCTCCAATTTAGAGATCCACCTGCCTGTCTTCCAAGTGCTAGGATTAAAGGTGTGCACCACCATGCCTGGTCCTATCTCTACATTTTTTTTTCATTTACACACCAATCATAGCTCCCTCCTCCTCCGGGTCCCACCCTCCCACCTTCTCCCTCTCAAAACCCTATTTCTACATTTTAAAAATACCAAAGAACCATCCATAGTCACTGTGGCACCGATGCATAGCTGGGAGATGGTTACTGAAAGTAACATTTTCTATAAACTTGAAAAGATTGAGATGATTAAGTTTCTACTGTCCTCCAAATTTTTTTCTAGTGAGGTCACATAATAACAACAACATCTATAAACAAGCAACTTTGTACAAAATAATTTATTGCAGCATTGTCGAGGTTGGCACTATTTGACAGTGAAATTTTCCCCTCTCAACAACTATGAATCTAAAGAAATAGAAAATCACTTTAATTAGAACTGTCGAAATAAAATCTCCTTTCTGGGTTTGTATCAGATAGTAGATTTACATACACGTTGACACAGCTGAGGAACACAGTGATTCCATTATATAAGATACAGCAAAAGGGGCTCCTCCCAAATACCGTTCAACAACACTATGATTTAATAGTGTAATTATAGTAAATCCTCATCCAAGAGATCTAAAAGTTCACCGAATAGTTAATGAATGGCTGTGAGGGTGATAGTGGTGTTTTAATTTGTACTCTGCCCAATCATGCTCCCTTGAAGAAAACTCAGGATAAGCTACTTGCTAACTCTCTAAGCAACTCAATCAAGAAAGCACAATTCCTCCACGATGGTCTATAGGAATAGAATATATACACAACAAATTTAATAGTTAAATTTACATGATTAAGAGGCAAACCAATGTTCACATTCTGAATTATCAACATTAAACTAGTGTATCCATATTCAACCATAAAGTATCACTTTTATGGCCACAACAAAGGAAATAATTATACAAATTAAGGTTAAAAAAAAAAAGGGAGCAAATCACATTATCTACCAAAATGGAAAATATGGCTATTTCTTAACATAAAGTTAACACTCCAAAATTAAACAATCAAATAAACAAACCAATAAAGACATGAGGTCAAAAAAGATTCTGAAACCAGGATCTAAAAAAAAAAAAAAAAATAGAAGAGGACCATCTACACCTTAATCAGTAACTGAAATATATATAATACAGATGCAGCAACATTCGTAATTCAGGAGTGCTGACTGTCCAAGTATAAACAAGTGATTGTAACAGATGTCTATGTAAATTGGAGACCAGACACAGCATAAAATAAGCTTACACACTCCATTTAAAACTTCTATGCAAATACTGTATTTCACACACCTAAGAAAATGTACACTGGAAAAGAAACCCCGATGTGAATTCAGCTTTGAGTCTGTAGGAGCCAGCTTCCCACAAGATTTCAAATTTCACTTGTCAAGAGCTCCTGCTCAGGCTTGGGAGCGAAGATGGCGGCGACCTACACTGACGCATTCTGAACGCGGGGAAAAAAGAGCCATAAAAAACACAGAGTTACTGGGCACTGTGCAAAAACCGGAGGGGCTAGACCCCCCCCCC
>CAJQZJ010032746.1:2320689-2371179 GCA_907164525.1 Lophiomys imhausi
TTTTTGACTTTTCTGTTGATGTTCTTCTAACTTAGCCTTTTTCTCAGCTCTTCTTTTCTTGCTAAGCATTTTCTTCAGTTCTTTGGCTGACAGGTTTTCTATAAATATTCAGATTTGCATATGTGCGAATATACACTATTAACATAGCTTTCTTTTTGGAACAGAATGGGGGGAAACTATATAAAAGGTTTTAGAAAGTATTGCTGTGACTAGTCAGAACGTGGCACACAAAACACAGCCAATAAATGTTGGTTTCCTTAACAACTAAAACTAATTCCAATTCAGCCCTGCCTCTGTGACAATTTTATATGTCAGCTTGACACAATCAGGAGTTACCTGGGAAAAGTCTCAACGAGAGACCATCTAGGTTAGGTTTGTTTGTGGGCATGTCTGTGGGGGAGTATCTGGATACTGTTAACTGATGTGGGAAGGGCCTAGCAAAAGTTAGTGGCACCATTAGGAAATTAGGTTAGAGTCTCGTACTGTATTAGAATCGAGAAAGAGCTGGGCACTGTGTGTATGCATTCATCCTCTCTGCTCTTGACTGTGGCTGTGACTAGCTGCTTCAAGTTCCTGCTCCCCTACTTTCTTGCTTTGATGGATGTTAACCTAGAACTGTGAGCTAAAATAAGCCCTTTATCCATAAGTTGCTTTTGCCAGGATAGCTTATCACAACACCAGGAAACAAATACAGTCTCCCACACAATAAAGAACAGACAGATCACTTTGTCCCCCTCAGTTTCAATTTGCAAACCATGTACAAACTATGCTCTTGGAATGTTTCAAGGCTGAGAGAATGTATGTAATGAAACCTGTCCTTCCTAGCGACTATGTACTGGGCCTCCATGCAGACACTGGCACTCCAATGACTGAGATGCAACAGGGCAATCTCACTTTCAGTAAAGCAGATAACACAAATTGTAAGAATATCTATTTTTCCTGAGGTA
This sequence comes from Lophiomys imhausi, assembly GCA_907164525.1. Taxonomy (NCBI): domain Eukaryota; kingdom Metazoa; phylum Chordata; class Mammalia; order Rodentia; family Muridae; genus Lophiomys; species Lophiomys imhausi. The sequence continues at coordinate 2,321,637 of CAJQZJ010032746.1, forward strand.
CTCAAAGTTTTTAATTTTAATTAAAAACACTAATTAGTGTGTTTTTGGAGGAGGGGTAGAGAGGAGGTTGAGATTGGGGCAGGGGAGAGGTTTGTGCCCTAGTGCATGTATGAAGGTCAGAGGAATGAAAGTGGTTCTCTCCTTCCACATTTACGTGGGTTCCAGTGATCAAAGAAAGATCATGAGGCTTATGTGGCAAGAGTTTCATGTGCTGCACCACCTCAGCAGTAGCCCATAGACATTCATACTCTCTCCAAACTGATGTTACTGAAAACAAAACCAAGAAAGACTGTGCTTGATACTGTGGTACATACCTATAACTCCACTTAGGAAGCTGAGGCAGAAACCTCAAGAATTTGAGGGCAACTGGCAGTAAGACTAGGGGTAAGAGGAAGCAAGGACGTGAGCCACCTCACTGGGTTGACAGAGACATACCAGTGAAGGAACATCAGTCCCCTGACTTTATCTAAAGTCTCCCTAGCTTTTCCCTAATGTGTCAATCAGCCAATACTGTCTTCACATCCCTCCGACAACATATTCTTTTATTTTATTATGTTTAAATTTAAGTTTAATCTTACAAACATGGAATAAGGCAAGACAATCTGATATAGTATACAGTGTATGACTTAATCAAGGTAGTTAACACTTTTATCTCCTTATACATCTGTTGATATTTTCCTATGTAATATGCTAATATGGATAATATTCTGAAATTTAGTATTTTTTAAAAATATTTTCATTACCTGAATCTGTGTCTTGTTGTTTGCTTTCGTTGGCTAAAGGGTTATCGTGTAATTTCAAATATATTTCAGTTGCTGATGTAGCAGCCTTGAAATAAAAAGTATGTCTTCTGAGAGTATCTCCTAATTTCAAGAAGTCACCATAAGCAGGGAGGGTCATCTTTCTCATGCAGTACGTATGGAAGTCAAATTGATCATGGATTATCTCAAAGAAATGCTTAAAAACAAAACCACAAGATTATCCCTTACATTTATGTCAATAACCTTTACCTTTTAAAAGAAAATTATAAAAAGCCCCCCAAACAATACAGTCACCATTCCACTTGGCTTCTCTTTCCCATGTTAACAATACAAAGGGCATCAAGTTCTCTGCATTCAGGTTAAAGTGTCCTTTTTATAGCTGCAACACTCTGAGCACATCTGACCTCAACCTAACAGGCTCTTGTACAACCTGCCCTGTTTCCTCACATCGTACTTTGTGATGATGCTCGAGGCTGACACGACAAGTTATCAGGTCACCTTTTAAACCTGGAAATTGTACATGTTGATGTAGTTTTCCTCTGTACCCCGATAAAAACCAACAAGGCAGAGCTAAACACACGCTGAAACTGACTACATGCAGGTTCACACTAAATGTCTACAAACCTGACTCATCTACTCCTCCCTGAGCTCTGGTGAGGGCACGGAGAAGCCCCTTCCTAGCAGAGTCTAACACACAGCATAGTACCTACTAACTCGAGGTACGGAGCTTATCAGGCACGAGTAAGTCTTTGACTTCTTAGTGCCTTAATCATTTAATCTAAGGCAGGAATAAATCTACATAGCCAGTTGCTTACAGTGATTGACCAAGCAACACATTTTAAAGTTTATTCCTATTAGTAAAGTGTTATTACAAAGACAGCATTATGACGTTTCCCTAGTGAAGAAGCTCCTATATTCCCAAAGTTCCTAAAGCATAATTCTATGTAAACACAAGAAGAGCAGCTTCTTCCTAACAGCGGCTCAACCCTTCCATCTAATCTCCAAAGGACTCACCACCCGACATCGGGCCCTCAAAAGGCTAAGTAGCAGCTCCTTTCATGAAGAGAAGATAATTCACCTCCAGCCCACACAAAACGATTTTGCAGTTTAGTTTCTCCCCTATATGTATTTATAGCTCTGCTTCCCCACTCCACTTTGGCTTCCTCAGACTCACAGAGAAAAATGAAGTACTCCATATTCCATTAGAGGGAGGAGGAGCGTGCTGGCAGTGTCTATGCAGAGAACACATTAGCAACTGTTCCTAACCACTTGATATTTTTTAGTCATCTCAGTAATTAGAAACATGCTATCTATACAGAATCACACTACATATCTAAGAGTCTAAGAGAAGAATTCTAAAAAGGATAAAAGTATAACACGGAGGACAAGAAACAGGAAAAAAAATGAACATTTCATATTAGTTCCCTTATTAGAAAATCATGTTTTAATGATATATTTGAAAATTGAATTTTCCCAAAGAGATAAATTAGTAAGTAATGACATCAATTTATTTTTTAAAAATCAAAGGCTAACAAAGTTGTTAGTGCTTTTCCTTAATGTAAACCAGTCTTACATAACAGTAATACATTGAAATCCAACACAGTTGGCTAAGGGAAAGCAATGCTAACTTTTGCAAAGCAATGTTATCATGAAACACACAATAAGATGAAAACATCTAAGGGACTACAAGACATTATTTAAGTTTACAAACACATAAAAAGGGGATGACAAGCTTCAAAAGATATTCCTAGAAATATTAGTAGACTTGGATTTTAAGTCACTCTTCGGAAATCATCTGCAACCACAAGCACTTACCCACCTCTTTATCAGTACCAGCCCACCGGCTGCCTCTCTGCAGCTAATGTCGTCCTAAACTGGGCGATCAATTTAGCCCAGTTTACCAGACGTCTTCCCAGTTTTTCCAGTGAATACCCTGTGTCTTGGAACCACTCAACCACAGGCAAACCTGGGTGTTTACTTACTCCATAGCTCAAATAGTGGGGAAAACAAAAGCTAGATAAAATCAGAAAAAGTAGCATATTGCAGTTATGGCTTATATACAGTTTGCTATGAACAAACAAGGGTACTGCACAATACCACATAAGCAACTAAATAATCTTCTTTCCCCCCCTGCCTAGCAGCCACTGTTGGCATACAGTCAAAATCAGGCTTGCCAACGAACTCTGAAGCTAACACTGACTACCTAGCAAAACCCTCTCTCAACAAAACAAAGCAGAAAAAGTAGGCTTGAATTAAGACTAGCTGGCAAAGAATTAAGAAAGTCATCAGAATTTTAGAATATGACTGTCTTCAGGGACTCTGTGTGAGGCCTTCTCTTCTAGCCCCTCTCCTGTCTGTCATGGCTGAGACAGTTAAGAACATACACAGAGAGAGCAGCAACAAGTCTGTTCTTAAAACTGGAGTGAGTGAGTACAACTGGGAGCAGTGGAGGGAGGGGAAACTGCAGTTGTGAGGTATTATATGAGAGAAGAATAAAATAAATAAGCAGGCAAAAACCCTTTTCTTCTCTAAATCATAGGACAACTTTAAAAAGGATGCAACAGGTTTTAGTCTGCCAGAAAGCCTGGACTGAATAAACAAAAATACATATAATATTATATTATATGCAATATATATTGCCCTCACCCAAATATAAACCAGCACAATAAAAAGAGATCACAGTATTTTTAAACAAGAAAAATAATCGAGAATATTGCTGTGAACACAAGCTTATAGCCAGTTCTTTGAAGACAGCTGTTTTTGTTTAACAAACGAAAACATCAGATTGGACTGTGCCAAATGACCTTTACAGATAATCTTAAAATCCACCGAGAGAGCCAATATGAAGACAGAAAATATACTAAGAATTTCAAATCTAACTTCTTGTATTTTTGGTTGTGAGCCTAGCCCTTAAATCTAACTTCTAAAAAGTCACACAGCATGTGAAAGCTGAAATTGCTTTCAATGAAAGAGTTCTTGATTGAAATCTCAAAGCAGAAAAGACCTGCTCCTTATCTTTTACTTCTATTTAAAAGATAAAATGAAAATTTTAATGTGGTAGGTATTTATTTCCTTATTAAAATATAAGAAGCCAGGTATATTTAGCGTGTGTAAGTAGTTATAAATCACCTGTGAAAGGCGGGTGTGGTGGCACACGCCTTTAACTTCAGTGCGCAGGAGGTAGAGGCAGTTGGATTTCTGTGAGCTTGAGGCCAATCTGGTCTCCAGAAAGTCAGGAATACATATAGTGAGACCCTGCCGCAAAAAAAAAAAAAAAAAAAAAAAAAAATCATCTGGTAAATTTTATACGTTTGTGTGTGCACATGTGGGCATATGGGCATTCTTTTTTTTTTTTTTTTTGGTTTTTTGAGACAGGGTTTCTCTGTGTAACAGCCTGGCTGTCCTGGACTAACTTTGTAGACCAGGCTGGCCTCGAACTCACAGAGATCCGCCTGCCTCTGCCTTCCGAGTGCTGGGATTAAAGGCATGCGCCACCACCACCCGGCCATATGGGCATTCTTGAAGGTGTAGGAGAATACTGTGTGTGGAGGTCAGAAAACAAGCTCAGATTTTGTTCTCAGGTGCCCTTGAGTTTTCTTTCACACAGGTTTCCACTGGCCAGAAATTTGCCATGTTGGTCAGGCTGGCTGGCCCAGTGGCTTCCAGGAGCCACTCCCCCAGTCCAAACACACACTCTCTCTCTCTCTCTCTCTCTCTCTCTCTCTCTCTCTCTCTCTCTCTCTCTCTCTCTCTGTGTGTGTGTGTGTGTGTGTGTGTGTGTGTGTGTGTGTGTGTGTGTGTGTGTGTGGGTTCATGTAGAGACCAGATGTTGAAGGCAGGATATCTTCCTCAACTGCTCTCTCCCCTCCATCTCTCTCCTCCCCTTTGAGACAAAGTCACTTACTGAATGTGGAGCTCACTATTTCAGGTAGACTCCCTAGCTGGGAAGCCCCACGGGTCTGTCTGCCTCATCCCCTTAGATGGGTGCATCTATGCCTGTTTGCTGTTGGATTTTTCTCTTTGTTTTGTGTCAGTGCTGGAGATTTGAACTCAGAATCTCATGCACGAGGGGCAGGTACTTTAGCCACTGAGCCATCCATCTCCCCAGTTCCTAAGCCTGAGATTTACACTCTTAAATCTTTCCATTGACATAAGAATTTTCTTTGAATGTATTAATTTTATTAGAAATCAGCCATTAAGTATCTAATGTACTTATTTATACTAAACACATTTCTACATATGTACAACATGCATATTACCCATAAGAGTTGTGTACTTATTTTTATATAAATATAATTATTACAAGTGACATGAGAAGTGGCTCTTTCCTTCCTTATATTTCAGATTCTTCATAGAGTGAAATACCAATAACAAACTCTGATAAAGACAGTTACTTTTTTGATAGTTACATTTTTAAATAAACATAATTATGCCATATGACCAGAGGGCATTGATTTCTACATTTAAATCTCTGGTAATTAATGTAACCCTTTCCTTCAAAAATATTTTCTTCCAATTAAATAATTTTTTAAACTAGAAGTTTACTTGACATTAAGAATTTTATTCATGTTACTCAGCCAAAGTCATTAAAAACTTAATGATACACAGTAACAGAAGATATATTTATCATGGAGTAGCAATCTAGGAAATACTGAAAATCATAAAGCAATACAGGTGTTAATATTTTAAAAGACATTATATTTAATATTAAAAAGGGACTTAAGTCTGAGAAGTTCTAACTATAATGATCCTACGAACATTCAAATTAAACTTCTACAGAAAAATGCCTAGGTTTCTAGTTGTATCCTTACTGAAAGTACTAATCTGTAACATGCCAAAAACAGTTCACACGTCACTGACAACAGTGTACATGAAATGTCTGTCCTTAACAAGCAGGAGGCTTTTTAAGTGGTGACATTAGGAAGCTGTGACACAAGCTACTGATACTCAGTCTTTTTTCACTGCTAGCCTTTGTTCTTTACTTTTGTGTATGGTTTATGTTCACATTTGTATGTGACAGCATGTGTGTACCACGGCACATATGTGGAGGTCAAAGGGCAAACCTGGATGTTAGTTCTCACTTTCCACTTCATTTTGCTGCTTCTTTTCCACTTATTTATTTTATGCGTATATGTGTTTTGCCTGGATGTATGTTTGTGCACCATGTGCATGTGTGGTTCCCATGAAGGTCAGAAGATGGCATCAGATACCCTGGAATTAGAGTTAGGGATGGTTATAAACCACCATGTTGGTGCTGGGAATCAAATCCTGGTCCTCTGCAAGAGCAAGAGAAACTGCTCTTAACTGCTGAGCAGTCTCTCCAGCCTTCCACCTTGTTTTACGAGGGTCTCTCTTGCTGTTTGTATACTCCAGGCTACCTGGCCCACAAGTTCCAGGGGATTTTCTTATCTCTGCTTTATCTCCACTTCCAACTCACTATAGGAACCCTGGGATTATAGATACACACCACCATGCTCTCACCCCATGGGTGTTAGGGATCCCACAATATGAATTCAGGTCACTAGGCTTGTCTAAGCACATTTATGTACTAACTCATCTTCTGTCCTTTTTGTTGCTGTGACCAGTGCTCAATATGTCAACTCGGTTGACCTTGAATACCACTTGCAACCCAGGCTATCTTTGGATTCATGATCCTCCTGAGTTCTGGCCTGCACCACCAGTCCCAATGCTGTCCTACAGTTTCACCACAGAAGCAGGAGCCTGATTTAAACTACAATGGTTGGATATTTAACATAATACAAAAGGCTTAGAGTTCTCAAAGAGAAAATAAGAAATCTTTCCCCTAGAAATGCAGAAACAAAGGAGAAACAAAAACAAAACAAAGCAAACTTTGGTGATTTCTATACAGGTTCTGGTACAATCCCAGTTCCAGTTCCCATAGAAAGCCACCCCCTAACACAGAGCCTTCTGGGTAACCTCAGGAGTTTCACAAGGGAAGAAGGCCAAAGTGACTGCCACAGTGCCGACAACAGGCTCACCTGACTACGACGCCTGAGGTTTTATACTGAGTCAGCAGGGGAAGAGTGGTGCCCAGTGCCCCCACAACTGAGGGCTGCTGAGGACTGCCTGAGGGGTGCATTTGCAGCTCCTTTCCTCCTGGGGTCCATGTAGAAAGAGAGTGCTTCAGAGATTATAAAGAACAGGAAAACAGGGGCTGGAGAGATGGCTCAGAGGTTAAGAGCACTGGCTGCTCTTCCAGAGGTCCTGAGTTCAATTCCCAGCAACCACATGGTGGCTCACAACCATCTACAATGAGATCTGGTGCTCTCTTCTGGCCTGCAGGCATATGTGCAGACAGAACATTGTAAACATAATAAATAAACAAATCTTAAAAAAAAAGAACAGGAAAACAAAAATTCACACAAAGGCAAATAAAAGTGCCTCACTACAGCATATCACACAAACAATTCTAAAAGCAGGTGAGGTGAGCCTGCAAACTGGCCATTTGAAGTACAGAGCGCTGAATGTGAGAATACACATCCTGGGAGAGGAGCTGGAGAGAGGCTGACTGTGGACCACATCCTGAGTTTAGGGGACAGAGGTTGCCACCAGCTGTGCATCCTCCTAGGCTGCTGATGAAAATTAAGTAATGGCCGAATCAGGGAAGAGAAATTGTGAATGTATGTCAATTATAGCACAAACTGCTTTTACTAAATTGTTTTTTCTCTTCAGAAAAAAATACATAAACATGCCAAAAGTATCAAAAAAGTAATCATTTACTTCACACTGTTCACAATACTAAATATAAAGAATTGTTTTCAAATGAAGCTTCAAAGTCAGTCAGAAGAGGCAGATGATCCAGCGTAGACATGTACCTGCTTTTCTTGTCACTTAAAGACAAAACTAGACTCCACATCCTAACAACTCACCCTTTCTACTTCATGGCATTTTTTTCAAGGCATCCCCGTATCTCCCCAGGCGCTGATAGGCTGAAATGCACTCTACTTCAAACCACATACACTGCATTTCATTTAGATTTTGCATGGCAGATGCTCCTTCCTGAAATGGAAACTTGCATAAATATAAAGCAGCAAGTAATAAAACAGATTCCCCAAATCACATTGTGTTTTTGAGACAGGGTTTCTCTGTGTATCAGCCTTAGTGGTCCCTGGGCTCTCTTTGTAGAGCAGGCTGGTGTGGAAATCACAGAGATCCAACTGCCTCTGCCTCTGCCTCCCAGGTACTGCGGTTAAAGGCGTGCACCACCACACCCGGCTTCCAAATTACTTTAAAGGTACATTTAAAGCCTTGGGTTCAAATCCTGACAGGAAGTCACCTTTTCTTTTTCAACTATGCCCACAAGTATGACGAAAATAACTAGCAATCAGCAAATACATTAGGCTTGTGCTATTTCCAACTATTTCAATTGTATCGTGGTTCTAATGATACACAAAACTGTTGACTAAATGAAATCATGTACCGGGCATGGTGGCCCACCCTTTAATCCCAGCACTTGGGAGGCAGAGGCAGGCAGATCACTGTGAGTTAGAGGCCAGCCTGGTCTACAAAGGGAGTCCAAGACAGCCAGAGCTGTTACACAGAGAAACCCTGTCTCGAAAAACCAAAAAAAAAAAAAAATCGTGTATATAAAGTATTTAGCTTAGTACTCAAAAGCATTAAACCTATTTTTGCTATTTTCCTTTATAAATAATAGGTAAACTATTAGCATTATTGTAAATATTGTATGTCAGGGTGATTCACATAAAAAGGTTATTTTTTTTATACTTTTTTTATTTCTTCAAGTTACATCTCAGTCACAATCCCTTCCCTACTCCCCCTTCCTGTCCCACCCTTCCACCCTCTTCCCCCCAACAGCTTCCCCTTTCAGTCCAACAAATGGTTCCTTCTCTTATAACAGTAAATACTATACAAAACCACAGAAATAAATACGCCACATTTATGAGAGTTAAATGGCCCAGCATACATTCCCAATGTCCAGTTCATACATATTTGGCCCCTGACTTTAACATTCTACCATCTAACCATCTCCATGAGTTTAAAGTTCTATATCTGACTCAGCTTTCATACTAACTTGCATCACTATTAAAAACATCTTCTTAGATCCAGAACACCCTCTTGATTCCTAAACAACTCAAAATTTAACTATGAGACTCTAGCTATCTATTGTTCAACCACCTCAGAGACCTGAGAGGGATAAATATATCTGATTACGTAGGAAGTGCAGGGGCTGCATCATCCAAAACTAAGAAATGACATATCAGTGGCTGCCTGGACAGTTCCTGTTTTCTCTCCATACGTTACAGCATCAATCTTCAGTCAAAAAGGTTATTTTTATATGAATAAAACAAGTAACAAATTTTCTCTAAAGGTGAAAGTGAAAAAATGAGAGACAGCACATTTTGTGAGTGTGTATGGTAAAAATCACCACATCATCCTCCAATACTTCAGTCTATCTATGAGCACAACTTTGCTGATCACTAGAGAAGACAGTTTTTAGGCTATTCCATCTTCCACTTCTGTGAATTACTCATTCCCTCAGCCCTGTTACTTTCTTTTTTACATTTATATTTCTATGGCATTTTTCCAAGTAGAAGTACCATTTGACAACAAGCAATGCTATTCTGTAGCTTCTAGATTATACTGGCTTTCCTAAATATCAAGATAAAATCAGAATCTCTTAACACTTCTGGCCTTTAGGTGTGCCTGGGTGATACCAGTGATAACTCAGCACCACATGCTACAGTGATGCCTTGTTTTTATTTAACACTAAGCCCTCTTCTTGACATATAATGTCCATTTTTGAGATGTAGATTATTCATCTCTAAGTGTCTTAACTAAAAACTCTGATCTCTAACTTGTAAACATGGTTTCCTTATTAGGTCTCAACATCACATTTAATGTGTATTGGATAGTTATTTCAGTGAATTCTTAGAAGTTCTTTTTTTTTTTTTTTAAAGAATTTATGTATGTATGTATGTATGTTTGTTTTTTGAGAGGATTTCTTTGTGTAACTGCTCTGACTGTCCTGGAACTTGCTTTGTAGAGCAGACTGGTCTAGAACTCAGAGAGATCCGTCTGCCTCTGCCTCCGGAGTAGTGGAATTAAAGGTGTGTGCCACCACGCCCGGCTGATTTATTTTATTTTTAATCATGGGTGTATGTGTAGATGTGTGTGAATGTTGGTGTCTGAGAAGGCCAGAGGTATCCAAAGCGTTGTGAGTCTCCTAACATGGGTGTTGGGAATCAAACTCAGGTCCTTACGAAGAGTAACTCATACTCTTAACCACTGAGCCATCTCTCCAGCCCCCAAGTTCTTGTCAAAATTTTTGTCATCATTATACGTTGGATACATTCTCCAATTCTCTCTCACTCTGATTATGACTATTTTGCTATGCACATACTTAAATTTTAATATAGTCAAACATACAATGTTATTCACACTTTATCTGAAACATTTCTACAGTGATTGGATTTGATCAGTTCATGTTATACACGTTCATGTAAATAACACAAAGAACCCATTAATGGGCATTACTGTTATATATCAATAAAAAATTAATTAGTAGAGGTGAGTATGCTGTAGCTCTACTGGTAGAGTGTTAGCCTACTGTGAATGAAGCCCTGGGTTCAATCCACAGGATCACAAATCACTGGGCATGTTGGGGCAAAATTGGTAGTTCTAGCACTCAGAAGACAGAGACAGGAGGATCAGAAGTTCAAGATCATTATCCCTACACAGTGCCTTCACGCCCAGCCTGGCCTACTGGAGTCTACCTCCAAAAGTTAAATAGCTAAAAAAGATGATCAGTGTACTAAAAGGAGATATAGAGAACGTTAGGAAAACAATGTATTAACAACATGGAAATATAAATAAGGAGATGGAAAACTGTGGTAGTCAGAAGAGTGTGGCCTTATTGTCGGAGAATTGTCACCAGCAGCAGGCTTTGAGGTCTCAGATGCTCAAGCCAGGCTAATGTCATTCTTTCTTCCTGCTGTCTGCTGATCTGGATGTAGAACTCTCAAGCACCATGTCTGCCTGTGTGTAACCAGACTTCCCTGCCATGATGACAATGGACTAAACTGTCTGAACTGTAAGCCAGTGCCAATTAAATGCTTTCCTTTATAAGAGCTGCCATGGTCATGGTGTTTCTTTCTTTTTTCTTTTTTTGGTTTTTCGAGACAGTCTTTCTTTGTGTACCAAGCCCTGGCTGTCCTGGAATCGCTTTGTAGACCAGGTTGGCCTTGAACTCACAGAGATTCGCCTGCCTCTGGCTCCCGAGTGCTGGGATTACCATGCTGGGCCATGGTGTTTCTTCACAGCAATATAAACCCTAAGACAAAAATCTAAAAAGAATGAAAATACTTTTTTTTTCTATTTAAAAAAAACTATGCCTCCTTGTTTCTTTAGAAAATAAAAAAAATGCTTCACCTTCGAGGATGAAGAACATTTCTGTAGTCTAAACAGACTCCTGATGTATCCTTCCAAATAGCTGAATGGTTTGTTTACTATATTTAGCTCTTTGGTCCCTCTGACACTGGTGTGTACGCAGTGTAAGACAGGGTTGCCATTTAATCCTTTTTGACTGTCTCAGCAATCTTCTTTATTTTTAAAAGTACTAATGGTTACATACCAAGTTTCCAAATACATCTGAATCAATTTGTACACCTTCTGTTCTGCTCTATTAACCTGTATTTTTAATCAAAACCAAGTAGCATGTCTATTGGGAAAACACTACAGAAGGGATGGTAAAGGAGAAAAATATAGGACAAATACTTAGCCAAACAATTTCAGACAACTTAAATTCTAAACTGTCATGGAAAATACATAGAAAGAAAGCTGAGCAATTCTGAAGATGATTTAATAGACAATTAAAAAGAAGTCATATGTTAGAAGAGAGACACCTTTGGGATTTATCCTTTTGTTTTGTTTTGTTTTTTAGAGACAGAATTTCTCTGAGTAAGAGCTCTGGCTTTCCTGGAACTCACTTTGTAGACCAGGTTGGCCTCAAACTCACATAGATTCACCTGCCTCTGTCCCTAGAGTGTGGGATTAAAGGTGTAAAGTTTATTTATCTTAAGACAAGGGTCTCATTATGAAACTCTGGATCTCACTATGAACACCTAGCTAGTCTTGAAGTCAAAGAGATGAGCCTGCTTCTGCTTCGTGAATGATGGGATTAAGGCTGTATACCACCATACCTAACACAAACTGAATTTTGGATAAAAGCACTTGTAGCTATCTTTTCCAGAGGATCAGAGTTCAGCTGCCAGCACCCATGTCGAGCAGCTCACAACCTCCTCTAATTCTGTCTCCAGGAGATATGAGATCCTCTTCCGGCCCTCTTAACAAACTATAGAACTTCATTTTTTCCTAATTGAGACAATTACATACTTATATGTTATTCCCTACCCTTGTGAACTTGGAGCACACTTCCTCTGCTTCTTTTATCATATTTGCTCGAAGCATGTATTTGGCACATTTGGAATTGATGAACCTATCGGCTGTGTCCAAAGACTGTGCTTCATCCATCCACTGTGCAGCTTCTTTGAGATTACCTATATGCTGCAGGAGAGGAGGTGATAGGGAAATCTGTTTAGGAGCAAGAGAAAATGAGTGTCATGGAAATGGGGGAAAATGTATAAAAATGGGCTAGAAATTTGGCATGATTTTGTCAGTTTACCTAGAAAACCAGATAATTATGATTTCACTTACTAAGAGCTGAACTATATGACTAACATTGATTAAACAATAAAGAATCCCTTAGGACTACTAGAATATAGAAAAAATTATCAAAGAATCCCAGGAGTTACTGCTACTTCAAGCCTTTTTAAAAATGACTCAATTCAAACTATTCAATAGTGAAGATTAGGATTTTACCTTGTAAATTTTTGCTTTCGTGAAGAATAATTCTATTAGAGTTGGAGTACTAGCAATCACAGCATTAATATATTCCAATGCTAGCAAATACTGTTCACATTTATCAAAGTGCTGTGCCAGGAAATACTGGACCCAGAGTAGAGTTGTTGGAGGTTCCTTTTCCCCATTCTCTGGAATCAAACAAATATTAAATTGTTATAGGAGGAATGCTAAGTAAAGCAAATCTACATGGTTTATCTCTCCAATGCAGAATGAAATTAATTGTTATTACTAAGAGCAAAAGCTCAGCAAAAATGACCAATCTCAACAGAAAGAGACATGACTCTTTCTGTTGGCATCAAGTTCAAAAGGTAACAGCCATGCAGAGAAATAAAATTGTAGTTTAACAGATTTCTAACCCCTAACTACCTCTAAATAAACAGTGCCCGAGAAAGAACAATCCATCTAATTCCATGAGTTCTCAAGCTGAAAGCAAAATGCAGTAAACAAGAAAAATAAAGTATACTGGAGAAGAGATTACCTGGCTATTACTGCATGACTTCAGCAGAAGCAAGAACTGCCACATTATACATTGCTTACAGGTTCAAAATATATGCTCCTAGCAAATATGACAACAGAAGCAGAGGAATATGTTCTTCGTTCACAAAGGTTACCACATGAGTGTCTAATGGTCTCAATTAGCAAATCATAAGCTTTAACACTGCCAGAGCATTCTCAAAGTGAAGAAAAGTATGACTCAAACAACAGACAGAAAACAATCTCTGATATGCCACAAATCTGAGAGTGCAGCACATAGCCGAAAGTCAGCTAACAAAAGCAGTCACATAACATAGATTATCTGAGCTCCATTCTGTTCCCTATCTTGTACTGAAGAAGTAATTAAAATGGATTGTAGAATGGAAGATATGTCTACAGTGAGGCAGAGTGAACTTACCTGTATTACATCAACAGATTTCCTAGTATAAATACTCAACTAAACAAATGACAAGACAATAAGACAAACACACTAAAGCATAAATTAGAAAGCTACAGTGGTTTGAATGAACATGGCCCCCAATATGCTCATATATTTGAATGTTTGATCCCCAGCTGCTGGAACTATTTGAAAAGAATGAAGAGCCATGGCCTTGTTAGAGGATCTGGGTTTAAGGTTTCAAAGCCCATGCCATTCCCAGTTAGCTCTCTCTTCCTAGTGCTTGTGGATCAAGACATAAACTTTCAGCTACTACTCCAGAACCATGCCCTATCTGCCTGCCTGCCTGCTGCCATGCTCCCTGTCGTGATGGTCATAGATTCTAAGCCATTTGAACCATTAACCCATATTAAATGTTAGTTGTTTTTGTTTTGTTTTAAGTTGCTTTGGTCACGGCGTTTTGTCACAGCAACATAAAAGTAACTAGGAAAATGAAAATAAGGACAAAGAATCAAACATTTATCTTTCACATACGCTATCTAATTCAGGAGAGTAAAGTATATGAAGAAGGGTTCTTTAAAATAATTTCAGAACTGGGGTTATAAATCAGTGACAAATTACTTGTCTAGCATGGACTGAGGCCCTCGGTTGAACCAATAGCTTGCCCTGCCCAGCTAATAAATGGAGAGTAAGAATGAAATAAGGGTCCCAGGAAACACTCCTCAATGATCGATGAAATCCTTAGGTCAGAGGAACTTTTTAAACAGGCACATCAGCCTGCTAAGAAACCCAGCATCAGACATAACCAGAACGCTTCAAGCCTCCTGATTATGATACAATCTCAAGCACAAGACACCACCCGTGAAGTACTCACACAGAACTCAGATCTATTAATCTTACTGCCAGTGTTACATGAAATAGAAATGATAGTGAAAAACACACAGTGATACCAAAAGAAAGCAACCAGCCAAATCTAAAGTATGAGAAAATCTACAAAACAAATGAGCTTTCAACAAAAGGCATTTCTTAAAGGAAAGAGATCACTGCAATATACTAGAAGGTCACAAAACCCATCAAATGTAAAACATGGACCTTAACTAGATCTAAATTAAAATAAACCAATTAAACCGCAATTTTGGAGGGTGGGAGAGAAATAGAAATGTGGACAGATATTGGATTTGAGTATAATTTTGTGTTTTATTTATTTGGTTAGTTTTTGGTTTCTCAAGACAGGGTTTCTCTGTGTATCTCTGGCTGCCTGAACTCACTCTGTAGACCAGGCTGGCCTAGCACTCAGAGAGATCTGCCTGCCTCTGCCTGCAGAGGCAGGGATTAAAGGCATGTGCCACCACGCCCGGCATTTTGTGTGCTTTAAACAAAGACACATACTAAGGTCTTTACAGGGAAAATAATGTCTGGAATTTGCTTTAAAATACTTTAAGGTGGTAGGCTGGAGAGACAGTTCAACAGTTTAGAGTACTTGCTACTCTTCCAGAGGATGTGGGTTCAAGTCCCAGCACCCACATGGCAGCTCCCAACTTTCTGTAACTCCAGTTCCAAGGGATCCCATGCCTTCGCCTCTACTGGGCACCAGGCATGTAGGTAGTGCATAGACATGCATGCAGGCAAAATATTCATACACATATTTTTTTTTAAAAATTCAGGAATCAAGAAACAAAACACTCCAAACTCCAAGTGCAATGAGGAGAAAAAGACACATGATGAACAAACCTAAAAAGATTGTCATCATACCTTAAATATTCTACAGGGTTTTCTAAATTAAGTTGTCTTCATTTACATACGTCCCCACAGAGAATCAAAGGGCCAAATCAGACATAAATAAAACTAACTCAATAATTTAAAAACATAGAGAATCTAGGGATTCAGGGACAAGGGTTCGAATTTAACTACTTGATCTTGGGCAAGCCATTCAACCTCTCAAGTCTGTCTTCCTTGTCAAATAAGACTAACCCCAGTCAAGAAGATCATGGAAATTTTAAATTAAATAACACTGTAAGTACTCTCTTTCATTCACTTATTCAAACCTAACAAGTAGTCATTTATGTAGCATACATATAATAAATATAAAATAGTATTTCTGTGATTAAAATGAGCAATTAAATTCCAATTTAGTCTAGTTTAAACTTACCATAAGGGCTAAAAAAGCCATTCATTTTAAGAGATGCTTCATAATTAGTAACAAGTTCCTGGATTACTGAAACCTGTTAAAGAAACATATTTTTTAAATTTAAAAATGCTTCACTGAATGTATTTTTATTTGTGGAATAATTTGATTACTTTTTACTTTTATTGATGTGTGTGTGTCAGGCAGTTTGTGTGTATGCAGTCTGTGTGCACTTGCTTGTACAGGCTGAAAGAGGGCATCGAGTCTCCTGAAACTAGAGTCAGATGTGGATTTGAGCTGCTTGACATGTATGCTGGAAACCAAACTCAGGTCTTAGAAACAGCAAATGTTCTCAATCATTAAACCGTCTCTATAGCCCTAAGACAATACATTTCAAAAAAAAAAAAAACAAGTTAACTAAACTATAGGTATCAAAATATTATTTTCTCCCATCTCTCAATATGAACATTTTAGAGGACTGGGAAAAAGAAAATGCACTGCTGTATTTATTAATGGTTTTAGGAAGAAAACAAAAACAAAAACATTTCAATAATTTCCCATCTCAAGAAAAAGCCTGAGGTTTTTCAGTTTGTTTGGTTGGTTTTGGTGTCATTCCACTTACCTCAACACCAGAGCTAAGGATCAAACCCACCTTGGGCCCTCAAAGTGAACCCAGCATCTTCAAAGCATCTCTCAGTGAGCTAGATCCCCAATCCCAGAACCTTGCCACTCTTGAAGGACAAATTACCACATTTATATGATTCATGAACAATTAAATTGTCTTTCATTTCCCTGTTTTGTTCTGTAAAATTATAAACCACCATACAAATGTTTGGATTTTATAAAATATCACTCCTTACAAAAAAGTGAAATGATCCAAAGTTTAAAAGATATACTTAAAAATGATAGCTCGGTCAGTAAAATGCTTGTCACACAAGCATGAAGACCTGAGTTCAAACCCCAGCACTCACATAAAAACTGACAACAGTAGCACAGCTTGCATCTGTAACCACAAGGCTGATGGGGTGGAAACAGGAGATCCCTGGAACTCACTGGCTAGCAGCCTAGCCCAATCAATGAGCTCCAGGTTCAGCTAGAGTCCCTGTCCCAAAAAATGAAATGGAGAGTGAGGAAAGCACCTGCTACCAACTCCTGACCTCCAACACGTGTACACACATACTCATTAGCCTGCATGCACTGGTGCAGAAGCTCACAGGAACATGTACAAACACTACACACAAACAACAGTTTGTTTTGTTTTGTTGTTTTTAGAGACAGGGTTTCTCTGCCCTGGCTGTTCTGGACTCACTTTGTAGACCAGGCTGGCCTCTGCCTCCCAAGCACTGGGATTAAAGGCATGCACCACCATACCCAGCTAACAATTTTTTTAATTTATTTTATTTATTATTATTATTATTATTATTATTATTATTATTATTTTGGTTTTTAAAGACAGGGTTTCTCTGTGTAACAGCCTGGCTGTCCTGGACTTGCCTTGTAGACCAGGCTGGCCTTGAACTCACAGAGATCCGCTTGCCTCTGCCTCCCGAGTGCTGGGATTAAAGACGTGCGCCACCAACGCCCGGCTTTAATTTCTTTTTTTTTTGTTGTTGTTGTTGTTGTTGTTTGTTGGTTTGTTTTTGTTATTCTTCTTTCCAGCTAACAATTTTTAAATGACTGTATTTTGTTTACTGTTGTTAACCCTGGTAAAGAACATAAAGAATCTGTGGTTAATACAATTAGAGGTCTTCTTTTCTAATTCTCTTCTCTAAATGCTGCTAAAACAAGGTCTAAAGCACTGTTTACTGCTTTTTTTGGAGGGGGGACTTTCAAGAAAGGGTTTCTTTGTGTAACAGCCCTGGCTGTCCTGGACTCACTTTGTAGACCAGGCTGGCCTTGAACTCACAGAGAGATCCACCTGCATCTGCCTCCCAAGTGCAGGATTAAAGGCATGCACCACCATACCCGGCTCTGTTTACCGTTTTATGAAAAGTGGAACTGTAAAATACTTTGATTTTCAAAACAGCAATTAAACTTATTTTCTTTCCCCAGGCCTCTTTCATGAACTAATAAAAATGTACTATTTACACATTTCCTGCCAGTGAAGAATAGACCATGCATAATAAAGTCCTGAGCAGATTTTGGTAGACACGTATTCCACTTAATAGAAAAAAGATAGTATAATTTAATTGTCTTCATTTTTTTATTTTTTCAAGACAGGGTTTCTCTGTGTATCCTTGACTGCTCTGGACTCACTTTGTAGACCAGGCTGGGCTTGAACTCACAGAGATCCACCTGCCTCTGCCTCCCGAGTGCTGGGATTAAAGGTGTGCGCCACCACGCCTGGCCATTACAGACAGCTGTGAACTGCCATATGGTGCTGGGATTTGAACCGGGTCCTTTGGAAGCACAGTGAGTGCTCCTAACCACTGGGCCATCTGTCCAGCCCCTAATTGTCTTCATTTTGAATCCAAATTAATCTGTACTATAGAAAGTCACAGAATAGCATCCGTGAAGCCATGAATCATATCACTGGTTAAAAATCTCACTGCCCAACCCTTTACTAAAACGGGGTGAGAAGGAAGTCAAAATAAAATACTTCTCAAGCTTATACACCTAAGTCTTTCTGATTTATCATCTAATTCCAAGGCATCTGGTCCCCTTTTTTAGGCCTCTGAGAGCACTACACACACACATATATGCATGCAAGTAAAACACGCAGGCACATAAAATAATGAAATAAAAACCAAACAAAAACCACTGTCAAACACCCAATGGAAAGTGGTGTTAGGACAAACCACCTCAAATGGCTCTTTAAAGACAAAGAATGCTTAATTTAAAACAGTATTTTAAATAACTTCGTTTTTTGGTTTGTTTTTAAGACAGTCTAGGTATATTAGGCTAGCAGATCTGAAACTCACTATAGAGCCCATGCTGGCTTCAAAGTCAAAGCAATCTTCTCTTCTCATCCTTCCAACTGCTGGGATTAAAAGTAAGTGGTACAGCCGGGCGGTGGTGGCGCACGCCTTTAATCCCAGCACTTGGGAGGCAGAGGCAGGTGGATCTTTGTGAGTTCGAGGCCAGCCTGGTCTACAAAGCGAGCCCAGGACAGCCAGAGATATTCAGAGAAACCCTGTCTCGAAAAACCAAAAAAAAAAAAAAGTAAGTGGTACCATGTCCTACTGAACCACTATTTTAAAGAGACTTTGAGGTTGGAAGGGGAGGCGTGCACAAACCTAATGGCACTCATGAGTGTGGTAAGTTTGAGACGTGCAGGGGCTACATAGTAAGTTTGTGTCCTGATGGGTCTCTGATGTGGAGTCCAAAAAGTTGACTTCATGGGAGTAGAATTACTGTCACCAGAGGCCCAGAGGTGCGAGGAACAATAGAAGGCTAATCTAACAGGTGCCAATATAGACAGGAAGATATAGAAGTTACTGACACAGACAAGAAGAGTACAGTCTACTGTTCTAGCACTTCTTAAACTGTGTTCTGCAGCCTCAGGGGTCACAATGCAGAAGACTCAAATGTCTGGTAATATTTAAGGGTTGGTGAATGTGCAGTGACCAAAAAAACAATACAAAATCCGACACACCATGAATACTAGGTATTTCTGGTACCATGTAACAACCACACTTTGCACTTCTAACCTCATCACACTATATGACGGCAACAAATGCCACCTAAAACACCTTGGCGTACATTCAACACAATTATGCTATGAACTATAGTATTCTTTATTTTATTTTATTTTGGTTTTTCAATGCAATTCAATTTGTTTCTCCGTGTAACACCTTTGGCTATCCTGGACTCACTGTGTAGACCAGGCTGGCCTCGAACTCACAGAGATCCGCCTGCCTCTGTCTCCCAAGTGCTGGGATTAAAGGCGTGCACCAGCACTGCCCGGCGAACTACAGTATTCTTATACAAGCAAAGTTTTCTGCTCTTATAGTAACATGGCTTCATTGCAAAAAGTCATTTAATATTTTTCCTACAATCATTCTTCAGCTCAAAGGATCAAATAAGTATGTCTTCGGACTCGGTTATTAGAATAATTCTTAAAATTGCTATGCAATTTATTGACAGGGGTTTCATTTAAAAAAATCACTCAATGGGGTTGGGAGACGGCTTCCGAGTTAACAGCACTGGCTGCTCTTCCAGAAGGCCTGAGTTCAGTTCCTAGCATCGGTTCAGGCAGCTCCCAACCCTCCATAACCCCAGTTCTAGTGATCTCATGTTCTCTTTGGCCTCTGTGAGCACCATGTATGCATGTGGTTCACAGACATACATTCGGGCAAAACACCTATATACATTAAAAATAAATAAATAAATCTTAAAAAAACTTTTTAAAGTTAGATTGAGATACGGACAGACCTTCCAACAATTTCTAAAAAGCCATAAATATGCTTCTGTCATTTTGTCCCATATATTTTATAAAAAGCAGTATTCTCAACATTAACATATATAAAACCAAAATACCAATCAACTGTGAAAAATTGTGAAAGGTAAGCTAAGGAGATGGCTCAGTGGGTAAAACCCTTGCCACACAGTCCCTAGAACTCACATAAAAGCTGGCAGAGTAGCATGTGCCTGTGATCTCAGTGCTTCTACAATGAGATGGTAGGCAGGCCAGCATCTCACTGGTCAGCCAGCATGGCACATGCACTAAACCGCAAAGATAAGACACATCCTCAAACTAGATGGCAAGGACCAACACCTAAAGCTATCCTCCACCCTCCACATGCATCCCGTGGCATGTGCATACTCACACATCACAAACATAAAAATTAACTTTCAAAGAGCTGTCTGTGCTCTATGTCCTGCAGTATAAAATGTGTACTCAAGATTTAATGCTTTATGTAAAAACAGATAAACATATCCACCATTAGCATGCAAATTTGCTCTCATCTTTAATAAACTATATAACTATATGTGGACAAAAGAAATGTTTACAAATAAATGTCATCATGGTTCATTATCAGTAAATGTTTGAACTTTATACCTATTTTATATACTTATAGACCCAGGGGTAAATAAAAACTTCTCAGGCAAAAAGGGGTCACAAGTGAAAGAGTTTAAGAAGCCCTGCTCTACAGCACGGTGGGGAACAATGGTTCCTAATAATTTACTGTATTTTTTCTAAAACTACAAGAGTTCCAAAATTCCTAACACAAATGATTTATTTAAGGAGCCAGAGATGTTAGTTACCCTATCAGTCATTACATATTATATACATGTACAGAATTGGCACACTGAACTCCATAATTATGTGTATTTTTTATCAAGAAAACAAATAAAAGCCAGCCTTCAATATTATCACCATTTATTTTTCAGAAAAATGTTGACCATTAAATAAACTCATAAGGCTGGGTGTAGTGGCACATGCCATTAAACTCATCACTGAAGAAGCAGAAGCAGGTAGATTTCTGTGTATTTCAGGGTAGCCTGGGAACAGTGAATTCTAGACTAGACAGGGGTACTTAGTAAGGTCTTATTTCAGATGGATAGATAGACAGATGGACACATGGAGAGATGGACGGATGGATGGATGGACAGATGGATGATGACAGGTGAATAAATAAGCAAGTAAGCAAACAAACTCATATGGACATTAATAGAATTATTTTGTTTTCAAAGAACAGTTATGAAGGTGGAATCCATAGATCATTAACATAATCAAGACTAGCCAGGAACCCTAGAGATGTACATTTTTAAAGATACGTATTTTATGTAAAAGAGTTTTGTCTGAGCCAAGTGTGGCGGCACATACCTTTAATACCAGCACACAGGAAAAACAAAAAACCTTAGTGGTCAAATTGTTTTAAGTATGTGGCAATTCTTTTTGTTTTCCATTAACTTACACTACCATCTACCGATAATGTGTAAACTGTAGGTAGCACATGTTTTTTAAATTTTTCATATTTACTTTTTATTTGTGTGTGTATGCATACTAGTACTCTCTTTCTCATCACAGCATACATGGAGGTATGGGGAAGCCTACAAGAGTCTCCTCTTCTTCCATCATGTCTGTCCCAGGAATCTAACTCAGGCCATCAGGCTTGGTGGCAGTCACCACTAATCTCCTGAGCCATCTTGCCAGCCCTCAAACATAGGTCTTAAATAGAGTTTACTATACAGTTCTGGAGTAATGTATATGCTTTCTGAACAAATTATAAATAATCAAAATACAAAAAACTAGCTGGACGTGGTGGAGCAGGCCTTTTTTTTTGGTGGGGGGGAGGCTGAGACAGGGTTTCTCTGTGTATCCTTGGCTGTCCTAGAACTCACTCTGTAGACCAGATTGGGCTTGAACTCACAGAGATTCGCCTGCTTCTGCCTCCCCAGTGCTAGGATTAAAGGCATGTACCACCACATCTGGCCATTACAGACAGTTTTGAACTGCCATGTGGGTGTTGGGATTTGAACCCACATCCTTTGGAAGAGCAGCCGGTGCTCTTAACTGCTGAGCCATCTCTCCAGCTCCTGGAGCAGGCCCTTAATTTCAGCATTCAGGAGGCAAAGCCATAGGGCTCTCTGTGAGTTCAAGGCCAGTCTGGTCTACATAGTGAGTTCCAGGACAGCCATGACTACATAGTTGAAACTGCATTGTGGGGGGGGAGGGGGGGATTACACCAAATTAAGTAGAAAAACAAGTACAACAAAACATACACTGAAGGTACCCATAATCCTTCAAAAAGGAGTACAAGTACTCCTGAATAAGATAGTCTTTAGTTTCAGAACTTTAAATCAGCCTTAAAAAAATCAAGATAATAGAAAGTTCATACAACATCTACATAAAAGTCTGAACACTGGAGGTTGAGGAGATGGTTCTATAGATAAAGCATTTGCAGAGAAGACAGGCACGGTGGCTGTCTATAATCCCAGCACTTTGAAAGGCAGAGACAGAAGATCCTTGGAGCAAGCCGGCTAACTAGACTAGCGGAATTGGCCAGCATCAATGTTCAGTGAGAAACCCTGCATCAGTAAAGTGGAGACATCTGAGGAAGACATGCTACGTCAACTCTGGCCTCCCTACAGACGCATGGAGATGCATACACATGCACACAACGCACACATGCACATTTGGCTCCTTAGGCACATTTCTTAAGTCTTAGTTACTTCTAATGTAATTAAACAAATAATGGAATTTCCCCCAATTAACTTTCAATAAATTTATTCTAACAAAATGAAAAATTTGGGGCTGACAAGACAGCTCAGTGCAACAGAATTTGTCTCACAAGCTTGATGACCTAAGCTCAATGCCAGGAACTCATGATGAAAAGAGAACCAACGGCCAGAAGTTGCCCTTTGACCTTCACAAGGATGACCTGGCATGTGCATACCTGTACTAGCACTTTATACACACAAAAATATTTTAAAAAATTAACAGTTTGCCTCAGTTATAGGAACTCATTTCATTTCTTAATATTTCTATATCAAGGAGGTAATATTTAATATGTAAATTCGGTATGCAATGTCCATTCATTTCTGTTATATACTGAAAGCTACTTTTGTATGTGAAGTGTGTTGTGTGTGTACCACATGCACAGTGCCAGAACACGACATGATATCTTCCTCCATCACTCTCTGCCTTATCATCTTTAGATGATAGTGTCTCTCCAGGGAACCAGAAACTCACCTATTGAGCTAGACTGTGGGACATGGAGGATTATGGGAAAGCACAGCCATGCTTAGCTTTTTAAGTGGATCAAATTCCAGTCCTCTGGTTTAATTCCTAACTGGTACCACTACTGGTACACAGCAGCAATTTTAGGATGGGCCTATGTGGGAGGAAAGTTAGATCATTGGCAAGGCATGTCTTTCATAGAATGCGATATTCCAGCCCTTTCCCTTTTCAACTCCTGCTGGCCTGCCATGATGGGATCAAGTCTGCTCCCCTCCACATTCCCCTCACCAAGATATTCAGCTGTGCCAGAGCCAAGAAACCACAGACCAAACCTGGACACTGAGAGCCCAAATAAGCCTTAACTTTTCTGAAGTTATTTATCACTGGTATTTTCTCACGGTGGCGGAAACTATCACAATGTCTCAAATTTTTCATAAACATTACATTTTCCAAGCTCATCCTTCTTCTCCTGTTTTAAGTATTTTCTCCAAGCAGTTAAATTTGATTAAGTCTAAAGAAGCTCTAAAGCTCTAAAGAAGTTTCATTAAAATCCAGCTTGGGAAAATACTATGCCTGTTGCAGAGATAACTCCCTAAAGCATGGCCTTTGACTTGTGGTCTTTGTGATTCACGCTTAAGCACCTGAGTGAGAGTCAGAATTCCCAAAAAGCTGTGTGTGATTACAGTATACAAGAACCTGCCCACAAGTGGAACATGAGATGACTACAGTAACTCACTAGCTGCCATGGTTTGAGTCAGACCTTCAAGGCTTCATGAGCCAAACAGTTATTCTAATCACTAATATTATTTCCAAGATTTTATTACCCACAAGTATTACTTTTAAAAATATGGGTCAAACCTAAATAAACTGATAGAGGTTTGATAAAAATCTTAATATCCAACAGTGCCTTTCAAAAATTCTGACTTATAAAAAGTCTGACCACAAGATTTCAGACCTTAATAAATAAGAAACAACGCTTACTTGGCCTTCATATAAATCCCTTAGCAAGTAGGGGGAGAGGGGTAGTGTCTGCCATGAGCTATGGTTCGTGTTAGTGGAACACCTTATCCTAGCTGGGCTGCCATGTTGAGCACCAGTGCAAAAGGAAACTCTGTTGGGCTTAGTAACGGGGCCTGTTGCCTCTATCTGAGACCTGTCTCAAGCTCTCAATTCCTCTTCCATACAGAGGTGACTCAGCATAGCATGCCCTGGTGAAAGCTCTGCCTGGTAACTGCCATGCAGGGAGTCATTGCTGGCCCCTTCTTCTCACACCACCTTGCCTCACTCTCTAGGTCACCTCACCCCATCCATCTAGCCCTGCCTTCTCGCCAAACCCTATAAAAATTTGCCTGATGTAATTAAACGAGATCTTGCTTAGATGAATCTTCTGTGTCCGTGCATCTGTCCTCAGTGCTAGGAGGGAATGGGTACTCGAAACTCATCATCACGCTCAGCCACTGAGGGCAGCCGGCTGGTCCAGCAACCTCCTTCCAGCTCTACCTGTCGGGAAGGGATCCAACCAAGCTCTTAGCCCTCATGTGACTGGTGAACTGAGGCGGGTTGATAGGGGTAGAACCCACCTCACTGGAGAAAAAGGAGAAGAGGGAGAGGGGGAGGAGAGTGGAAAAGTGGGCCTAGGAGGGGTGGAGGGAGGGGGCTGTGAATGAGAAGTAACTTGAATAAATAAATATATGTTAAAAAAAAAGAAACAGTGCTTAGGAATAAAAGTATATATAACTTGCTTCCTATTAGCCCTTTTTGGGGAGAGGGCTCACTAGTTGTACATGTTAAGTCTGAGATCCTGAGATGAAGTGATCTTCCTGCCTGTTCCCCCAAGTAGCAGGAACTGCAAGTGTGTGCTCCAACATCTGACTTTCCTATCAAGTTCTAATTATCCAGTCATCTTTCAAATTTACAAACAAGACTTAAATGCAGAAGTAGTTTCTTTACCATACTCACTTGTCACATGAGGGGAGGGTGAGTGAAGTGTCGTGTGTTTGTGGGCGTGCCCTGCTGAGACAGGACCTTTCACTGAAACCTGGGACCAGCTGGCCACCTAGACAGCAGGCCCCCGGGTTTACATGTCCCCAGCACCGGATTGTTAAGTACATGCCCACTTTTTAAAATATTTATTTACGTATTTTACGTATATGGAGACTCTGTCTGCATGTACATCTGCACACAAGACAGCATTAGATAGTTGTGAACTGTCATGTGGGTGATGGGAATTGAACTTGGGACCTTCAGAAGAACAGTGAGTGCTCTTAACTACTAAGCCATTTCTCCAGCCCCAAAGATTTATTTTGCTTGCTTGTTTTTGCAGGGGAGTTGGTATTTCAAGACAGGGTTTCTCTGTGTAACAGTACTAGCTGTCCTGGAACTTGCTTTGTAGAGCAGGCTGGCCTAGAACTGACAGAGAGCTGCCTGTCTGTAATTAAAGGAGTGCTGGGATTAAAGATATGAGCCACCACGGCTGGCATTTCTCAGTATTTTTAAAATGCTTTTCTGTGCTGTAGTATTTATAGCATGGTAATTACTTTATCACCTATACTATATGCATATACTTATGGTATATAGTTTTGGTATATCAAGTATGGCAAGCATTGGTACAACAGAGAAAATAAGTAAGTCATAGCATAGTTCATGGAAATCTTCCTGTAACAATAGCAAAACTGAATAAAAACCAAACTTACCTTTTCTGTATTACAATACAAAGATTTCAAAGTCATGAACAGGGATGGGCACCCTTTGATGAAGTTTGGTCTCAGGAACTTATCCAAGAGTTCTTGAAATTTTTTACCTAGAGAAAAAACCAAAGTTTGATTGACTGAATCAGTTCTTAAGGAACTGAGCAGATAACGCTCTGCTCTGTCAGAACAATCACTCTGCAACCAGACTGAGCTGACCCCAAGAGTCAGCACTATCTTGACACACAGGAAGCATAATAGCAGTGTTTTAGTTGACATTTCCCCTAATTTCCATTCTAAGTATGTTCAAGGAATACTTCAGAAGACAGGTAAATTAAATGATTATGTAGTTTTAAATAAACGCTCTGATTATAATTATGACAGCAAGTATTCTTCCTAATTTTTCTCTAACACAGACTTGATCCAAAACCCTGAAGACAACTGATATGGTCTTTGCCACATATGATGTGACATGCACAACATTCAAGCAGCAGCCAAACTTTCTTTCTTTCTTTTTTTTTTTTTTTGGTTTTTGAGCAAGGTTTCTCTGTGTAACAGAACGGGCTGTCCTGTACTCACTTTGTAGACTAGGCTGGCCTCAAACTCAGAGATCTGCCTGCCTCTGCCTCCCAAGTGCTGGGATTAAAGGCGTGCACTACCATTCCCAGCTGCCAAATTATCTTCTTAAAATGTATCACCAATTTCAACATTTGTTCATTCCACAACCATGTATCAAGTACCCTACTACACCCCCAGCATTATTTCAGGTACTGGTAATATAGCAGTAATTATAACAAAAATTTAAAAATATTTACCAACAGAGAACATCTTCTAGAGAACAACACTAAGAGAATGCTACAGATTAGACTGAGCTGAGGCATTTAGCTATGAAGTAATAAAAACTCTATTTGCAACATCAAGCAAGCAATTTTCCTATTATTGCCACCTGTAACAAAAATGTCTAGAATCTCGTTATTTTTTGAGAAAGAGTCTTGCTGTATCTCAGGTCAGCTCCCACCAACCTTAATATCCTCCTAACACAGGCTCCTGAGTGCTGTGATCGTAAGTGCACCCCACCAGAGTCAGAAGCAGTTGCTGTCACTTTTTTTGTAATAGAAATATTAAAGGAGGATAGAAATGTAGCTATCCCCTTGGTAAGTAAGAGTGTCCCTCCTATGCACAAAGGCCTTAGACTCTATCCCCAGCACCACAGTAAGCAGGGCGTGGGGAATGCCTCTAACCCTAGCACTAGGGAGGGAAGGACAAAGAGGCAGAAGTTCAAAGTCGTCCTTAGCTACATGACCAGTTGGAGACCAGACAAGGATATATGAGACCCATCAAGACGAGAAGGAAAAGGGGAACATCAGAAGAGAAACAAGATGATAAAAAGGAGAAAATGGAAGTGAGAGCAGGAAGAAAACATTGAAAGAAATCTACTTTTAATTGAAGATATATGAACATGAGAGTAAGGCTTGAACTTATTCATTAAAAGAACAAAAACATGGGGATCGGCAAAGTTGCTCCGTGGGTAAATGTGCACGTTGCCAAGCCTGATGCCAAGAGTTCAGTCTCTAGAATACACACAGTAGAAGGAGAGAACCAACTTCAGCAAGTTGTCCACTCCCTCCACATGCACACTGTGGCAAATGCACAGACAATCCTCAGTCTAATACATAGCACACACAAAGTGAATTAAATAAAAATGTTTCAAGGTATCACATACCTTTATGTCATTTAAATGTTTTCCTGGGTTTGTGAGTAACAACATTGCACAATAAAGTCCAGCAATCTCAAATCAACAGACCAAACTGGTTATTTGGTTGGGCTGAGTACATTACATAAAACACACATGAGCAAAATCATTAGGCATTATGAAAATGAAAACAAATTTTACTATACTATTTTCAAGTTTCTAATCTTTCACTAACTCCTATGCACTCATCTTTTGAAAGCTACAACTAACATTAACATTTACATCTCAGATCAGCACTTCCCTTAAAATCAAAAGTGGATTCAAAGAGCCTATCTTCCCAACACTTCCTTGAACAGAGGAATTAACAATAATATGGTAAACAGTAAGAGATTGTTGCTTAGAATGTGCATGTTTCTACTTTGTGTATATCCGTGGACAAATAACCCGTCCACTACACCCAGTTTCCTCATGTAAACTGAGACTACACTGTAGAAAAAAATTTAATTAAATTACGTTGGGCACCATTTGTAGAAATAATCAATTAAATTTGTTTACCGGTATTTATATTATTATTAATTGGTTCGGCGGCTGTTAATCTTTAAGCAGCCATTATAAATGAGCACAAGCAGACAACATGTGGATTTTAACAAGCCTAGGCCTGAGTTGTGCAATCCTAGCCCATCTAAGCTAGCTCATAATTCTAATACCCAAATATAACCCCATATATACAAAACGTCCTTTGGACTATTATTCTCCACACTGAGCCAATGTTCCAGGCCACATGGAAGGATCTTCTTTAATCTACCCCATGGTGTGTCCTCCTTGTCTGCTCCTGGCTTCTCTCCAGCCTTCTTTTTCCCAAGATGCTCTCTGTCTCTCAAAAAGCCTTAGTCCCACCTATCTCTGTCTTTGCCCAACTCCAGGCCTCAGCATTTATTTGCCCAATCAGAGTCAATGTAAGTAACAGACAGCAAGCAGGACCCATTAACATTTAGAATGCTTAAAACCACCCCATCACTACACCAAGTGGTACTGAGACCATTATGGTATGGCTCAAACAAGTGTAGAGTAGTGACAAGTTAACCTGGTAGTCAGTGACAAACACAGAAAAAAGACCACTTATTCTTTTAATTTGTAACTATATAAGCAGACAATTTAAACAAATTTAACTGGCTAATCATACACCATGTCTTTAACCTTTTTACTATTTATTCATTTTACAACTGTCTCTCTTCTTCCTAGTTATTTTATAATTTCTTTAGGGGAAAAAACAGACTATTGACTATTACACGTCTGCTTATCCTGACAGCTTACAAAACAGGCAACCTGACTAGGCACTGGGCTTAACTCATCTCTATATGAACTGCACAGCATCACATAAAGAAAAATTACTGCCCCAAACCACCACTTGGTAATTAGCACACACAGCTAGATCAAGCTGTTTCTGGGTCACTGGAAATGCATTCTAATCTTTTATCACATTTTCTCACTGCGTGTGTCTGTGGGGTTAGGAGTGTGAACACCACAGCACATATGTAGAGGTCAGAAGATGACTTGTGGGAATCAGTTCTTTTTTTTTTTTTTGGTTTTTCGAGACAGGGTTTCTCTGTGTAACAGCCTGGCTGTCCTGGACTCACTTTGTAGACCAGGCTGGCCTCGAACTCGCAGAGATCAGCCTGCCTCTGCCTCCCGAGTGCTGGGATTAAAGGCGTGCGCCACCAACGCCCAGCTTGGGAGTCAGTTCTTATCTTCTGCTATGCAGGTCCCAAAGATGGAGACGTCATCAGGCATAGTGGCAGGTGCCTTTTGAGGCATCTCATCAGCCCTGGAAATTATTCTAAATACTAGTGTTCTGAATTTCCTAGCTACCTGGAGTTGAATACACTTCAAAAGATAGTTTAGTTTTTTCCAACTGAGTCTTTTAACATTCTTTAGGTGTGTGTGTACATTCATGCATGTAAGTAATCATATGGGGCTGGAAAGATGGGTCAGTGGTTAAGAGCACTGGCTGCTCTTCCAGAGGACCTGAGTTCGATTCCTGGCACACATGTCAGCTCACGATTGTCTGTAACTCCAAGATCTGACACTTCCACACAGACATACTTTCAGGTAAAACACCAATGCACATAACGTAAAAATAAATAATTTTTAAGATGTGATCATATGTGTGCCACACGCACATGAGGAAGTAAGAAGACAGCCCTGGATCTGGTCTTCATCTTTTACCTTGTTCTGAGATAGTCTCCTTTGATGCTTGCCTGGTAGGTGGCCTGTGAGCCACTGGGTATTTTCCTGCCTCCACCTTCCACTTTCCAATGGAAGCCCTGGGATCACAGATACTCATGGAAGCTTACTATATACCCTGCTTTTACAAAGCACCCTCACATTCGCTAGACTTTTACTAAATGAACCATCACTCTGCCATTTCAACAACAACAACAAAATTATTTTATTATTTTTTTAATTTTTAATTTTTTGAGAAGGTTTCTCTGGGTAACAAATCCTGGACTCACTCCATAGACCAGGCTGGCCTCAAACTCACAGATATCCACCTGCCTCTGCCTCCAGAGTTCTGGAACTAAAGGCATTCGCCACCATGCCTAGTAAAAAAAAAAAAAATTCTTTTTAAAATTAGGCCAATGACATGGCACGTCAGATAAAAGAGCTTTCCATACCAGCCTGATGACCCGAGTTCAGGAGCCTATAATGGGGAAACAAAACAAAACAAAACAAAAATTTCCCAAAGTTGGCCTCTGACCTCTACACTTTAAGTTCATGAATCCTGATAAAAACAAGATCATAACCCAATCACTATTTGCATTGCAAACAAGAATTCCTAAAAATATATTCTCTCTGTCTCCCAATACCCAGAATTAAAAACAAAAAAAATCTGAAAGTTCTATTAGCTTTCTACCAAAGACACAATAACTCACAATCTATAGCATAACTAAAAGACTAAAAAAAAAAAAAAAACCAAAAAAATGTTTTCAACAGAGATCTTAGTTTCATGAAATGCTAACATGTGCACTACCTCTCACATGGCCCCAAAGTGCAAGCCCTGCTGCATGCAACAGCTTGGCTCAAGGCCATGACCATGAGCAACAGGAACGAAGCACAGAAGGCACCTGAC
The DNA here is from genome assembly GCA_907164525.1 of Lophiomys imhausi. Classification (NCBI taxonomy): domain Eukaryota; kingdom Metazoa; phylum Chordata; class Mammalia; order Rodentia; family Muridae; genus Lophiomys; species Lophiomys imhausi. The sequence goes on from CAJQZJ010032746.1 coordinate 2,352,432, forward strand.
ATAAAGCAGACTGCTCACACCAGACAAACTCCTTGGGCTCTGAAGTAAGCAATGGCATGACAAGCACCCAGGACAGTGCTAACTCTGCAAAGGAAGGATCAGCCTGTGGCCATCCAGAGTCTCAGAAGGGCTCTACAGGCGGGCTGCTGAGTGCACTGCTAAACAGACTAGTTGCAGGAAGCCCACCACCAGATGCTGTGTTTGCAGGCTGTCTTCTTACTCCTGGGCCCCTCCTCTGCACTGTGTCCTGCTGCTCTGCCTCAGCACAAGTCCAGAAACTATGGAGCCATGGACTCAATCAAACCTAGGAAACTATAAAAAAAAAAAAAACCAAAACAAAGACCACCTCTCCCCTTTGCAGCTGTTCGTCTCAGGTTTTGCTGTCATAGAAAAAAAAGTAGCTGGGCATGGTGGCACACGCCTGTAATCCCAGCACTCAGGAGGCAGAGGCAGGCGGATCTCTGTGAGTTTGAGGCCAGCCTGGTCTAAAAAGGGAGTCCAGGACAGCCAAGGCTATTAAACAGAGAAATCTTATCTCATAAAACCAAAATAAAAAAAGGTGACCAATACTAAGGAATTCAAAGGAATGGTGTTTTTTTCCTCAAACATTGAAGGACACAAGAGTGTCATTAAAGGGCAAAAACTCTTTCTTTGATTTTATACCCCTCTCCCCCTGCCACAAAAAAAGAGAAAACTTTAAAATATTACCATATAAATCACAACAGTTCATCTGTAATTTGTCATCAATTCTAAGAAATTTCATCTTCTAAATATAGATGCCTTTTAAAATCACATAAGAAAAACTTTCTGTACATATATCTTACAACCAATATTTAAAACCAATATTAAACTTTATATTAAAGTATGACATTATTTATGTAATAAAATTCATAATCACTCTTACTCAAGATTAATATTTATATACAGATATAGATAGATAGACAGACAGACAGACAAATAGAAACTTTAGAAGAGATACACTTAAAACACAAACGGTATACCTGTTAATTTCAAATGTACTATTAGCATTACAAAAGATATCCTAGTATTACCTGGGGCAAGATTCAATGGTAATCTTCTGGGTAAAACTGCTCTAGGATACTGCTTACTGATTTCTTCATAAATCTGAAGCCTCTCGTCTAAAGAGCCTAGTATCAGTAAAAATGTGAGATTATAGTATAGTAACTTTTATTTATAACAATAATAAACTTTAAAACATAAATAATCCCAGCACTTGGGAGGCAGAGGCAGATGGATCACTGTGAGTTCAAAGCCAGCCTGGTCTACAAAGCGAGTCCAGGACAGCCAGAGCTGTTACACAGAGAAACCCTGTCTCAAAAAACAAAAACAAACAAACAAAAAAACCAAACCAAACCAAAACAAAACTCATAAATTATATTGTCAGTATCAAAGCTGCTCTTAATTTTGTGAAAAATTACATTTAAAACTGTGGTGGTAAAAATACTATAATCAGGAAATCATCTGTGTGAGTACACGTGAATGTACAGTGGGTGTTATGTGTTGGTTTGGTTTATTTTTTACACAGAGTCTTACTACGTAGCCCTGACTGACCATGAGCTCCTTATGTAGACTAGTTTGGCCACTGAACTCAGAGACCCACCTTCCTCTGCCTCCCAAGTGCTAGGATTAAAAGGTGGGTGCCACATCTTAAAATCATCCTTTGAATGCAAATCTCCAGGAGAAACTCAGCCGTCTTCTCTCCTTCACTTGAGTAGTGTACACTCAACTCAGTTCACTCACACCAAGGCTGCATTGCTCTTCTATTCCTTAGCTTTAAATCATGAAAAAGAAAATCATCTTATAGCATGTCACTTATAATATACCTTATATAAATTCTCTAAACTAATAGGGCCTCCCCCTAAAAGTTTACAATACCTATTAAGCTTAAATAACAATTTTAGGATTGTGGTTATAAATGTTTTAGTTTAAAAATGAACTATCTTTCTCAATTTCTTTGACACTTGAAATCTTCAATGAAGCTCCACAAGAAACAAAACATAACCAAAACCAACCAAACAAAAACACCATTAAAGAGATTCTTTAGGGGCTAGAGAGATGGCTCAGCCATTAAGAGCACTTGCTTCTCTTGCAAAGTACCTGGGTTTAGTTCCCAGCACACATGGTGGCTTACAACTGTCTGTATTTCTAATCCAGACATCTAACACCCTCTTTTGTGAGCACCAGGTACACACAGGACACAAACATATATGCAGACATTCATGCATATAAAATATAAATCAATCTAAAAATAGATTTTTTTAAAGAGTCAATTATTTCTCTCAAATAACAGAAGTAGTAAATCCTATCCAAGAACCATTTAACTTTTAGTACCATAAAGGAAATCTGCATGAGAATGACATACTATATCCAGAATAGTATCAGTATAATTCTTGCATAATTTACAGACACTACTGTGTATAAGCAATCAGACTATAGTAATATTATTTTAAGGAAAAGGTAAACAGAACTACTTAAATTATAAGGTTTTAAGTGTATTCCAATTCAGATCACAAAAATGTAATTTTATGGATAGCTCGTAGTGCCAGGCATGGTGGTGCATTCCTTTAATTCCAGTACGAGGAAGGGAGAGGCAGGAGGATAGCTCTGATTTCAAGCTAGCCTTGGTCTACACAGGAGTTCCAGCATAGCCAGGGCTAGTGAGAGAGAGAGAGAGAGAGAGAGAGAGAGAGAGAGAGAGAGATTGACTCACTGTTTTAGATAGATAGACAGATTGATAGATAGATAATCCTTCGTAAATGCAAATAAGGTATCTTCACAGTAAATGAGGTATTTGTATCAAGATTATAAAAAGATTGTAGTTAAAGCGTAATGCTGGACTTTTCGAGTTCTGACGCCTTCTCCCTGTGCTGTGCTTTGAAGTGTCAATATGGTTGGATTCTAAAATGAGGAGCTCTGAAAAATATTTTCATATTCTGTTAATAATTTAGAGACTACATAGAGCATTAGGATCTTTACCTAATATATACATATATATATATATATATTGATGGTTACTGAGTATATTTAAAAAAAGGTATCTCTGCACTGCACTGCAGATAAACAAGTCTTACATATGTAGTTAAATTAATATTAAGACAATACTATTTTAATGTCCTACTTGAAGTCTCAAGTTGGAGTTCCAGAAGTTACCACGGGGGAAAAAGGAATCTAAAAAGATGTGTAGTATAAGTAGTTTTAAAATCAATATTTTATACTACCAAGCACCTTAAAACGTGAAATATGGTACACCTGTTTTACTAAAACGTTTAAGGACATTATTATTAATTGCTGTGTCAGTGTGGTGGTTAATCTTCACTCAATAACTTGAATGGATCTGGAACCATCTAAGAGAAGCCTGTGGGTCTGACTTTCAGGAAAGAGCCATAGAGAACACGGGGAGCACCATCCCATGGGCTGGAACCCAAGGGTAGAATGAGGGAAAGGAGACAGCAAGCTGAGACTCACACACAACCTCTGCTTCCTGTCGCTAACCACTTCAGTGTCCCGCCATCGTGCCCACAGTGAGCCAAAATAAACTATCCTTCCCTTGTTTTTGTAAGTGACTGACATAGTTAATGACTAGTAGTTTTAAAGACAGAAGTAATAGTTATGTTACATCCACAACCTGAACACATGTAACTTTTGCCTTTTTTTCCAAACAATATTTAGTCAACAGTTTAATTTTAACTATTTTCCTAAAAAGAAGTATTTAAGAAAATAAAAAAATAACTATTTCAGATGTACTTTCCGTAAGTAAATAGCGTTTTTAGCTGGGCCTGGTGGTGTGTGACTATAATCCTAGCACTCAGGATAGAAGGATAGTTAAAGGTCAGTTTCAGTTATGAACCAAGTTCAAAGCCAGCCTAAGGAACAAGACCTTGTCTCAATAAAAAAAAATTATATAGGATTTTAGGAATAATAACTGCTCCTGTCAACATTTAATTCTGAAATGTACAAGTCTCTAGAGTTCTGGAAATTGTTACAGCTATCTAATTTCAAGATACATATTTTTACTCCACATAAACTGACTTGAGAGTCAGGGAATGATCTTACATTGCTGCTCTACACTATCTAACCTCAGTGAGCGTTCCTCCAATGTTCACATGTGTAACTGTAGGTATGTGATGGTGGCATGGAGGTCAGAGGACAATCTATGGTGTCAATTCTCACTGTCTACCTTGCTTGAGGGTCTACTGTTCACTGCTACACACACTAGGCTACCTGGCCCACAAGCTTCCAGAGATAGCAAGTGCATGCCACCAAGTCTGGATTTACGTAAGATCTGAATATCTGAACTCAGGTGCTCACACCTCCTCAGCAAGCACTTCAAACACAGAGGTCTCTTTCCCAGGACTGTATTTGTTTTTGAAATAGAATCTTAACATGTAGCTCAGGCTGGCCTTGAACTCATACATCTCCTATCTTAGCTTCCTTGGATTATAGACATGGATCACCATGCCTGACTCTAGTTAGTCTTGTTTGTTAAGATTTAAATGACCCTCACTCTCACTGGCAAGTTCAGAGTGTACTTCACGATTCCAATGCATACTGAAGAAGACCAGCTGAGACACCTAGTCCATGGAATGAACAACTACGGGATTCTTGGACTTTATATCAGGAGACAGTCATTGCTGAACTAGCCAGACCACAGCCTTCCAGCCACTATAATAAATCCTGTTTAAACATACATACATATTCACTATATTGGTTCTGTTCCTCTAGAGGCCCTGAGTAATGTAGTCCCTAATATGCATTTAAAAAAAAAAGATTTTAAATGGGTGAAGGAACCTAAAATCTACTAACACTGCTATTTAAGTATAAACATTTTAGTTAATTTTTATGCCCACATTTAATCTGTAACTTTACTACATGGAAAACAACTGTTAATGCTAAAACTATCAAAGATTATTTTCAAAGATTACTATAGCTTTCATTTTGTGACATTTCAGAAGCTAGTTAAGGAAGCATGAAAGATCATCACATATGGGGTTGCAGTGCCTTTTCCAAGACTTCATAATAACACCAATTTTCTGTGTTCCGGTCAATCAAGTTTTTGAATACTTCACTAGCTTCTTTTAATCTTCCCAATTTCAACAACATTTCCCCTAAAATTAAGTTTAAAAACACATTCATTTTGTTTAAACATTACTTTTCAGACCCAAGAGAATTCTCTAAGCATTATTAGTGAACAGATATTTTATAAAAACCCCAATTCTATGTGATTCCCTTAGGACACTTTATATATAGTTTACATAACTAAACACAGATTATTTTATAATTTATCTTCAGAAATGAACCATTTTCATTTTTGGCTCCCTCCTATTCGCTAAATATACATGCAGATACTAACTTCTTAGTTAAAAAAATGTATCTTTCCATTACACATATTTTTACAGCCTCCTGGAGATAACTAAACCAAATAGTAAAATCCAACTGGCAAGTCACCCAAATGAAATATGCCAACTTTCTTACTGTAAGATTTGAATGTGTCTTCCTTGATCAGTTCCTGTATTAAGTACCTGTCCATTCTCTTGGTTCTTTTCTAGATCATTAAAATGGTATAATTTAACTCAGCATAATTATATAACCAAACATTGTTGAGAGAAGGCCTAATATTGTTTCTGATACATTGAATTCAATGCTGAGCTCTGGTTACCGCCCCTTCTGAGGCATTCTCTTGATTGGTTAATAAAAGTTGCTTATGGCCAATTAGCTGGGCAGAAAGAGTATAGGAAGGCGGGACTTCCTCAGATCAGCAGGAATTCCACACACACAGAGATTTTTTTCAGCCGGGAGACACAGAAGAAGAAAGACGTCTGGAGAAGTCTGGAAGGTACTCACAGGCACATGTTGGTTTGGGGTTAACTTAGAGTAGCTAACTGAGAGTCTGCCCAGCTAAGGGCTAAGCATTAAAATATTAAAAGGTCTTGGTGTGTTTAATTATTGGGGAAAAGACTGCGGCGGTTTATAAGCCCTCAGTCCAAGCAGTTCTGGGCTGCTGGATTCCCAGACTCTCCTTGAGCCCAGGGGAATCTCCCGCCAAGCCGCTGATAATTCTACCGGTCTAATATAACAACTTATATTAATTAACAGAGTTTAGGTTATAGGTGGTGTAGGCCACCTTTGGTCCCGGGGCTCTTTTCTCCAGGATAAGTTAGGCAACCGGTGAAGGCACTCAGGCCCGGCCGCCTGCTCCTCTGCCAAGCCGCCGGCTACTCCATCGGCCACTCTGCCAGCCTAATATTACAGTTTATACTTACTAATAACTACATTAATTAATTAATTTGCAGTTTTCAAAACATTATTTCACAGCAAGAAATCACATAAGTGAGTTATCTTTAACCTCCAAACCTTTTTACCAAGTCACAAAAATGCAAGTGAATCTGGAAAATAAGGCTCTATAGCCCCAGATACAATGGGAAGTACTGTCAGAAGCCAAGACCCTCGCCTCTCACCCTCACCCCCTACCTCTCCCCACCTGCACAATGTCCCCTGCAGCTTCATATTGCCTGGCAACCGCAAAGTTCCAGGTTGGCAGTTACAGATTGATTCAAAGCAGTGTACCGTGTCTTCTGAGAAAAATGGATAGATCATACAATGTCCAGGACACAGGCCAAGAAGATTCTGTACTTTCCTATCACCTGGCCCCTCTCACCTCCTCCCCTTGTAAAACATATTATAAAAAGGCGCTTTGCGCTCAAATACACGGCTCTTGACAAGCAATTGCTTCCTTGAGTTCTTTCCCTCTCTTGCCCGTTCTTTTTTCAGGTTGCGGTCCTCCTCGCCCCACGAATTACTAGGACCCGCGGGTCGGGTCAAAGTACACTTAAACTAAGGTAAAAGAGGCTTTTATTTTTATTTTATTTTTTTTATTTTTTGGCTTTTTTAGGCAGGGTTTTTTTAGCCCTGGCTGTCCAGGACTCACTTTTATAGACCAGGCTGGCCTCGAACTCACAGAGATCCACCTGCCTCTGCTTCCCGAGTGCTGGGATTAAAGGTGTGCGCCGCCATGCCTGGCTAAAGAGGCTTTTCTTAAATGAATATACCACACATTCCTGTTATCAAGAGTTCCCATTCCCCTAGGAACCAATTTCAAACAAATAAGGCTTTGGAATATCTCTGTAATATTATTGAACATTCATCATACTGGGGTTAGGAGTATATAATTAATTCATATTATCTTTCTACTTTATTTTTTTTTTTTTGGTTTTTCGAGACAGGGTTTCTCTGTGTATCCTTGGCTGTCCTGGACTCACTTTGTAGACCAGGCTGGCCTCGAACTCACAAAGATCCGCCTGCCTCTGCCTCCCAAGTGCTGGGATTAAAGGCGTGCGCCACCACCGCCCGGCTATCTTTCTACTTTATATAATCAAATTCCAAACTAAGTTAAACTAGGTATAATTACATTACACATACCAACTTTGTGAATTTGAGCATGTAATTAAAAGCTGATACAAAATGGGCAGATATAATTGTGGGTAACAGAGAAACAATAAACATGCCCTAACTCCTTACAACTATATTTTGGCCAATCAAATCACTGCCCTACTTATCCTAGATATAAATTGCAACAGCATATTTTCATTATCAAAAACATCTGTTATCTGCTACTACCATAAAGCAAATATTATAAGGATACACAGAACAAATAAGTACATATGCATACCAATTATGTGAAAATCTATTAACTTTTACAGTCTTTAAAAGGACCTTAGTAAACTAATGATTGCAAATGACATAAATGTCTGAATATCAAATGAGCCTACAAAGTTCACTGGAAAAATAATACCAGAGTCCACTATAAGCCATACTGAGAATTGGCTGTTTATTAGGGTTAGAGTTCCCCGAATCCTTGTTACCAATATATGAATAAATATGGTAAAGGAGCTATTTACAAGATTTTTTTTTAATGAACCAATGACACCGTATCAAACTTACTTTCATTCTTTGCAATAACTGCATTCTTTCTTAATGCTATAAGACAAAGAAAGCCAGAGAAAAACAGCTGCCTGAGCATATTAAGATTTAATCAACATCTCAACTATGTTCACAGCAGCTTTATTTGTAATAGCTAGAAACTGGAAACAACCTAGATACCTTTCAACCAAAGAATGGATTAAAAAACAAAAACAAAAAACTGTGGTACATTTACACAGTGGAATACTACTCAGCTCTCAGAAACAAGGAAATCATGCAATTTGCAACCAAATGGATGGAACTAGAAAAGCTCATCATGAGTGAAATAGCTCAGACTCAAAAAAATACACATGACATATATTCACTTATAACTGGATTTTAGCCATATAGTACAGGATAACCATCCTATAATCAACAGGCCCAAAAGAACAGGAACATGGACTTGGTTACCTGTCACTGGGACACTCCACCCGAGTGGAACTACCATGTATGCCTCCTGTGCAAGAGGAAGCTCTTAGACTTCATGTGACTAACAAACTGAGGGAGGCTGATACATGGAAGCACCCCACAATGGAGGGATGGGATGGGTGGGAAAGGGGTAGAGGGTGGGAGGGTGAGACGGGGAGGGGGTGAAGGGAAGGGGCAGTAATGGAGAAGTAACTTGGAAGTAATAAATAAATGTTAAAAAAAAGATTTAATCAGAGGCCTGGTGATGATGGCACACGGCTTTAATCCCAGCACTTTGGAGGCAGAGGCAGGCAGATCTCTGAGTTCTGAGTTCAAGGCCAGCCTGGTCTACAGAGCAAGTTCCAGGACAGCTAAGGCTACAGAGAGAAACCCTATCTCAAAAAGAAAAAAAACATTAAAAAAAAGATTTAATCATAAAAATAGCAAAAACACAACAAGAAGGAAAAATAATTGCCCTTTTCTTTTCTATCAATTACAGCAGGCAGTAGAACAAGAAACAGAATACTCAATTATATTTTATTGATAATTTAAAAAATAGTGTTGTTAATATTGATACTAATTTTAATTATAATAAAATACTAAGTCAGGTACTAGAAAGCCGACTTGGTGCTTCAGAGCATGTATTGCTCTTGCAGAGAATCTGAGTTTAGTGCCAGGACCTTACAATCACCTGTAACTCCAGCTTCCAGGGATCCAGTGCCTCTTACATCCCTGACAGCTAACTCACCTATCATACCCATATACAGGCATAACATCCACAAGTTAAAAATAAATAAAAATAAAAACAAATCTTAAACAAGCAAACAAACAACTAGAGGCAGGAGAGATGGGCTCAGTGGTTAAGAGTACAGTCTACTCTGGAGAGGACCTGGATTCAATTTGAAGCACCCGCATGGCAGCTTACAAACATCAGTATCTCCAATTCCAGAGGACCAAACACCTTCTTCTGGTCTCTGAAGGCACCAAGCATGCACATGGTTCACACACATGTATGCAAGCAAAACATTCATATATGTAAAGTAAAAGCCCAAGTCAGAGAAGGCAGCAGCTCCTCAGTTCTGCCTATGTCATCACAAGGGTGTCGTGAGAATAAATTAATAATGATTTAGTAGCCAAGTGGTTAGATGGCCACCAAACACACATTGTTATTTAAGTGTTAGGACATTAAAAAAAAAATCAAGTCAACTTACCCTTAATTCCTTCCACCAGGAGTTTATCACATATCAGTTTCTCATGTTTCCATATGTTCCAAAGATTCCTGAAATAAATTTGCCTCTCTCATCACCTGATTCTGATATAGTAACAGTTCTCTATATTCATATATGCTATTTTGTTGGGAGGAACCTGGAAAAAAACAAACTATCTTATTATTTGTGTAACTATATAAATTAGTTCCATATCTTTAAATTTTTTTTACTCAGGACCCATTTGCACATATTTAATCTAGAAGCAGTTAAAAATAGGTTAGCAAATGATTACTTCCATCTTTAAAAAAATAGGTGTATATGGTCAAGTGAAGAGGAACAAATCTTATATCCATATATAAAAATGAGTTATATCCTAAGGAATATGTCAAAAAAATTTAAAGTAAAAACAGAACCAAAAAGGGAATTTAGCAAAGTTTTATTCAAAGTTTCTTCAAGAAAATACTATGAAGCAGGGCATAGTGGATGACAATGACAACATTTGGGAAGTGGAAGCAAGAAGATCAGCTTCCGCTACAGAGCAAGTAGACCACCCTGAGCTACACGAGACCCTGTCTCATGAAAATAGGGAAGAGAAGAGCATACTGCCAAGTTCAGTGTATCTGCTATCCCAGAAGCCTAAGATAACTGGGCTACCATGAATCCAAAGTCAGGGTAGGCTACAGAAAGTACCAGATCAGCCAGGGTTATACAGCAATAAACTGCCTCAAAAACAAAACAGACATGGTAACACATACAACTATAATCCCAAATGTTCAAAGAAGCAGAGGCAAGAAAATTAAGGCTAGCCTCAGAGAAAAAGAGGGAGGGAGGGAAAAGTTCCCTTGGATACCTCTTTCTAAATTACATGGCAAGGTCTAAGGACAACCAAAAGGGGTCACTCACTCTCTTCTGTCCTTTACACAAAATTGTAAGTTGGTTTTTGATCAGATCAACAAAATCACTAGCTTAATCTAGAATGACCAAAGGTAAAAATAGAGATGAGTACTAAAATCAGAAATTAAAGAAACATTATCACAGGTCTCAGATTTAAAAAAAGATAAAAAACATTAAAAATTTAAATAAGAAAAAAATTAAGATAGAATGAACTAAATAAAAAGCTTTTATAAAAACTGACTGAAGATACCAAAAAATCTGAATAGCAATAGAGAATAAATTTACAACAAATTTCCACAGGGGCTGGAGATGGCTCGCTCAGTAGTTAAGAACACTGGCTGCTCTTCCAAAGGACCCAGATTCAAATATCAGCACCCACACAGCAATTCACAAATGTCTGTAATTGCTGGGTGTGGTGGCACATGCCTTTAATCCCAGCACTTGGAAGGCAGAGGCAGGTGGATCTCTGTGAGTTCAAGGCTAGTCTGGTCTACAAAGTGAGTCCAGGACAGCCAGGGATACACAGAGAAACTGTCTCCAAAGACCAAAAACCAAAACCAAAACAAAACAATAACTTTCCACAAAGACCAGGACTAGATGGCAGCACAAATGAGTTCTATCAAATTTTTACAGGATTATTACCAATCCTTTGGTAATAATAAGTCTTTCAAAACACTTCGGAACTTATACCCTGAGACCAATATTACCCTGATACCAAAGGTAAGCATAGGATAAAAAAACAAGCAGTCAAAAAAACCTATACATCAATACCCTTTGCCTACGGTTGGTGCTTGGAGGGTCTTCTGTTAGTGGTGATTTTGTTTTGTTTTGAGACAGGGTCTCGCTATATAGACCTGGCTAGTCTGGAACTCACAGAGATCTGCCTGCCTCTACCAGGGAATTAAAGGCATAGGCCATTATATCCTCGATGCTCTTTGTCAACTTGACAAAATCTAGAATCATCTGGGAAGAGAGTCTGAATGAGGGATTGTCTATCTGTGGACATGTCTGTGGAAGATTATCTCAACTGATGTGAGAGGCTCACCCTTCCCTGGGCTTGGGGGTCCTACACTGTATAAGAGTGAAGAAAACAAGCCAAAGACATAAATGCATGCATTCATTCTCTGTCGCTAAGCCTCACTAATAATCAGCAAGACACAATCGGCCAGGGAGAAAGCTAACTGAGCAGGAGTGCTGTGACAACCCCAGCTCAGCTCCCAGGAACCACACAGTAAGGAGAGAACCAACGCCTCCAAGGTGCCCTCTGATCCTCACGAGTGCAAGCACAAAGGAATAAATAACTATTTACAAAGAAGAAAAAATGATGAGACCTTAGCAAAGCCTTTAATTCACAGATGTAAAAACTGATAAATAACTGGCACAAAGTGTCAGCAACAATACAGAGAAACAAAACTCGTATAACAGTGCTGGTGGACATTTAAATTAGTAAAGCTACTTCACAAAGTGATAATACCAGGTCTAGGACATACTTACAATCCCAGAACTGCCACATTTCTACAATTCCAGTTTTAGATTTACACTGAAGACAAACATAAATGTAGCCAACAAAGCAGCAAACAAGGATATTTATAATAGCACGGCTTTTTTAATAGAGACAAAGTAGACAAACTATTGTTTATTTATACAACAGAAGACACAGTATTTAAAAATGGATATATTAGCCCTATAGAATTAACATGAGTAAGTCTCCAAAATGTTGAAGAAAAAAACGAAGAGGTTGGGGAGGCGGCTTAGGGAGCAAAATTACTTGCTATGTAAGCTGACAACTGAGTTTAGAACACCGGAACCCACATTAAAAGCCTGAAGTGACTGAATTGCATGGAGCTACAATCCCAACACAATTACAAGGAGATGTGTGCAGACAGAACTGTTCAGCAAGCCATCTAGTCTGAAACACACAGCACAGTAGAAACAAAAAAGACCCTGCCTCCCTCGGGGCAAAGGGAAAGGCAAGAACTGACCCCTGAGGGATTTCTTCTGACTCTACACATTTTCTCTCTCTCTCTCTCTCTCTCTCTCTCTCTCTCTCTCTCTCTCTCTCTCTCTCTCTCTCACACACACACACACACACACACACACACACACACACACAAATAAAAAATAAAAACTATCAGGCGAGGAATAGTGATACTTGCCTATAACCCCAGCACCGAGGAAGTTAAGCCTAGAAGAGCTTGAGTTCAAGGCCAGCCTGGGATACACTAGGAGACCTTCCTATCTTAAACAAACAAACAGAAATTCTTAAAGATATGAACAAGTCTGTATCTTTTATAAATTTATGAATGACATAAATATGAAAAGGAATTCTCTGCACCAATTTCAGAATAACTCTGGAAAGGTTCAAGAAGAACTTAAGCTACTTAAGTAAAACCTTTAACATTACAGAAAATGTTAACGTATTTAAACGCTCTAACATGGTTTGTATTTCTTTTTACATAAGTATTTTAAATCATTATCATAAAATAAAAATACATTTCCATATCCTCAGGTACAATGAAGTAATATTTATCATAGAAACAACTTCCCAACTTGCAAATTCATTTCTTTTTAATTTTTTTGTTTGTTTTTTGAGACAGAGTTTCTCTGTGTATCCTTTGCTGTCCTGGACTCACTTTGTAGACTAGGCTGACCTTGAACTCACAGAGATCTGCCTGCCTCTGCCTGCGAGTGCTGGGATTAAAGGTGTGTGCCACCACGCCCGGCAATTAGACGGGTGCTGGGATTTGAACCCGGGGCCTTTGGAAGAACAGCCAGTGCTCTTAACCACTGAGCCATTTCTCCAGCCCCTAATTCTTTTTCTAGTTCTAAGGATTGACCCAGGGCTGTACACCACAACCTATGAGACAAGTATTCGACCTGAGCTCCACTACCAATCATCATATTTTCTTTCTTTATCCATCTGAGTATTGTTGAGATTACTGCCTTTAAGACTTAAGTATTAGTTTATTTTATACTGGGAATTCTACATTTTTAACTTTTTTCTAATTATTTTGAAATATTTTTCAAAAATTTTTCATAGTTTTCTAAGAAAAATGTAAAGTCAAAAGTCAACTATTTTAGTTTGCAGTAGTAGGATAAAATGCTAAAGTTCTTACGTGCTGTGTTTTTCTCAATTCTTCTAATAGTTTTAGCGCCATATCATAATCTTTCAGCAAATGGTATGCAATGGCATATCCAATCCAGGAAGAACGCAGTGTCGGCGCAACTGAAGAAGTTGGTATCTTGTCTCCTTGGAAAGAAAAACATTTTTTCTCTTTTTACATTCTTTATTTTATCTAACATGTTTATATTTCATCTGAATTTTAATAATATTTAATAACATTGTAATTAATTCAATCAACAAGCAGCAGTTCCATAACACGATAAAAATGTGTTTCACATTTCTCATCTAAATTGAGTCTCTGCCTTGTAGTACTTGCTGTGAGGCTGTCATCTGATAAAACATTTTACAAAATTAGGACAGCCTTTTATTATACTAGATTTTTAAAAAATCGTATGAAATTAGCTTACTTAGATTGTTATAAGTGGTCTCGGATATAAGATGGACACAGGGAAACATTCAAACACTATGGGACTCTTTCAGTGGAAACACCCACTGCCAATATGAAACAGTAAAACAAAATACTGGAAATTCTTCCATGGATGCTCTAGAAAAATCAAAGTTATCTCGTATAGCAGAATATCTAACTTCTCTAGAGTCCCCATCTCCCAAGAGTAACTCATTCTTTCTCCATGTTTTCAGCAAGTGCCACTGCTTAGAGACAGAGTCTGGTGGAGAGTGTAGACTCTGAGGGAGTCAAGAAAAACGTGTATTTAACTTTGTTGACTCTGGTTATGGTTGCAAAAGGTGCCAAGGGAGTTCATCTTTTTCAAGTCCTCTCAGCTATGTCTGGTCCCTTCTCACAGGACATCACGGTACAGCACTTCATCTTACGTTCACTCTTGCTTCTCTGTCACTCACGCCTTCATTAAAGTATGGGTCAGTTCTTTTTCCTCTGGCAAATGCAATACAGAAGTGGGCTAATTATCTAATAGCTTATCGTCGTAGCTTCAGAATCTCCTATCTTCGATAATCTGCACCAATTTTAGGGATACACTTGCACTCACACCCCTCTCAGCCTTTAACTAACCCAGATATCAAACTCAGGCATTTCTCGCTCTAGCTACTGTTCCTCTGATGCCAACATTCCAGCTGGTACTGTGACATCTCTACCTTTGTTTGTTTTTACATAACCAGTGTGTTGAACAGTTTGGTTTGTTTTTGGGTTTTCGAGGTAGGGTTTCTCTGTGTATCCCTGGTTGTCCTTTACTAACTTTGTAGACCAGGTTGGACTTGAACTCACAGAGATCAACCTGTGTCTGCCTCCCGAGTGCTGGGATGAAAGGCGTGCACCATCATCTCTCCAGCCCCATGTTGAACAGTCACACAAGCTTCACCTTCACACAAGCTAAAGTCATCTGAGAGGAGGGAACTGAAATTAAGAAAATAACTCTATAGTGGATGGGCTGCTTGGTCCTCAAGTGAGTCCCTCAACAACTGGAGTGGGGTCTATCTCTCACTTGGACTCTGTTGCCTCCATCTGGACCCCATTTTCCTAGCAGAGCTGCCTCATCTTGCCTCAGTGGAAGAGGAAGCACTTAGTCCTGATGTGATCTGATATGCCACAATGGGTTTGGTACTGGGCTGGGGGAAACAGGTATGGGGGAAGTCGGTGGGAGGGTGAGACTGGCATGAGGAGGGAGGGAGGGAGGTGGTGACTAGAATGTAAAATAATTAATGGGGGAAAAAAGAGAAAACGTCTTCATAAGATCAGGCTGTCAGCAAACCTGTAGGGCATTTTTTTAGGGGTGGGAGAGATTCTAGACAGAGTTTCTCCTGTAACAGCACTGGCTGTCCCGGACTCATTTTGTATATCCGCCTGCCTCTGCTGGGATTAAAGGCGTGCACTACCACACCCAGCTCTGTAGGGTATTTTTTAAATCAGTGATTGACGGGGAGGGCCTGGTCCATTGTGGTGGATGGTGCCATCCCTGAGCTGGTAGTCCTTAGTTCTATAAGAAAACAGGCTGAAAACAGTCAGCAGCACCCCTCCATGGTCTCTGCATCAGCTCCTGTCTCCAGGTTCCTGCCTGTTTGTATTTCTGTCCTGACTTCCTTTGATGATCAACAGTGATCTGAAAGTGTAAGCTGAATAAATCCTTTCTCCCCAAGTTGCTTCCATCATGGTGTCTCATCATAGCAATAGAAAACCTAGCTAAGACAACCAGTATTTCTATTCCCACGGTTGCTCTGCTTTCACGAATTGCTCTATTAACTTACTTTATGTCATAATCCAGTTTAATAGCATTTGTGCCTCATTTCTAAAGATAATTATTTTTTAAAAGATTTAAAAAGATTTTATAATATATCAGTTTTGCCTATATGTATGCATTTGTGTACCAGACATGCCTGAAGAGGTCAGAACAGGGCACCAGATGCCCCAAATCTGCAGTTTTAGCCAGTTGTGGGTCACCATGTATGTGCTGGAACCGAACCCAGGGTCTTTTGCAAAAACTTTTAACCACTAAGCCATCTCTCCAGGCCCAAGAAAATATTCCCATCACAACCATACACTGCTAAAAGACAACAAACACATACTTTGAAAAGTGGTATCATAAAGTCCAGTAAAGTTCTTGAATC
This sequence comes from Lophiomys imhausi, assembly GCA_907164525.1. Taxonomy (NCBI): domain Eukaryota; kingdom Metazoa; phylum Chordata; class Mammalia; order Rodentia; family Muridae; genus Lophiomys; species Lophiomys imhausi. Next base: position 2,368,620 of record CAJQZJ010032746.1, read on the forward strand.
TCACAAAGAATGGGTTTAGGTATAACCATGTAAATGGCAGGAAGCGACAGAAGCAAATGATTTACTTAGAGAGAACCACTTATAGCTAATAGTTCCTTCACACAGGAAACTGAGGGAGCCAGCCATGGTGGCACACACTTTAGTATTTTAATTCCAGCACTCAGAAGTCAGAAGCAGATAAGATCTGTGAGTCTGAGGGCAGCCTGGTCTGCATGAGTTACAGGAGAGGCAGGGTGTCACAGTGAGACAAAGCAAAAAACAAAAAGGAGCAGAGGGAACTCTCTTCCAGGCAGACTGACTTTAAGATGCTGAAGAGGCATGTGGAGATGTCCAGGAGAGACCTGCAGATCCAAGTCTGAGGAAGCCTGGACTGTACAAAGATTTCTTTATTGGGCTGGAGCGATGCCCAGTAGCTGAGGACACACACTGCTTTTGCATAAGACCCCGAGTTCAGCTCCTAGGATCCACACTGGGCAACTCCCAATTGTCTGTACATTAGCTCCATGAAATGCAATGTCCTCTTTTAGCCTCCACAAGTACCTACACACATATGCACAAACATCCATGATAGACACAATACCATGCTCATAACTAAAGAGAAAGACAGATCTAAGAAAACCCACAAAACTTCTTCATGGCAATCCTTTCCACATTATTTTGTACTTATTAATCTATAAAAGAAAGTTAACTTGGGTGGGAGAGATGGCTCAGCAGCTAAGAGCACTGACTGCTCTTCCAAAGGACCTGGGTTCAAATCCCAGCACCTACATGGCAGTTAACAGCTGTCTGCAGTTGCTGGGCGTGGTGGCACACACCTTTAATCCCTGCACTCAGGAGGGAAAGGCAGGCAGATCTCTGTGAGTTCAAGGCCAGCCTGGTCAACAAAGTGAGTCCAGGACAGTCAAGGATACACAGAAAAACCCTGTCTCAAAAAACCTAAAAAAAAAAAAAAAAAGAAAGAAAGAAAAAGAAAGTTAACTAATCCTTAGATTTCAACAAAAGATGAATGTCAAATCTATATTCACTTTATCAAAAATGTTAAAGCCCAAAAGATATCAGTATAATGTGTACACAGATAATTTTTTTCAAGTATGTGTGTTTGTGTGTTTATGTTCATGCATGAACAAGTGTATATGTGCCATGGTATACATGTGGAAGTCAGAAAACAACTTTCACAAATCTATTCTCTCCTTCCACAGTGTAAGTCCTAGGCATGGAACTCAGGCCATCAAGCTAGGCAGCAAATGTCTTTACTCATTGAGTACCCTTATTTAATGCTCAGATATGAAAACTTTCACTACTGTTCAAGTGGCTTTACTCTTCTACTACAGATCCTAATGGATCAAATGTACACCATCGACCTTAGGCTTACCTCATTCTGAATTCACATACTTTTAAAATGTAATCTCTATGCCAAATGTGGTGGCACACACTTTCAATACCATCACTCAAAAATAATAATAACCTTTGTATTAAAAAAAAGTACATTTAAGACTACTTACTCGATAACCTTCAAGGTCTCTCATCTGAATCTGTAATAGAGATCCCTCAAGATTTGCAAGTTATCTTTACCTAATTTGAGGGCATTTCGGTAACACTTAATAGCTTCATCATACTTCCTATCAGAACGCTGCAGGAGGCCGTATACATGCCAAGCTATCAAGTTAAGGAAACAGATATTCACAGACACTACAATACACTATGCAATAATCTCAAGAGAATTTGTTTCAGAATGATCTGGGGTCACAAGGAGAGGACAGTGAGAAGCAAATATGAAACCAGCCAACCCTTGACTGTTTAAGCTGGATGATCAGGACACAGTGATTTAACATTCAGTTTCTTCCATTTTGTACATGCTTGAAATTTTCCATAATATTTGTAAGTAACTTTTAGGAAATTCTTGGGAAAAATTTGTAACATTTTTCTACATTCTATTACCTTGTTTTTTTAAATAAACAATCTCAAAATTCACTTATATAAAAATTGTGATTATCTTCTAAAATCAGTTTGTATATCATCCATTTCTAAGTAATATAGTCACCATTTAATCACTAGTGATATTAAAAAACACAAAATTAAGTTTATTCTCTTAGCTTATCTTGTGGGGGGAAGCTAAAAACCAAAAACTACCATACTTACATAGTTTCTCTCTTCACTGTAGGGTAAGGTAAGCACTGGGATAAGAAAATAATCATTTAGTACTTTAGAGATCCCTAGGTTGAATATGTGAAAACATGGAGCCTAGGCATGTGGAATACTAGCCATCAGCTAAATGAATTAAATGTCATATACACAAGGGCACTAGGTGAAAAGACCAAAACATGAACATGGAAAATGAAAAGTTTTCAACTATCCTTTCTTAAAGTTTTTAAAAATTGGTTTACATACCAAAGTGCTAGCCGAAGAAAAATAAAACTGTAAAGATTCAGTAAAGCAATAACCAATCTCTTAACAGAAATCAAGCTGAAGAACCAGTTTTTCCTGACACAAAATAAGCCCTGGTTTTGGCGTGATAGTTGTGGAGTGCCAGGGACTACACGCAGGGTGCCTTGCACACTCT
>CAJQZJ010032746.1:2371189-2385061 GCA_907164525.1 Lophiomys imhausi
TGGAGTGCCAGGGACTACACGCAGGGTGCCTTGCACACTCTGCTCAGGCACTCCATTACTAAGCTGCAGGACCAGCCATGTTTGTTTAAAAATAGGTTCCTTTTAAATTTAAATTTTCTTCTAAAATGTCTAAAAGAAAACTCAAACACAAATATTTATATAGGTTAAATAATTAAAAATCATTATCTGAAATAGGGAAGTATCAATCAATTCATGGATGTTTAAGAGCTGGTCTCTGTCCCTGTTTCTCCATGAAGATTTCCTTTAAAATACTCCAAAAAGGATTAAGGAACAAAATGTTGCTAATTACTGATGATGAGTAATGGGTAGATATATAGACTTCATTAAAATTCCTAAGATTTCAACGTTTCACAGAAAAGTTGTAAAATTGAATTAGAAAAGACAAGTAAATGAAAACTTTACAAGTGAAATGCAAAACTACAGCAAAGGATACAGACGTGACTCCTGAGGTCATTGCAAAGTCCTTTACGAACAAATTCATACCCTTCTTCTTTTTTTCCTAAACAGCTCAGCATTAATCTTTTCATAGCCAAAGTCTCTGAAAAATAACATTAACCTCTGTTTACAAATGAAAGATTCAAGTTATCCTCCCAGCACTATGTTAGGGCGTGAGATCTAAAGTACTACTAGTGCCCCATTGCTTTGCCTTCATCACAAAGACACAAAAAGTAAAGCCACACTTACTTGCTTGAAGCATCTATACTGAAACAATTTTAACCAATCATAATCTAACTTACATCTAACAAAAAGAGTACCACCTGTGGAGCTGATGTGGTTAAGAGCACCTGGCTGTTCTTCCAGAGGCCCTGAGTTCAATTCCCAGCAGCCACATGGTGGCTCACAACCACCTCTAATGAGATCCAATTCCCTCTTTAGGTCTACACACAGACAGACCACTCACATATACATAGTATATATATATGTATATATATATATATACATAATAAATTTTTAAAAATTTAGAAAAAAGTGACTATCTAATGATATACATTGCAGTTATTATCACCATTTTCCATATTGAACAGCTTTTTTTTGTTTTTTTATTTTTATTTTGTGTACACTGGTGTTGCATGTTTGTCTGTGTGAGGGTGCCAGATCCCTGGAACAGGAGTAACAGACAGTTGTGAGCTTCCTTATGGGTGCTGGGAATTGAACCTGGTTTCTCTGGAAGAGTAGCCACTGCTCTTAACTGCTGAGCCATATCTCCAGCCCAAACACATTTTCTTTAACCTAAGTCCCATTCTTGTTTTGTTTTGTTTTTCCAGACAGAGTTGCTCTGTGTAACAGCCCTGGCTGTCCTGTCACTCTACAGGCCAAGCTGGCCTCAAACTCACAGAGGTCTGCCTGCCTCTGCCTCCTGAGTGCTGGGATTAAAGCATCTGAATCCTCCTGAGTTATATTTACTATAGTACACCCACATTTTCTCAAGGCCAATTCGTGTCTCTCTGTGTGTGTGTAAGTCTGTGAGTACAGGTGAACACACACAGAATAGCCTCAGATGTTCCTCAGTGTCCATCTTCTTTAGGCAGGGTCTCTTTGCTTTTCACCAGGCTAGCTGGTCTATGATCTTCCAGGGTTGTCCCGTCTGAGGCACTGGGATTTCAGACTGCTTTCCAAATGTGGTTCTACATGGGTTCTGGATATGGGAATGTATGCAACATGTATGCAACAACATCAGCAAGCCCTTTGCCTACGGAGACCAATTCTAATCAATCATAATCTAATTTCATCTAACTTTTTTGCTTGTTTGTTTTTCAAGACAAGGTTTCTCTGTAGAGCCCTGGTTGTCCTGGAACTCTCACTCTGTAGACCAGGCTGCCTGGAACTCAAGAAACCTGCCTGCCTCTGATTCCCAAGTGCCAGGATTAATGGCATATGCCGCTACTACCCAGTTTATAATCTAATTTATACTTCACAGAGAGTGGCTCTACCTAATTAAAAATATATGTTGTGCTGTGTGTGGTGGCGCACGCCTTTAATCCCAGCACTTGGGAGGCAGAGACAGGTGGATCTCTGTGAGTTCGAGGCCAGCCTGGTCTACATAGTGAATTCCAGGACAGCCTATACTATTACACAGAGAAACTCTGACTGGGGGGGGGGGGTAATATGTGTGTTTGTGTTGAATCATTATCACCACATTCAATATTGGCAGATTCTCTTTTGTCAACAAACTTATTTTAATAATTTTACTTAGGGTAATCAACACTAGTTTGCATTTGGAGAGTATAACATTGGATTACTATGAACAACCCAAGTGAATGTAACAAAGTTAATGAAAGACGAAGCTGATTTACAATAAAGTATTTCTCCGAAAACTCCACAAAGGACTTAGATAGTAGCAGTGACTTTCCAAATGATCGTTGAAGACTCTTATAGTTTCCAGAACAGTGGTCCAACTGCCCACTCCCATAATTGAACATTTTTCATTCCCTAAAATGAAAACTTACATTCCTTTCAAAAGATCAGCTAATATTTTTAGAAAGGTAAGCAGTATTAGCCTATTTCCTAATTAAATGATCTTAAAAGTTGTCCAAGTCTAGTGTTCTGAGACCTTAATTGGTTGTTATGTTATGAACCAAACAAACAATGCTTATCAGTAAAAAATGATGAAAAAAATAAATGTAGACTTTATTAGCAACCATTAAAAAATTGAAAAAACTCATAATAACCTAATGCTGGATTGATGATAACATTTTGTTTTTGTTTTTCGAGATAGGGTTTCTCTGTGTAACCCTGACTGTCCTGGACTCACTTTGTACTCCAGGGTAGCCTCGAACTCACAGAAATCCACTTGTCTCTGCCACCCAAGTGCTGGGATTAAAGGCATGTGCGACCACACCGAGCTGGATGGTAACATATTTATATAAAGATGAGACCTATAAGGGCCAGCTAGTTGGCTCAGTGAGTAAACATCTGCCACCAAGCCTGACAATGAGAGTTCAATCCATGGGACCCACATGGTAGAAGAGAACCAATTCTCAGACATTGTCCTCTGACCTCCACACATGCACTGTGGAATGTGTACAACCAGTGCAGACACTCACACATGAAAAACAAGCATAAAGAAAATAAGAAAATACATAAAAATAACATCAAAGAATAAAATGCATGTGACTTTATCTTCACACTATTCTATACTGCAAATAACACCCTATGTTTATATATAAGAAATAAAATAATAAACTATAGTCTCGTCAAAGTGACTGATGAAATCTAACCTATAACACTGAGCATCCTAATCCAAAAGTCCCAAATCCTAAATGCTCCAAGATCTGAAACTAAGATGTCAGGGTTTTTTGTTTTTGTTTTTTTAGGTTTTTTTTTTTTTTTGAGACAGGGTTTCTCTATGTATCCTTAACTGTCCTGGACTCACTCTGAAGAAGAGGGTGGCCTTGAACTCACAGAGATCCACCTGCCTCTGCCTCTTGAGTGCTGGAATTAAATGCATGGTGGTGCACGCCTGGTGATGTCAGTTTTTTCAATTGGTACGTTAATCTAAACAATTCATCCAAAGTCTGAAAAGCTCTGATATCTGAAGCTTTTTTCAGATAGAGGGATACTAACATGCACATTACCTCATCCAATTGTCCCTCAGCAGAGCAACTTCCTCACCTAAGAGTAAAGACACTGCACACACTAAAGCATGCCACTAGCTCAGCATAAGATTCACCTGCAGCATAACAAAAAAACGTTAAACGTTTATGCATTAAACAGAGTCACAGCCTTAAAATCTGACAAGTATTCTTCTACTGTCAAAAGTCCTGCCTGGCTTTAGAATTATATTCCCCCAAAAGCAACATGACAATAGTACCTCCATGTTCAGCAAATTTCGGGTTTGAAAGAATCATCTTGCAAAACTTGAGGCTATTTTTATACTGTTTCTGTTCAAAACATTTCTAAAAAGAAACATCAGCAAAAGTAATTTTATAAAATGGATCATGAAGCAATATTCATTATATCATATAAATTCTATATTCAAGATCTAAAGTCTAAAATGTGGTATCATGTGCTTAACAACATTTCCACTATTATAGTAGATAAGGACATAAATGAAGAATAAACTCAAATGCAGAATCACCAACCAACACTAACATAGAATTTAATGAAGAATTTTAAAGCCATATAACTGTGACTTAGTACCCACTCATCAACTTTCCACAACCCCTCCCTCCACTCACTCTCATCTTCCTCTGGTAACCTGTATTCAACTTCTCTGTTGTCAACTTTTTTTTGGTTTTACATGAGCCCTCAAGTCCTTGAAGTATTTGCTTTCTATGACTGGCTTATTTCATTTAACATGATGTCTAATTTCATCCATGTTGCTGAAATCACTGTATTTTCATTCTTTTTATGGCTGGTTACTATTCCACTGTATGTGCCACATTGCTTTATCCATTTATCAGCTGAAGGACATTTAGATTGTTTCCATTTATTGTCTGTCATGAATACTATTGAACAGTGCTGCAATAAACATTACAGATATCTCTTCAACAAAGTGATTTCAATTCCTTTAAATATATTCCCAGGAGAGGGATAGCAAGATCATATGGTAATTCTATGACTATTTTGTTTTAGTTTGAGTTTGTTTGAAGAAAACTCCATACTTTGTGTGTGTGTGTGTGTGTGTGTGTGTGTGTGTGTTTGCAGATCAAAAGCCAACGTATGGAGTTGATCCTCTCTTTCCACTTTTCAGGGACTGAACTCTGGTCCTCAGGCTTGCATGGCAAGCGCTTTACCTGCTGAGCCATCTCAGTGCCCTGCCATACTGTTTTCTGTATTGGCAGTACTGACTTTCATTACCAAAAATAATGAGCAACGGTTCCAGCTTCTCCACAACTTTGCCAAGCACTTCTCTTCTGTCTTTTTAATCTCATTTGGTTCCTATAAGAATTCCTTTAAAGTGGTGTTATTACAATGTGGAAAGTGAACCTCTGAACACATACAAACTTATCTTTGCTGCAAACTATGGTCCTACACTAGCTACAAAGACTATCACTCACCTAACACTAGCACAAAAAGCATCCTCGCTAACAAATCACACAGGCCAGAGTCCCCAGCGCTTTCCCATTGATTCAACTGTTCAGACTAGGTGTCCTATCCCTGAGCTTCTGTCCCCTTTAGGGCATCTATCCATACTGTGTTTCTTTCAACTGTTCTTTCTTTGTTCTTCTCTTGGCTATTCCTTATGATCTAAGTCACACATCACCTACTTGGCCATGCTGTGAAATGCTGCCAGCTTCCTACCCTCTGCCTACCCATATTAGTACTCTGTTTCATCTGCTACAGAGTGCTTCGTTCTCTTGTCTCTGACATTCTTATTTAGTCATTTATTGATTTTCTATCTGTCTTCACTACCATCTTGTGAGCTCTAGGAAAATGAAATCTTGTCTAGGCGTCATCGCACTAAACAAGTTAAGTGCTGGTCCATGAAACCACCCTCCTAAACTCAAAGGAAAGCGGCTAGTTCTTGCAGCAGAGATTGGATGTGGACGTGATAAAGTCATTAAATATATATTTAAATTGAGATTTCTTGATTGGCTCTGGGAAGAGAACTGAGTGGTTGAAAGACAAAAGTAACAGAAAAAAGAAACTGAACCATATGAATAAATTAAATACCCATGTTGCCAGGCCTGGTGGCTCATTCCCTACAATCAACCAATCCCACTCAGTCCTTAGAAAGTTGAGACAAAAGGACTGCCATAAGTTCAAGGCTAGCCTAGATTACACAGTTCACCTGGGGCTAGAGTGAAACTCTGAAAACTAGTCTCAAAGTAAATAAAATAAAACAGGGCCGATGAAATGGCTGAGTTAGTAAAGATGCTGAGCACCAAGCCTGCCAACCTGAGTTTGATCTTGGGAACCCACGTGGAAGGAGATAGCTGACTCCTGAAAGTTGTCTGCTGATCCCTGCACAAACACCAATAGCATGCACACATATACATGTAATAAATGTTTAAAAGGTCCAATTTTGACTATACAGGTTCACTTGACAAATAACAAAGACCGTCAGATATAAGCAGAAGAAACTACTGAGGAGGAGTACCAAGTCTTCTTTAAATAATACTGTTCTGCTACAGAAACAAAAGGAGTGAACAGTTTTGTCATTTATTTGCCAAGCAAGCTTCCCTAGAAACCATGAAGCTCATATCAAGGTGAGACTTGAAATTTTCATCCCAAGGCTAGATGTGGTATCCAAAACTGTAATCCTATCACTCTCCAGGCAAAAGCTGATGAGTTCAGGGCCAACCTAAGTCATATAAAGCCCTGTCTCAAAAAACAAAAACACTAAAAAGAAAAACAAAATTTCCCTAGTCTACATATCATTGTCAGCATTCTCAATACTAAACATGAAGTTTCTATTGGCTTGAACCAGGACTACTACCATAAATTTTTGTCAGGTGATGGCAATGAACTACTGTATGATCAGTGTTTTACTTACAGTAAAGCTGACCAATAGCTGACCACTATGCAGCCACGTGCTCTCAATATAAATTCACCCAGGAACTATGATGGAGATGTAACTTGAAGAAATAAATAAACATTAAAATTATATATTCACCCTTAAACCTAAAAGTTAGCTCTGCAGGTACCACATTTTCAAATTTAAAAGGCAGCTTAGAAAATACAGCTATTAAACGGGGCCTGGTGGTGCACACCTTTAATCCCAACACTCGGGAGGCAGAGGCAGGTGGATCTCTGTGAGTTTGAGGACAGCCAGGGCTCTGTTACGCAGAGAAACTCTGTCTCGGAAAAACAAAACAAAACAACAACAACAAAAAAAACCAAACAAACAAAAATACAGCTATTAACTCATATTCGTTTAGAAATCTTAGATCCCCAGTGCATACTGAAAAATGCAAAGGAATGTCACGTCTCTCCTCCCTGAAAGGATATAACCTGGAAAATGGTGAAGGTGCCAAGGTGGCAGATATACTGGCACACATTCCAAAGAAAACTTGTCAGAGTATAGCGGCAAATGTCTCTTAACTCAACACTCAGGAGACAAAAACAGCAGATCTCTCTAAATTCTAGGCTAGCTTTGTCTACATAGAGAGATCCAGGCTAGCCTGGGCTACAAAGTGAGCTTGACTTTAAAAGTAAAACTGAACCTCTCTTAGCTTGGCATTGGCCTGGCATGACCGAGGCATTATTTAGGCTTGCTTCAAAGCCATGTAAAGGGTCCCAAGTGCAAACCAGTCTCTGCAGCTCTCTGAAGCGAGTTTCCGGCAAGTCAGTTCCAAATCGGGGCCACCACACACGTGCAAACGCTCCCCCGCAGAAAGAGGCACTGGCTCCCAAGGACCTCGGGTCCAACTTCCCCGCACCCCCAAACAGCAGTCGCTCCCGCCTCTCTAGGTCTGGGGGTGTGCCGTGCCCCCGCCCGGCCCCGAAACAGCTTTGACTAGCCCGAGGGGCGACTGGAGGGACTCGCTGGGCCTAGGGCCGCGGAGGGCACCCAGCCACCGGGGCCCCAGCGGCTCCGCCAGGGAAGTTTCTGGAAAGCGCCCGCCGCGGGGACAGCCCAGCACGCTCCGGAGGAGGCGGGTAGTGGACAGCCAGAAGAGAGCCCGGCTCAGAGGTAAACAAAGCGCGCCTGGACCCGGTGGGCCGCCGCCCGCCGCTCACCAGCATGCGCTTGAAGAGGGCGGTCTCCTTGGGCGGCAGCTGCACGCCGGGCATCGCGGCGGCGGGGAGTCCTGCTGGCTGCACCAGCCGCTACCCGGGCCGCGGGTAGCCTCAGTGGGACGCCCCGGGAAGCGGACCACAGCGCCCTCCAGTGGGCGGCCCGGGAGGGAATCCCGCGCGGCCCAATAAGGCAGCCAGGGCTCCGCCCCTTTCCCCCCGCGGCGCTCATGCGCAGACTCTCGACCGAGAGTAGGATGAGAGTCCGCCCCGGGCCCTCGCGGAGTCCCTGGAGGGCTGTGCCTTCTGTCACCACCTCAGATACCTTAACCTCTGGACACTGTTCGTCGCCCGCTGCTAGTTAGGCTTCTTCCATAGACAATGTAATTTTTTTTTCCGAGTTAACTTCTATTCTTTTGTTTTGTGCGGTGGAAAAGAAACCCTGCTGGACGCAATGTAGACGCTTGATTTAGAATCTTTTTTTTCCCCCTTCCTTTTAAAGCGACTCTTAAAAGAAGACTTGTCTTTTCGGTGCATATCAAAGTAGTGACCGAGGCTTATGCGGGAACATGGGCAGACCTTGAAATGATGGAACTGATGTGGACTCTCCTTTAAAAAAAAAAAAAAAGTGTTGCGCCTTGTCGCTAACCTGTACTAAGAGCACTTGGGAGGCAGAGGCAGGAGGATGGCCCTTAGTTTAGAGGCCAAGTTAGTGAATTCTAGGCCAGGGAAAGGGTAGGAAAGAGAAAGAAAATAGTCACAGCCGTGCAGGGCAACCAACATTTTCAGTAAAAATTACGGTATTTGTATGCGTCTACTGATCCTGCAGTCCTCTGGCTCTTTCTCCATATAAGCAACCCAATAATGGGAGAAGCAGGATACAACCCTAGAATGTTGTTTATCAAAAAATAAAAAAATTCAAAAAAAACGCAAAAGATAAAAGACAACATACTAATAGCATGTAACTACACACAGAGACATTTGTGACAAAAAGGACCATACACAAAATGTTAGTTTACTATTATGAGATGTATGTAAACATTATATATATGAATTTATATATATTCTGAATTCTAATTTTTGCACATACTTGTAATAGCACTGGAAAATCAAGGGGAAGAGGATTACAAGGACAGCCTAGGCTATGTGGCAAGAACCTTTCTGTTTGTTTTTTGTTTTGTTTTTGAGACAGGGTTTCTCTGTGTATCCCTTGTTGTCCTGGACTCACTCTGTAGACCAGGCTGGCCTTGAACACAGAAATTCACCTGCCTCTGCCTCCCGAGTGCTGGGATTAAAAGCATGCTGCACCACACCCCTTTTTCCCATCCAAAGGAGAGGAAGGAGGCTACAGAAAATGGAAAACACCTCACTCTGTAAAACTGAATTCACTCTCCAGAACCTATGTTTAAAAAAAACAAACAAGGGGCTGAAGAGATGGCTCAGTGGTTAGGAGCACTGGCTGCTCTTCCAGAGGACCCAGGTTCAATTGCCAGCACCACATGGCAGCTCACAACGTCTGTAACTCCAGTTTCAGATCATAAAACACTCCCAAAACAAAAGCTAAATGTACATAAAAATAAATAAAAATTTTAAAACCCCAAACAAACAAAAACGAAGAGGCAGCAACCGCAACCTGGCCGAGCTAAAGAGATGATTCAGAAGCCAAGTGCCTCTGGCTCTTCCAAAGGACCAGAGTCTGACTGCCAGCAGTCAGCAACCACCTCTATATCCAGAGGACCCATGCTCACTTCTAGGCTACTCAGGCATCTGAACACATGTGTGAAAAACACACACAGAATAAATCTTTTTTAAAAAATGCATGATGGCACACACTTGTAATCTCAGTGCTGGGAAGTTGAGAACAAATCCCTCCAGGCTAACCTATCTGGTGAGCTCTGGTCCAGTGAAAGGCCCTGTCTCAAAAACCAAGATGGACAGCTCCTGAGTAACAATACTTAAGGTTGCCCTCTGGCCTACACACACACACACACACACACACACACACACACACACACACACACACACACACACACACACACTTTAGTTGTTTAGGCCATGGTAGAGTAAGACAGGAGGCAGGAATTCAAAATAAAATAAAAACCTCCACTAGGGCCAGGCATGGTGGCGCATGCCTTTAATCCTAGCACTAGGGAGGCAGAGGGAAGTGGATCTTTGTGAGTTCAAGGCTAGCCTGGTCTACAAAGTGAGTCTAGGACAGCCAAGAATACACAGAGAAACCCTGTCTCAAAAAACCAAAAAAAAAAACAAAAAACAAAAAACAAAACAAAACAAAACAAACCTCTAGCTGTGCTGCTGGCAGTTCCAAGCCCAAATCCTAGTCTATGTAAAAGATGCAATGTCTGCACAACCAGAAAGCCTAAATGAACCAGCAGCTGTAATTTTATTACTGCCTTCCTGTTTTGTCTGGAACAAATCTTATTTCTACCTTTCAACAGGAAACAGTTATAACATTATTGTGATCTGCTTTACAGCAGGGTTATATGAATTTAATGCTTAGTCACTTCAAAGCTAAAATTTTTTAAAAAGTTGGGTAAATCAAAATTCAGTGTTTCTCAGATAGAAAGCCAAATCCTGATTGGGAGCTTCTGGGATTTCCAGCTAAAAGTTCCTGGCACTTCTGACAGGCTGGACCTCCTTTAGAATCATCCATGAAGTAAAATAATAGCAACAGCAATTAGGAGGGCCTCCAAGGCTCCCAATGCATTTATTAATACATCATATGGACCATGATTCTCTTTGTTATGCCTAGTAGTACCAAGGAAGACAAAATAATTGAAAAGGGCTGTTTTTCTCTACACCGCATACTTATTTTATATAACTAGCTGGTAAAATAAAATCTAGGATTTGTTGCTATTCTCACAACCAATTTAATCATGCCATTAAAGGCTGTTGGGAAGATAACTGTGGTGGTTTGTATAACAATAGGTTCATGTATTAGAGTGCTTGGTCCCCAGGTGGCGGAACTGTTTGGGAAGGATTAGAAAGGGTAGCCTTGTTGGAGAAGGTGTATTACTGTCACTGGGAGGGGTGGGCTTTAAGGTTTCAAAAGCCCATGTCATTCCCAGTTAGCTCTCACTCTGCCTCATAGTTGTTGTCTTGACATATAAACTCTCAGCTACTGCTCCAGCTCCATGCCATGCCTCCCTGTCCTTGGCCATGCTCCCCAACATGATGGTCATGAACTGAGCCTCTGAAACTATAAGCAAAAGCCCAATTTAATGTTTTCTTTTAAAGGTTGACTTAGTCATGGTGTCTCTTCACAACAATAGAAAAGTAATTAAGACAACAAATTGCTAGGTTACATATTACATTCCACCTGAGATTCTTGGGAATGGTGGAAATCTTTGGAGGAAGTTAGATCATAGGGGTATAGTCTAAAAGGAGATACCAGTACATTGTCCCCTCTTCCCTTTGCTTTTCAGTTATTATGAGGTGAACTGACTTATATTCTTCTGCCTTTCCAAAGGTCCCCAAACAAGATGGTCATGAACTGAAACTTTGGCAACCATGAACCAAGTATTTCCTTGTTTCGTTTTATTTTGTTTGGGATTATTTTGTTTGTGTGTCAGTGGGGTTTTTGTTGTTGGTTTGATTTGGTTTATCGAGACATGGTTTCTTCTTGTAGCCCTGGCTGTCCTAGAACTCACTCTGTAGACCAGGTTGACCTCAAACTCACAGAGATCCACATGCCTCTGCTTCCCAGGTGTTGGGATTAAAGGCATGTGCCACCACACCTGGCTTGCAACACATTTTTTAAAAGTTTTGTTTTGTTTCAAAAAATTTTGAGTGTTTTCCCTGTGTCTATGTATGCCAAGTATGTGCAGTGTCCACTGAGAGAAGAGGGCGTTGGATTCCTTGGAGCTGGATTTAAAGATGATTGTGAACCACCATATAGGTGCTGGGCCTGAAGCTTGTCTTCTGCAAGAGCATCAATTGCTCCTAAGTATTTTCAGGCAAGATAGGGGAATGTATGTGTGCAAACCCAGTATTTGGGGAAGTAGATGCATGAGAAACAGAAGTTCAAGGTCATTCTTAGCTGCAATAGCAAGTTCAGGGACATCCTGGGTTCCCTGAGACTCTATCTCAAATACTGAGTAAATAAACATGCATTGTCTTTTTTTAAATAATTTATTTTTTATTTTTTCAAGTTACATCTCAATCTCTCCCCTCCCTACTCCCCCCTCCAGTCCCACCCTCCCACCTTCAACCCCCCATCCTCTTCCCTTTTTTTTTAAGTTTAAGGTATATCTTATTTCCCCCTACAGTTTCCCCTTTCAGCCCAACAAATGGCTCTTTCTCTTATAATAATAAATACAATACAAAACAACAGAGGTAATTAGGCCACAGTTGTGAGGGATATATGGCTTAGCGTACATTCCCAATGTCCAGTCCATATGTATTTGGTACCTGACTTTAACATTCTACTATCTAACCATCTCCATGAGTTTAAAGTTCTATATCTAACTCATCTTTCATACTAACTTGCCTCATAATTTTAAAAATATCTTCTTAGATCCAGAACACCCTCTTGATTCCTAAACAACTCAAAATTTAACTATGAGACTCTAGCTATCTATTCTTCAACCACCTCAGAGACCTGAGAGGGATAAATATATCTGCTTATATAGGAAGTGCAGGGCCTGCAGCTTCCAAAACTAAGAAATGACATACCAGTGGACAGTTCCCGTTTTCTCTCCATACATTACAGCATCAATCTTCAGCCGTTTGGCCCCATTTCTCTGACAGACATTGATTGTAGAGCAGGAAATATAAAGGACTTACCTATCCTGTCTTGGCAGAGCTAGGCTGTCGACTTACCTGCTTCCATGTTTTGTCCTTTTTGGACAGAAGTCTGTCTACAGTTGAAGCAAGGGGTTTTTCTTGCCAAGAGAAAGGCTTACCACCAATTCAATCATCTCCCACTGGAGATTCTTGGGGCTCACTCTTATAACTAACTTCATTTAGCCTTAATAATCTCCTTTAAGGCCCTGTCTTCAATATAGTCATTTGAGGAGATTTGAGGACTCGGTTGTCTGAATTTTGAGGGCTGGTGAGATTGCTCAACAGGTGAAGGTGCATTAACCTGAGGACTTGAGCTCCATCCCTGGGAACTATGTTGTGGAAGGAAAGAACTAACTCCTGGGGATTTTCCTCTGGCCTCCATGTGAATGTACACACATGCTAAAATAAGTATTTTGGTTATTTTGGAATTGTGTGAGTGGGATGCTTGTGGAGGCTCAAGACATTGGTTCCTCTGGAGCTGAACTTAATGCAGTTGAAAACAACCTACTGTAGGTCCTGGGAACTGAACTCGGGTCCCCTGGAGGAGCAATAAGTGCTCTTAACCACTGAGTTTTATCTCCAACCCCTAATTTTTGTTTGTTTGTTTGGTTAGTTGGTTTGGGTTTGGGTTTGGGTTTTGAAACAGAGTTTTGTGCATCCCATGGTGCCCTTGAACTCACGATGTAGCTAAAGCTGACTTTGAATTTCTGATCCTCCTGCCTCCACTTCCCAAATGTGATTTCAGACCTGCCCCACAATTCCTGCCTTCTGTGGCACTGGAGATCAAATTCTTAATCACTTTGTGTGTGCATATGGGCTTGCTTTTTGAGAAAGGGTCTTACTCTGTTGCCTAGGTTGGTCTTTCACTGTGTAGCCCAGGATGGCCTCTAGCCTCCTACCTCGGCTCTTGAGTGGTAGGATTTCAGGTGCGAGCCATCATGCATGCCTCCATAAATGCATCTTTTCTTTTCTCTTCTGCAAATGGGTGAATAGGTTTTTAAGATTGTTATAGAAACAAATGAATTAATAGACTTAAATCGTTTAAATTTGTGACTAGAATGTAATAGGTAGAAGTAACTATCTTAAAGTACATTCTAATAAATGTTAAATATTATTTTGCTGTATATTAATTTCTTTCTTTTTTGTTTTCTTTCTTTCTTTTTGTGGATAGAGAGACAGCTATGGGTGCTGGGAACCGAACGCTTATATTTTTGGTTATGAACCTAGCCTTTAATGGCTAAGCCATCTCTCCAGCCCTATTGTATGTTCCTTTCTTTCTTTCTTTCTTTCTTCCTTTTGTTTGTTTTGTACAAAGTCTTGCTATGTAGTCCTTGCTTTCTGGCTTTGTACCTCACTCTGTAGCCCACGCTGCCTCAAATCTCCTGATTGCTGGGATTACAGGTGTATTCATATCTACTTCTGATT
>CAJQZJ010032746.1:2385071-2446620 GCA_907164525.1 Lophiomys imhausi
TGTGTGTGTGTGTGTGTGTGTGTGTGTGTGTTCACAACTTAATATCTACTAAGCTAGGCATGGTGGCACACATCTTTAATCCAATAACTTGGGAGGCAGAGGCAGGCAGATCTCTGAGTTCAAGCCCAGCCTATTCCACAAAGCTAGTCCAGGACAGCCAGGGATATCACACAGAGAAACCCTGTCTTGAAAAACAAAACAAACAAACAAACAAAAGAAAATAATCTAATATTTTAAAAAGAAAATAAAAACCAGAGATATGGGATATATTTACCTTTGCATTTCAGGGAGGGAAACTGAAGCATAAAGAGATCTTACTGCTTGTAAATGTGACAACTAAGAACTATATCCTACTTTTCTTTTTTCTTTCTTTCTTTTTTTTTGAGACAGGGTTGCATGCAGCTCAAACTAACCTTGAGTTTCTAAACACACATCCATGCAATACTATCTTTAAAAAAACTCTAACTTGTAGATATACTTACATATCTTTTGATTATTAAAAATAAAAATGTATAGTGCTCTTTAGTCATTGTTTTAAATAATACTGACTGAAAGTGTGACAATTAACAATGAAGATTTTTTTTTAAAGTACAAAAAAGGTTTGGTTTTTAAAACCAAAAACTAAAGTCTGTGGATATAGCTCAATGGTAGAGCTCTTGTCTTTTTAACCTTCTGCACTCAAAAAGATAGTAACTTAGAAGCTACTGCTTTAAAGGTTGGTAAAACGTAAAGAAATTCTTGTGATTTCACCTATAACATATTGTAGAACTTAATATTTAATATAGGAAAAAGTCTCGCTTCTAGGTTTGAAAATAACTGAAAAACTTAAGCTTAGGAAGGAAGGTGGAACAAAAGGGCTTGGGGTGGGAGCAAGGAGGTCTAGGGAAGATTAAACTACAACTCCCAGGATTCCTTGATTAGGGCAACAGGAGAGGTCGACCCGCTGACTTCAGGCGCCCTCTGGACATCACCCCTCCTGAGACTCTGCTCGAAATAAGTGCGGCACGTAGTCCTTCCAGGGCCGTCTCCTTCTTGCTTGATGATTTCATTTTTTTTTTTTTTTTTTTTTTTACTGTTACGGACACCTAAGGACCACTACTCTGCAAAAAGCGTCAACATGGAGGAGGAGCCAGGTACAAACGGCAACCCGGAAGCAGTAGCCTGGAAATGAGCATGTTTCCACTATCTTGAGCTGAAATGTTGCAGGCTCAAAAGGTTCACTGATCAGTAAGAAACGAGAACGTCGTTTTTCTTCTTTTACTTAAGTATTCGCTATTCTTTCCTAGCCTTAAGGGGACTTTTTAACTTTCCCACTGGCCACTTGTGCTACTTCCGTATAGAATCCATAATACTGACTTAGACAATATGGTTTTAACATTCTACTCGTGGCGCCGGCTTAGTGTAACTTTTAACATGCCAGAAACTGAGAATTGCGATTTTTAAAATGTCGAGTAATACTGGGTTGTGGGAGTGATGTCGAAGCCTTGCTCTGTCTAGGTTTAGGTAACCTTAGAAAGTAAGTTTAGGATTTCTGACTTTTATAGTTACTTATTCCACGGCTGCTCCTAAAATGGAAGATTTAGCCAGAGCTGTTATTACAAAAATTTTCCATCCTTTTGTTCTTTCCACCGTCAAATGCGCACTCCTTCTGATGTACTCAAAGCTTGATATAATGACACACAGAAACTTATGGAAGAATATGAAGTGTGTGACTGCAAGGCACTTGTGTGTTCTTAGGCAGTCCAATATCAGCTGTGATTTGTTATGTTAAATCTGTTAGTAGAACCTGGTAAACGCTGAATCTTCTGAATATTTAATTTTTAAAACAATAATGCCAAGTCAGATTTAGTGAGATCGAAGGGGCTTATATAGGAATGTGTGTTGCCCAGCACAGCAGCAACACTTGTATTAAAGGCTGCTTCTACAGCAGCACTTGTATTAAAGGCTGCTTCTGGTAATCTGTTATGCTAAGGATCAAACTATAGGCCTTGAGCATGTTAGGCAAGTGGTCTACCACTGAACTACATCCCCAGGCTATTCTGCTCAATTTTGACCCTTGTTTCCAGTTTTAATTTCAGGAGACAAAACATATTTCTTAGGAAACGTTGTATTCCCGCTCTTGCTCAATAAAATCATAATAGTCTTCTGTTAGCTTTTGATTTGAGGGACAAACAGATAATTGTTGTACATAGCCAATTTCACCTAATGTGTCATTAAAAAAATATTTTTGTGTGTGTATGAGTGCCTGCATGTATGTATGTGCACCACATGTATGCTTGGTGCCCAGACAGAGGCAAGAAGAAGGTATCAGATCATTCTCCTGGAACAGGAGTTACAGGCAGAGTTGTGAGGCACTCTGCAGGTACTGACTTTGGTCCTCTGCAAGAGCAGCAAGTGCTCTTAACTGTCAAAAATCTGTCCAGCTTGGTAATCATGAACATAATGTGTACTGTGTAAAAGACTTGGGAAAGTAGAAAAACTTAAGGTATCTGTAATCCCACAACTCAAGAGTGGCTTACTTAGTTACATCATTTTGATGTAGTTCTTTCATTTTCTTTTAAAATATATGTGGTGTTTTGAATGAGAATGATTCCCATAGGATCATGTATTTGAGTGTTTGATCCTCAGTTAGTGGAACTATTTAGGAAGAATTAGGAGGTGTGGCCTCATTGGAGGACATGTGCCACTGGGAGTAAACTTTGAGGTTTCCAGAGTCCATGCTGTGCCCAGTTTCTGCTTGCAGCTATCAGATCTGATGTAGCTCTCAGCTCTGCTCCAGCACCATGTGTGCCACCACACCCATCATGGACTAACCTTCTAAAACTGTAAGCAAGCCCACAATTAAATGCTTCTTTTTATAAGTTGCCTTGGCCATGGTGTCTCCTCACAGCAAGAGAACAATAACTAAGACAATATTCTTCATCGGTTTTTTCTCATATACTGTAGAATTTTGTTTTGAAAACAGAGATTATACTGTTTTATAACCTGTTTTTTTTCAGTTATTAAAATATCATCATTGACTTTTTTTTTTCCACCAGATCCTCCTAGTGTTGTTAACTTGGTCTTTTAATGTTTGAGGATCTCTTCCTTTAGGTTCTCAGCTAAAAGAGAAGCATCCTTAAGAAGTGATCACAGGGTTGAGAAGGAAAACCACTGATATTGGAATAGAGAACCTATGTTATAATTTATTTATTTTTATTTTATGTCCATTACAGGAGTTACAGACAGTTGTGAGCTGCCATGTGGGTGCTAAGAATTGAACCTTGGTCCTCTGGGAGAGCAGTCAGTTCTTTTAACCACTGAATCATCTCTCCAGCCCTATGTTATAATACAAGCTCTGTCTGTATCCGGTGAGTGAATAATTGTGATTAAGTTACTTGACTTTCTTTGGTAGGTGAATGCCCTGAAATTAAAAAAAAAGTGCTCACCTAGCATATGCAAGACCCTGGGGTCAATCCCTAACATCACTCACTCTCTCTCTCTCTCTCTCTCTCTCTCTCTCTCTCTCTCTCTCCAATCCCTAACATCATTCTCTCTCTCTCTCTCTCTCTCTCTCTCACACACACACACACACACACACCTGCTCTCAAATAATAAGTGTTTGAAAATAATCAATACAATAAAATTTTTTGCTTAAGTTTAAGCAGACATGTTGACCTACATTTGTGATCCAGCATTTGGGACTCTGAAACAGAAGGCCCTCAGTTTAAGTCTTGCTATATCCCAGGCTGTATAGCAAGACTCTTTTATAAGCAATCAATTAGACTAGATAATAGATGAGCTGTTAATATTTTCCTTAATGTTCAGAAATCTATGACTATGAACCACCTAAAGATTGCATCATTATTTTGTAGCTTTTTTGTGTTTGTTCTTTTGTTTGTTTTTTGACACAGGGTTTCTCTATGTATCTCTGGTTGTCCTGAAACTCACTCTGTAGACCAGGCTGGCCTTGAACTAACAGAGATCCACCTGCCTCTGCCTCTTGAGTGATGGGATTAAAGGAGTGTGCCACCACCACTCAGCTATTTTAGAGTGTTTATTTATACACTCATTTAAAGTTAAAATTGCCATAACCCATCAGTGCTGTGTTTGTTAGCTATACTCCTATTCATTTGTCTTCATTAATTGTATATGTAAGTTCACTCTTTTGCTTTAAAAAAATTATTTGGTGTGCATGTGTGTGGGCCTGTTCAGGTGTGAAGGTGTGTTTCCCAGGGATTGAACTCGGAGGTTGTCAGACTTACCTATAGGTACTTTTATTCTCTGGGCTATTTCACCAGCCCCTCGCTTGTTTTAATATACTCTTTATTTGGAGGTTTTGAGAATTTTCTCTGTAGATTCAGCCTCACAGCACTTCTCTTTAATCCCTACGATTTGGGAGGCAGAAGCAGGCTGATCTCTGTGTTCAAGGCCATCTTGCAGAATGAGTTCTAGGGCAGCCATAGATACATAGTTAGACTCTGACTCATAATTTAAAAAATTAAAAATAAAAATAAATGTGTGTATATGTGTGTGTGTGAATATCTGAGTTACTGACTCTCTCTGGAGATAAATGGGGCCATGAACTAAAGGTTTCTCTGAAACGTGTGCTTTAATTATACTCATACCTTTAGAGTTGCTTTTTTTCAATTTGTGTATCTTACATTACAGCTGCTGGAATGAGTCATCACCTGTGTGTTTGGGTTTTTCGGAATCCATCTCTTAGTGCTTACCCCAAGAGACATGTCTTCTTCTATTGTCAACAACTTAGACAGATAAGTCTTGGAACATGGCTGTGGAATTTTAGACAGAAAAGGCCTCACCTTCTCCATCAGCTGTTAAAGAAGAGTTGGTCCAGGAGCTATTGTCATCAAGATGCAGGGATGCTTTGGAAACGTAAAGTCCTACAGAAGTATATGGAAGACCTGAATAAAGAGTACCAAACCCTTGACCAGTGTTTGCAAGATAGTTCTGACAGTGAAGAAGGCCGAAGGGCCTTACACAGAAGGCATGCTGAGTTGGCACCACTTGCAGCTGTTTATCAAGAAATTCAGGAGGCCGAACAAGCCATTGAAGAATTAAAGTCAATGTGTAAAAGTAGGTAAACGATATAAATGTGTATATAAATGAACTTTGAACTCTGTCTTTTTAAAAAGCCTGCAGATAATACTCTTGAGTTCTTGGTAGGAAGAGGACCATATGCACACTCAGTATTTGATGAATCTCAGTTACTAAGGGTCTGCTGAGAGTCCAGGGTCGGCATGGTACTTACCTAGAGGTTTAGAGTCTGGGAGACTTGACATCATTGTGAAGTTTAACTTACTGGGCATTGTTCTACATACAGGAATACAGAATGATAGTTCTTCTCCCATCCAAGGGCTTGTATGGTGTAACATGAGGGAATATATGTGTCACAGCCTGGTGACTTCTATATTAACTCAGCCAGAGACCACACCAGATCCTAGGCCCTTAAGCTATAGAACCTATCTTCATGTTGGAGATCACATCGATGTAGTCACCCCTTAAACTTTGTTATGCACATGGGATTGGGATAATTGTTACCAGGAACCTTGTTTCCAAAACAGTACTGTACTTAATTATGTCTAAAATAAACTGGCCTGGTGTTAGACTGCAGAGGTTGGAATCAGCTTGGCTAACTAAGTCTTGCTGAACCAGCTTTCCTTCTTGCTTCTCAAAGCTTGTTTCTCCAGCAGCCACAGCATTTTCAGGGACCTCCACAGACAAGGTCTTAGGGGACCGAAAGAGGAAGATAAGGAGATCAAGGCCAGCCTGGACTATGTAGTGAGAAGTGAAGAGGACTGAAGGGACTTACACAGAAGGCAAAACAAACAAAAAACTTTGTAGACATAGATGAGGAAGTTATGTAATACTTTTTCTGTAAAAAATCTTAAAGAATTTACTGTTATCTCTGTTGCCGATTTTAGGTCTAAATAAACAAGATGAAAAGCAGTTGCAAGAACTTGTATCAGAAGAAAGGCATATCATTGATCAAAAGATCAACATACTGTATAGTAAGGTATGTTTCAGGCAGTAGACTAATCTCAATAACGCTAATATGAAGGGATAATATTCTTTCTAGAATGTTCTTTGATGCTCAAAATAACTTCCCCACCAGTGTTTTGTTTTGTTTTTTAACATGACAAGTAATTAGACGATGCTTAGTATAATTTGCTGAAGGATAGTTGGAAGAGAAATTGAGATGTCAATGAATGGAGACTCCCAGAGGAAGAAAAAATTCACAGCTGAATCTGTTGACTTGTTAGGCAAGAGAACAATGCCCTAGTAAGGGAATTTTGGGAACCAGTGAGACAGCTCAGCAGATAAAAGTACTTCTATACACACCTGGCCTGCAGCCTGAGTTCCAGTACATCACAGTGGGTCATCACACAAGTGACAGGAGACAATTAACTCCCTTGAGTTGTCCTCTAACCTTGGCATGGCATGTGTGTGCAGTGAAGACACACAAAGAAATAAAATTAAGTGAGCAGAATTTTAAAAAGAAATGTAGTCACCATGGGGGCAAGTCAGTTGATTTTAAGTATTAGAAGGGAATAGGTAGGTTTGTGGTGATTGTGCTAGATTGAAAACTTGCATGCTGAAAATGATGGAATGAATCTAAGTGTAGAACCAACTGGTTTGCAAAGGTCTTTTGTTATAACTAATAAGACTTTGGCATGCCAGGGACACTCAGGCTTCATGATACTGTGTCAGCTTTAGCTGATAATCTAAATATGAAAGGATGAATTTTACAATAGTAGTGTTTTTTATTTTAGTTCAGTAGGTGGTTTACTTTTTAAAGACAATGAAGACCATAGTACTGTGTACCATGTTCCCCTCTGTTGTAATTATCATCATTGTCCCTTCAGCTTGCTTACTGTTAGATTCAGGAAGGGGTTTTTGAGGATTTAGAAGGATGAATAGAAATATCACCTAGTGAACCGAAAGCAAACATATCTGACACATAGTGTAACATTCTCTCCCACAGACTGTCATTTCTAGCAGAGATGGGGGGTTTAAAAAATGGCAGTTGGTACATTTAGTTTGATTTGAAAGATCTTTTAATAATCAGGAGGTTGTTTTCCTATTCTTCCTAATAGGAAAACTTTATTAGGAACCTAAGAACCCTCCCCACCCTTTTTTTCTTGTCACATGTGAAAAGCTCTTTGAACCTTACTTTGAGTCCCCTTAACATAGTCTTTAAACAGAATGACCCCACCAAGAATGCAAGATATGGCATAGTGCTGACCATCATTTATAGCAGGGAAGAATATATAATTATATGTCAAAAGTCTTCATTGGAGTAAATGAAGATTTTCAAAGCCTTGCTTCATCAGATGAAAGATGCCACTGTTTAGAACTAATTTTAAGAGGCAAAATCTGAACAAAGTTGAATGGAACACTCTGGTCTTTGATCATTTTCTAACTTCGGTTGAGAAAATTAAGATAACCTTATAACATTACAGAAAATGCTCAGACAAGTAGCTTCATTGTTATGTGAACTGATTATCTAATTAGGTTATTTAGGATACGGTTTTAGGACTTGCCTCCTTGGAATATTACATGGTTTTGTTACTGACTCCTAAGAAATGTTTTGAGGGCTTTGATTTAATTTCAAGTAATGATATACCAAGGAAAATAATTATATTAGTGATTGCATTTTCCTTCCTTTCCAGCTTTTGGAGCGTCTAGTGCCACAGGAGAAGTATGACAGAAGTGATGTTATTTTAGAGCTGATATCAGGAAGAACCACTGGAGGTCAGAAAATTCAGTTTATTGTAAATGAGTTTTGAAAACTGAATTTTACATCACTGTACCCTGAAAAGTCCTTTGCATGTCTAGGAAATACTCATTTCCTGAGTGCTCATACCTAAGGATGGTGCTCTTTAATATTTGTGCTTACTGAATAGTTTGTGCATTTTCTTTCAGGTGATATCTGCCAACAATTCACCCGAGAAATATTTGATATGTACCAGAATTATTCATACTATAAACACTGGAAATTTCAGTTGCTGAATTACACACCAGCAGATTACGGTAAGCATATGGAGGCAGAGACAAGCAAATCTCTTTGAGTTTGAGGCTAGCATGGTCTACATATTGAATTCTAGCCTAGACAGAGCTACATAGTGAGACCTTCTTTATCTGGTAAAGGCACTGGCTACAAAAGCCTGGAGACCTGAGGTGGTTGGGGAGAAGCTCCTCTGTGAAGGGTTCCTCTGGCCTCCACATCATCCTCTTTGCACGATCATTCCACACATGCACTATTAATAAATTAATTAAAAATAATTGATCATTTTCAGATAGTTAAAGGGACCTAATTCATTGTATTGTTTTGTTGTTGTTGTTGTTTTAAAAAGTACTGTTATATTGGCAAGACTAGTAGAGGACCCAATCAAGCATTTAGCCTTTCCTATGAAACTGTACCATTGGCTAATCAAGCTGTAGACAAGGAAATATAGATATATCTTTTTTATTTTTTAATAGTTTAATTAATTTATTTAATTGTTGTTGCTTTTTTTTGGTGGGGGCAAGGTCTCACTGTGTAGCTTTAACTGGCCTGGAACTCCCTATGTAGACTAGGCTGACCTTCATCTCATAGAGATCCAACCTGTCTCTGCCTCCCAAGTATTGGGGAAAAAGGCATGTGCCACCATACCTGGCAGATGTCTCTATAAATAATCTATTTTAACTGATGAGTAAAAAAGGAACAATAAGACTGTTTGATAACCCTTAGTATAAGAAACAGTCGAGACCGTATGTTTGTGGAGGGATGCATGTGTGCTATGATGTGCATGTGGAGGTCAGAGGACAACTTGCAAAAGTGAGTTTTCACCTTTGGACAATGTGGGTCCCAAGGATCGAACTCAGATCCTCAAACTTGACAGCAGGTGCCTTTATCCACTGGGCCATCTCATTCATTGGCCCTGTCAGACCATGAAAGAAGAGCCATCCAGACATCACATGCCTCCTGTAATCTTGCCAAGGGCTCAAGCTAATGTTTGATCCAGTCTCTCCATCCCACTGCCAAACCTCAGCAGCAGAACAGGTTGACTTGTAGTAAGAGTATGCAGTCGGGCTGGAGAGATGGCTCAGCTGTTAAGAGTGCTGGCTGCTCTTTCAGAAGACCTGGGTTCAATTCCCAGCACCCCCATGACAGCTCACAACTGTCTGTAACTCCAGTTCCAGGGGGATTGAATATATAAATATACATGTAAGCAATATACAAATGCACATAAAAATTTTTTTTTTTTTTTTTGGTTTTTCGAGACAGGGTTTCTCTGAATATCTCTGGCTGTCCTGGACTCGCTTTGTAGACCAGGCTGGCCTCGAACTCACAAAGATCCGCCTGCCTCTGCCTCCCAAGTGCTGGGATTAAAGGCATGCGCCACCACCGCCCGGCTCACATAAAAATTTTTTAAATATAAATAAACACACACATACACACACAAGAGCATGCAGTCAGCAAAGCCGGACCGGGACTTCTGTAGGTCAACTGCCCAGTAGTTCCTCAATAATGTATAGGAATGAGAGGAAATGGCTGAAGAACATGGAGATTAAGAGACTTAAAGGGGGCTGGAGAGGCCTTGCAGACTTCTTCAATAGCAGTTACCTCAAAAGTCTACAACCACAACAACTCAAAATCGCTAAGATCGTTCAGCTCCACAGACTACTCCAGCCAGATCTTCAGTAAAGCTCTGAAGATCAGCTTCTGTCTATGAACTTCTTAGGACATCTAAATAGCTGAGCACAAAAGGACTGAACATCAAATGATTCTATTAACATTTTTAACCATTTTTCCATTCTTATTTGGGCCCCAAACAGGTTTACTACGTCCCAAATCAGCAGGAAGTCATTTTAAGAGAACAACGTCCCATCCCCAGAAGGATTATTTGGTTATTTGATAGATAATAGAAAATTTTGTTATTTAGGGGAAAAGACTACAAGCTGTTAAATGGTCTTGTTAAATGGGTTTTGGAGGTTAGACCCAGGGACTTCTCTCTTTTGCTTTTCTGTATCCTCCTTTCTCTCCTATATAGGAGTGAACAGACTTGAGAACAATGGGACATAGACATAGTATAGGAAAGATCAAGAAAAAAGGACAGATCATTGAATATAGCCTTATACCTTTGTATACTGATACAAAATTAATATTATATTTGGCTAAATTGGTATTGATCGTTGTATATTAATGCAAAATTAAGATTGTATAGGGCTACATCGGTATTGATCTTTGTATATTGATACAAAATTAAGATTATATTTGGCCACAATGTTATTGACCCTTGTATATTAATGTAAAATTAAGATTGTATTGGGCTACATCGGTATTGATCTTTGTATATTGATACAAAATTAAGATTATATTTGGCCACATTGGTATTGATCTTTGTTTATAGATACAAAATTAAGGGTAACGCTTCTTAAAGGTATTGTTCGTAGTAATACTTAAAAATTAAATGTCAAGTTTTGACCTCTCACTACCAACCGACATAAACTGTTTAGGATAATTAAGAAACGGAAACTAATAGTCATGAAAACGTGTCAATTTGTTAGTTACTATGACAGTCTATCACAGTTATTTTCTAAGCTACTCAGAAATCAAGTGGCTAAGAGACAAGCAATATTTGCTTATCTAAATATAAGAGATAGATAGGGCATCTTCAAAAACCTCAAGAGATCTGCAGAATATGGCATTCAAAGATGTTTTCTTAACTTAAGATTTTTTGATATCGAGACATGTCAGCTCCTGACAGCACCCCCTATTCTACTCCAAGTAGAAGATGAGCATCGAAGAATCTCCAGTGGGAGATGATTGAATTGGTGGTAAGCCTTTCTCTTGGCAAGAAAAACCCCTTGCTTCAACTGTAGACAGACTTCTGTCCAAAAAGGACAAAACTTGGAAGCAGATAAGTCGACAGCCTAGCTCTGCCAAGACAGGGTAGGTAAGTCCTTCATAATTCCTGCTCTACAACCAATGTCTGTCAGAGAAATGGGGCCAAATGGCTGAAGATTGATGCTGTAATGTATGGAGAGAAAATGGGAACTGTCCAGGCAGGCACTGGTATGTCATTTTTTAGTTTTGGAAGCTGCAGGCCCTGCACTTCCTATATAAGCAGATATATTTATCCCTCTCAGGTCTCTGAGGTGGTTGAAGAATAGATAGCTAAAGTCTCATAGTTAAATTTTGAGTTGTTTAGGAATCAAGAGGGTGTTCTGGATCTAAGAAGATATTTTTAAAATTGTGAGGCAAGTTAGTATGAAAGCTGAGTTATATATAGAACTTTAAACTCATGGATATGGTTAGATAGTAGAATGTTAAAGTCAGGTGCCAAATACATATGGACTGGACATTGGGAATGTATGCTAAGCCATATAACTCTTATAATTGTGGCCTATTTATTTCTGTTGTTTTGTATTGTATTTATAGTTATAAGAAAAAGAACCATTTTTTGGACTGAAAGGGAGAGCTGTTGGGGGGAAAAAAGAAATACCTTAAACTAAAAATAAAAAAAAAAGAAGGGAAGAGGATGGGGGGGTTGAGGGGTAGGAGGGTGGAAGGGTGGGACTGGAGGGGGGAGTAGGGAGGGGATTATGATTGAGATGTAACTTGAAGAAATAAAAAATAAATTATTAAAAAAAAGGGGGGGGGCTGGAGAGATGACTCAGTGGTTAAAGGCACTGGCTTCTCTTCCGGAGGTCCTGAGTTCAATTTCCAGTAACCACATGGTAGCTCACAACCATCTGTAATGAGATCTGATGGCCTCTTCTGGTATTCAGGTGTACATGCAGATAGAGCACTCATATACTCAAAATAAATCAATAAATACACTCTTAAAAAAAGAAGAACCCGGGCGTGGTTGTGCACACCTTTAACCCCAGCATTTGGGAGGCAGAAGCATGCGAATCTCTGTGAGTTCAAGGCTAACCTGGTCTACAAAGTGAGTCCAAGATAGCCAGGGTTACACAGACAAACACTGTCTTGAAAAACTGAAAAGAGGGAGAGAGAGAGAGAGAGAGACGAGAGGGAGAGAGAGAGAGGAGAGGGAGAGACGAGAGAGAAAGAGAGGAGAGATAGAGACTTAAAGGACAGATCCCCTGGGGCTGGGAGTGATGGGCATTGAACCCAAGACCTTGTGCATGGCCAAGTTTGTTCTTTGGTAATGAACTAGTAATTGTTTTAAACAGAAAAGACTAGTGTCTTAGAAGGACATTCAGGTAAGCACAGTGAAGAAAGGAGTAGAAGTGGCCATGCCGACTCACTAGTGATGGAAGTGTCAACTTGAAGCAGCCTAGAACCACCTAGGAAGAGAGTGTCAGCCTACACTCGGTTAGACGGGCCTACAGACATTTATGCAGGCGACTATCTTGATTGCCTTAATTGAAGACCCAGCCGGAAGGCGAGTAGCACCATCCCCTAGTGTTAGGCCTTGAACTGGAGAAGAATAGAGAAAGGCAGCTAAACAGTATGTATGTTCACATTTATTTTTCCCTCTGCTTGACTGTACATATAATCAGCTCCTTCCAGTTTCTCTGTTAACTTTCCTGCAGTGATGGACTGTAATCTGGGGTTGTGAGCTAAAAATAACCCTTTCTTCTCTAAGTTGTTTTTTTTTTTTTTTTTGTCCGTGTTTTATCACAGCCACAGAAATTAGATTAAGACACTCATGGGGAAGGGCCTGGGGGGGTGTAGGGAGCAGCAGGCAGATTTGTCTCCTTTACATATATTTATTTGGGGAAGAGGGAGCACATTGTGGGGCCTATGTAGAGGTCAGAGGATCCTCATGGGAGAAATTCAGAATTGGACAGAATTCAGGTCGCCAGGCTTGGCAGGAAGTGTCTTTTTCTGCTGAGACATCTCATTGGTTCCTTCCTAGCTTCATATATCATGAAAACAATTAGATAAAAAGCTAAAGCCAAGCACTGAGAAGTTTTGTGTCTGATAGTCTTTCCACACCACAGATCAGTATTGACTCCTAATTCTTGAAACTTAGAAGGGCTAAAGATATTCAATAGTATGAAACCTTGTAATTGAGCATTTTCTAGTGTATGGCACGTATTTGCCTAAAAATTTACAGGTAATTCAATGCAAAAAAATGTCCTAGTATTCCTTTTTTCTTAATGGCATTTTTCTTATTACAAAGGTAAAAGTTCTTTATGGAAAAGTTCAAATCCAAAAAGTATAAGCCAGATGTCACGTACAGCTATAATCCCAGCATTTGAGAGGCTGAAGCAGAATTGTGACTTTAAGGCCAGCCTGGGCTACATAGCAAGACCCTATCTCAAAAGAAAAAAAAGTTACAAAAAGCAAAATGTAAAATGCACTGTTACCTCAATTCCCCAGAGATAACCATAAGTAATATTCTTGACTTTTTTGTTTTATTTTACATATTAATTCTATATTGGGATAATATAGTTTATATCTATTTTGGGTTCCCATTTCAGGTGCTATTCTCACAGTCAGACCTTAGATTAGGGATAGTTACAATTGTAGTCTTTTTCAAAGTAGACTGTGCTAGTATTTCTGAATCTTTTTCCCTAGGTGGACTACATCATGCAGCAGCCCGTGTTTCCGGTGACAGTGTTTATAAGCACTTGAAGTATGAAGGTGGAATCCATCGAGTTCAGCGAATCCCAGAGGTGGGCCTGTCATCAAGGATGCAGCGTATTCACACGGGAACAATGTCTGTTATTGTCCTTCCACAGCCAGATGAGGTAACGTCACCAGGACACAGTGAAACTAAACTGGTTCAGTGTCACGTAGATTGTGCTGAGTAGCAGCCTTCTAGAAAAGGTTGACAATTGAACTTAATAGTCTTTATTGTGAACATTTAACTCTTCTCCAGGTAAATTATCCTTATTATCCCCACAATGCTTTGTTTATTTTATTTTATTTAAAATCGAAGTCACAGGGGCTGGTTAGATGCATCAGTAGGTAAAGGTACCTGTTGCCAAGCCTGAGAACCTGAGTTCAATCCATGAAACATCCACATGCACAGTGGAAGAAGAAACTAACTCCCACAAGTTGTCCTCTAACCTCCAGAGGTACACATACCACACACATACACACATACACAAATAAATATAATAAAACTAGCAATAATTTATTCTCTCACAGTCATAGAGGCAAACGGTCCAAAAACAAGGTGGCTGTGTGGTCCTGATCTCTCTGAACAGATATGAACAGTCCTTCATTGTTCTTTCAGCTTCAAGTAGCTCCAGGTGTTGTTTTGACTTGAAGCTGGACAATTCTAGCTTCTACTTTGAGTTCACATGGTTTTGTAGAGGACTCGTGTCTTATGAGGACATTTACAATTGTTTTTAGAGTCTGTCTGGATACTATAATAGGATCTTTTTTAAAAAGTTTTTTAAAAGGTATTTACATTTATATGTGTGTGTGTTTGTGTGTAAGTTAGCATATATGTGCCTTAGTGTGCATATGGCGGTCAGAACACAATCCATGTAAGTCGATTCTCTCCTACCATGTAGGTTCCAGGAATCAGACTCAAATCTTTAGCTTCAGCACACTTGATTTACCCACTGAGCCACCACCCCACCAGCCCTGTAATCTTCTTTTGAACTCAGTTATATCTTCTCAGATCCCCTTTTCCAATAAAGTTCAAGGAGTTAAGATGTGACCCAATTTTTTTATGTTCCATATAACTATCACTGGTGAAACACACACACAGAGGAGAGGGGGAAGAGGAGAGAGAGCACTTAGGAGCCTTAGGAATAGTGGTTAAGGATTTACTCAGTAGTTGAGAATTCATTCATTCATATACATGCCTGTACCTCACGTAGATCATAGTCTTAAATCTCAAAAACAACCCATCTGCTAGATTCAGTTTTCTTTGCTTTACAAGAGAGAAAACGATTCTCAGAAGAAGTGATTAGCCAGAGGCTGCTCCACTGAGGTTAAAACTCTGCATAATGCACCCCAAGTCAAGGCTTCTTTGTCCTACCCTGCCCTGGCCCACCAGTTGTCTGTGTGAGGGCTGAGACAAGAAGGTAGAATGTCACCCTGTCTGACTGTGACTGAGAATATGAGAAGGTGGGCCAGCTCAAGTGTTTCTTTGTGAGAGTGGCATGGGATACAAAGAGATCTTAGTGAGTAGGTGAATTTCAAAACAGGGAATCTGGTAATAATGAAAATCAATAATGTGCATTACAGTCATTTTTATGTTCTAAATAACTATCAGTGGTGAAACTATTCAAAGATTACATAATTCAGTGATCTCATCCCATTCCAAGTCAGTGCTCAAACACTGCATCGTTTTAAGTAGGGATGAAGGTCAGAGGTAGAATGCTTGCCTAGCTTCCATGTTGCCCTAGGTTCACCTCCCATTACCTCAAAAAATAAAATAGTATTTCATTGAAATAGGTCATTTATTTAGCTGGGTGGTGGTGGTGCTTGCCTTTAATCCCAGCACTTGGGAGGCTGAGGCAAGTGGATCTTTGAGTTTGCCAGCCTGATTTACAGAATGAATTCCAGGACAGCCAGAACTACACAGAGAAAGCCTGAGTGGGGATTGGGGGGTGGGGTGGAGGTGTTGGAAATAGGTCATTTATGGTAGTTTCTTTGGCATTATTTCTTTTTGCTTAATTTTTTAACTCATGGTTTATGTAAATAGTTTAGTTTATTCGAAAAACCTCAGAATAACGTGTTTGTAGGATTGTGAATTAACTTACGCTATATGTTTTTGTCTTAGGTAGACATCAAAGTGGATCCCAGGGATCTTCGAATAGACACATTTCGAGCCAAAGGAGCAGGAGGGCAGCATGTTAATACAACGGACAGTGCTGTGAGGCTTGTCCACCTCCCCACAGGTGAGCATGTCGTTTGCTTTTGTCTTAGTTACTTTCTATGGCTGTGATAGGACACCGTAACCAAGGTGACCTATAAAAGAAGACATTGATCTGGAACTCATGGTTCCAGAGGGTCAGAATCCATGGCTATCATGTCAGGGAACATGGCAGCAGGCAGGCATGGCGCCGAAGCTGTCACTGAGAGCTTATGTCTTGATCTGCAAGCACAAGGCAGAGAGCTAACCGAATGGTGTGGGCTTTGAAACCTTCAAGCCCACCCCCAGTGTCATGCCTCCCAATCATGCCACATGGCCTACTCCTTTCCAAACAGTTCTATCAAATGAGGACCAAGTATTCAAATATATGAGCGTGTGGGGGCCATTCTCATCCCACCCTCTACCATTTTCACCTTTTCCCTGCTTTACCTACTGACTAACTAGCACCCAAAGGACATGTTCCACAAGAGTTTATGGTTCTTTCACAAAACTTTTAAAGATGGCAGTGACATTATGGATCTGATGTGCCAGTTGTGTCTGTGTTCTCCTTCTTTTTGGAAACAGTTCCTCTTTTGAAGGGTGCAGGTGGTAAGCATATCTGTGCAGAAGTGCTTGGCTATGCTGGCCACAGGGCTCCATGAGTGATGCTCCAGTCCAATTCCAAGGGGAGTGTTGCAGGATATTTGATCACATTGTGAATGCCAAAAAGCTGTAAAAACTGTTTCTAATTGTGGGACGGCTCAGCCTTTAATCCTAGAGCTTTCTGTTTACTGTAATCAAGTACTTGTGATGTGGATCTGCCCTAACACACACCTTTAATCCAAGAGCTTTCTGTATACAGGATTAAATAAAGGTAATTCTAAGTCAAGAGGTAGAGCAAGAAACCGGCTGACAGGGATTAAACAGAAAGGAGTGACAGTGAGCTGGAGGGCATTTAAGACAGCAGCAGGGGTGGGGAGGAGGGGGGGTGGGAGAGAAGAAGTAGCTTTTTAGCTCTGTGCTTTTCCTCTAGGGTTTTCAACTGAATATAAAATCAGCTGGGTGCTTTCTTTGCCTGTCTGAGCTAGCAAGCTTCTACCTCAGCATCTGGCTCCTGAGTCTTCATTGGTCAAATCAAATGACTGGGATATTTAATTTTTAAAACAACAGGGAACAGAGCTACAACATGCCCATGCCATTGCTGTGGATCTGTGTTTATCTTGTATATGGTATGAGCCATGAAGCTCTGCTGAGCTAATGCTGTCCTGAATATTGGCCACAAAGTCACCTTGAAAGTTTTGGGGTTTTTTTTAATTGGTTAAGGTGATTTTAAATACATTGTTTCACAATAGTGATACATTCTGAGTAATGCATCATTACACAGTTTTATCACTGGGTGGACATTATACATGATCACAAACAAATAAGTCTTAGTAGGTAGTAAGATTTTATAGGACAACTATTGCGTATTCAGACTGTCATTAGCCAACCTGCTATGTGGTGCATTAGCATCATTTTTCAGACTAAAACAATTTCTTTTTACATTACTAAAAATATGATTTTGTGTGAGTATGTGTGAATATATTTATATGTGCATGTCTCCGAATGCATGAAGACCAGAAGGGTCCCAAAGAGCTGGAGTTTACTTGTAATGTGGCTGCTAGGACCCAAACTCTACTCTTCAGGATTGATCAGCAAGCACTCTCGAATGTTCAGCCAGTATTGGAGAGATAGCTTCACTTAAGTTCCCAGCACACACTGGAGTCCAGGTCTCAGCACCTACATCAGGTGTCTCCCCTCTGAGTTGTGTCTCTAACTGAAAGACCTCTGACCATTGTGGGTGCTGCCCTTGTCTTTTTTGTTGGGGTACAGACTTGGGTGGTGGAAGTAACAGTAAGGATGGAGTCCAGGCTTCTTCACTCATGCTAGCTTGGCAAATGCTGTGTCACTCACTGAGCTACATCCCCATACTTACATAAAGGAGCCTTTTCAGCATCAGCCCTCTTTTTATGTATTTGTGACTGAAAGAGGAAAGGCCAAGCACTCCCTGAACAGGACCAAGGGTGGATCAGCACTTGATAGAGGATGGTAGCAGATTTCTCTTGGAAAAACACCCAGATGAGCAAAAAAGGAGAGGAGATACTCAGGGAATAAAAAGAAATATAACCAGTTTCTAGGTCAGCCATCTCACATGGAGTGTCTCAGTCCACCTCAGCACACTCCTGTAATCCCAGTACTCTGTAAGCCCAGCACTGAGAGGCTGACGTAGGATCACCAACTTTTGGACTGCCTGGATTGCATAGGGAGACCTTGTTAACAAAAAAAAAGTTTAATCCCAGCAGGCGGATCTCTGTGAGTTTTAGGCTAACCTGATCTACAAAGCTAGTCCAGGACTGCCAGGGCTACACAGAGAAACCCTGTCTGAGAAAAAAAAAAATGTTCCTTAGTAAGGTGTGGTGTCCCATGCCTTTAATTCCAGAACTCCTAAGGTAGAGGCCTATTG
Organism: Lophiomys imhausi; assembly: GCA_907164525.1. Lineage (NCBI taxonomy): Eukaryota > Metazoa > Chordata > Mammalia > Rodentia > Muridae > Lophiomys > Lophiomys imhausi. The sequence goes on from CAJQZJ010032746.1 coordinate 2,403,354, forward strand.
TGAGTTCAAGGCCAGGCAGAGCTACTAAGTGATACTCTATCACAAACAATAAATAAAATATTCCTCGTTTCTTCTTTATTTGACCTGTGGAAATGACAAGTGACAGTTTAGCTCTGATTGTTTTTCAGGACTGGTAGTAGAGTGCCAACAAGAACGATCACAGCTAAAAAATAAGGAAATAGCTTTGCGTGTGTTGAGAGCCAGACTCTACCAGCAGACCATTGAGAAAGACAAGTGTCAGCAACAGAATGCTAGAAAACTGCAGGTAAGACGAGTGGGACAGTTGCAACACTGTAGGAAGTCATTTTGTGTAGAAAAGGCAGTGTGTGTCTATTCATGAATAGAAGTGTCTCAGAACACAAGGAAATGTGCTGTTTTGTAAATAAGGAATATTTAAATGCGAGTAGTCTAAGAGGTTATGATTGTAGTTAGGTGTGCCAGTTTCCAAAGGAATAAGTGAAAAACAAGTATTTCCTGTAGTGTTTATGTTGTAACTGCTTAAAATGAAATAGATTGGTTTTGGTTTTGGTTTGTTTGGTTTTGGTTTTGTCTTTTCGAGACAGAATTTCTCTGTCTAGCCCTGACTATCCTGGAACTCACTTTGTAGACCAGGCTGGCTTCAAACTCTGCCTCCTGACTGTTGGGATTAAAAGGCATAAGGCACTAAACCTGCCCAGAAATTGGTTTTAAGACAAAACATTTTTCTGGTAATTAAGAGATTTTCAGATACTTAAAGGCCTGTGGGTTTTATTACAACCCTGTATGAGTCAAACATAAATGGCACTCCTGAAACAAGGAAGGGAGATTGTTGCTGGATTCTGGGGATAAAAAGTAAAAGGGAGATTGACTTTACATTTCATGCCCTTTGGTACTTCTTGAATTTTATTTAATATATATGTACAGTATTAAATTAGTATGCAAAGCTGAGGTTGGTGGCTTATGCCTTTAATCCTGGCACTCAGGACCTTTGAGTTTGCGGCCAAACCTAGTAAGACCCTATTTCAAAAAGATATGTTATACAGAAAATATGTTTGCTGGGCAGTGGTGGCACATGCCTTTAATCCCAGCACTTGGGAGGCAGAGGCAGGTGGATCTTTGAGTTCAAGGCCAGCCTGGTCTACAAAATGAGTTCCAGAACAGCCAACGTTGTTACACAGAGAATCCCTATTGTGAAAAACAAAACAAAACAAAAATCTTTTAAATATTAATCATTTTGTTCATCATAATACAAATCCTTTCCCTACTTGTCTTTCTAGCTTTTTTTGCCCATGTTGCAGCTTGTAGTAGAAGTGAAAGGATAGTATTAGGTCTCATTTGAGTGGCCAGACCTCTAACTACCTTTGTTGAAACCTACTGAAGTTTTTAACATAACTATAGTCCATTTGCAGAAGCCTATTTCAGCCTTTAGTGTAACTAAGTCTTCTCTGCTGAGGCTCGCTGCAGCTTTTAGCATACATGCAGCCATTTTGCATTCAGTCTCCCTTTCGATCATGGGGTGAAATTAAGTTCAAGTTCTCAGGTTCTGCTTGCCTGACATTAAAAAAAAAAAAAAATGACCCTTTTTAACTGTTCTGCTTGAATTGATGATATATGCTCTGCTTATACAAAAACCACAACATCCTGCCATGTTCCTCTCCCTTAGAATGATGAGGGACTAGAAAGCCCCTAGGTCCCCTCCTGTCCCAAATCCCAGCCAATCAGCTTCAAATGCTTCGTTTAGCTGCCTAGGTATGATGTACCTGGTATGGAATTGGTGCTTCTTGCTTGGCTAAACACAGTGCACCTGAAACAGAGTTGATTGTTTTGATTTTTTTTCCTGCTTGATTATGATTTTTCCTTTAAAAACTCACCCTGAGAATTTTTTCACTCTAAAAAAACTTGCAGGACTTGGGGATTCAGTCTTGGTTCTGAATCCAGGATTGGGGTCCCTGACCTGTCAGTCTTGGTTAAGTGTTCAATAAACTCCCATCAACCTGAGTCTGGTGTTCAAGTGGTCATTCTGCAACTGTACCTAAACCCATGAAATCTTGTCACCTCTGAGCTGTTTCAGTAGCAGTTTCTACTGTTCAGAAACTTTTTCATCAGTCAGTCATGCAGCGGTCTCCCTGCAGTGCCCAGTGTTCAACGCTGGTTCCCTCATCACCCAGGAAGTTTTGCAGCCACTTTATCACCTGCTCCCTGGGATTCTGATCCAACTGATCTAGGTGGGGTACACATATGGCGCTTTCCAAGCCCACCTTGGCAGAAGGGATGGCTAAGGGACTGTCTCAGAACACACTGTCCCTGGTTCTTTATGTCTATGACTGAGTTTAGAAATCTGTAACTTTTCAAAATTCTCCCTGTCAGAAGTTTGGTGTCATATCATTTGCCTCAGACTTGAAGAAAATTAGACAGTATTTGGGAGGCTGAGGCCAGAGGATTCCAGTTCAGGTCAATCTTTGCTAGACAGTAAGAGTCTGAAGAAAGAACGAGAGCTGGGGGCAGTGGGAGGGAGAGAGGGAAGGGAAGACACCCACTGAAATGTGTTTCTTTAATCTCAGTGAATGAAAGCAATCAAAAGAGTACTCTGTGGGGGACTATTGCTTGGGGCAGGAGCAGACTGAGCATCCAAGTAACCATTGCATGTGGTGATCTGTGGTGATCGTAGGACGATTCCAAGTTGTAAGTTTAAAGGAGTCAGAGAGCACACTTCAGTTACTGGGCAGGGGTGGTAGGGGAGTGCTAGGGAAAGGCTTCCTTAAAATGAGCTAGATGACAGGAGAAAATGACAAGTAATATGGTAAGGTTCGTGCGATTTTCAGAAATAATGGTGGGAAGTCTGCCCACCATTATTAAGAAGTACCTGAATGCTGAGTCCAAGTGTGCACTCTTAGCAGACAAGGACCTACAGGAGAAAGCGTCTCAGAAAACTGATTTAGAAGCCAGGTGTGGGTGGTGCACACCTTTAATCCTAGCACTTGGGAAGCAGAGGCAGGCAGATCTCTGAGTTCGAGGCCAGCCTGGTCTAAAAAGTGAGTACAGGACAGCCAGGGCCACATAGAGAAGCCCTGTCTCCCCCACCCCTCCAAAAAAAAAAATCAAAAACTCTAAAAAGGAAGGAAGGAAAACTAAAAAAATTTTTGAAAGAGCTTGAAATATCAAAGAGGCATCTATTCTTACTCCACAGCTAAACTCTCCACAGGTATTTGGTTGTTTGTCTGGTGGGCTGGGGATGGAACCCAGAGTCTTTTACTGGGCAACAATGCATTCTCTCACTAAGTTGCTTCCCCAGCCCCAAACCTGTAGTCTTATGATTACATTCTGCCTGTTCTTGTCTTGGTCTGTGGATATAAGGGGGTTTTTGGTAGATACTTAAACCCTCCAAACAGGAAAGTCAAGTATAAGGAATTTATTAAGATTTTATAATTATTATAATTTCTAATTCTAAAATTAAAAATATGACTTGTTATTATTGTTGTTGTTATGGGACAGGTGGGAACAAGAGCCCAGTCAGAAAGAATTCGGACATATAATTTCACCCAGGATAGAGTCACTGACCACAGGATAGCGTATGAAGTTCGTGACATTAAGGTAATATTACTGATTATGCTTTATGTACCTTTTGTTTGTTAGAAATATAATCAGGGGCTGGAGAGGTAGCTCACTGGCCGAGAGCACGTTCCCGGGATCCACTCAGTAGAAGAACCAACTAATGCAAGTTGTCCTCTGGTCACGCAGTGCCACATACACAAATAAGTCGGGTAGGAGCTGCTCGTAGCCCCTAAGTTTTGTGGCGAGTTGCTTCCCGAGTGACTCCTCCAGACCCCTTCTCCCCACCTTTACCCCTTTCTTCAGGAATGGCCAGGCCCTTTTGAGGGGACATCTGGTTAGGTGAAGCCCACTAGGATGGCTTCATCTTTTATTAAATCAAAGTCACCATATTGATTACCTAATTACAGACGTCCTATCCCTCTGTTGTCACAGGCCCCATCTGTGAGATAGAGATTATACATGGTGAATACATCAAGGACATCATAGACCTACAACAATGTGTGAGGGTGTGTGTATGTTGGTTGATTTGTTTGTTTGCTCTTTTTTTATTTTTTATTTTTTTGAGACCAGGTCTCACTATGTAGCCCTGACTCGCTTGGAACTCTATGTAGACCACGCTAGCCTCATTAGAGAGGTATACACCTGTCTCTCCCTCCAAGTGCTGGGAATGAAGGCATGTACCCTCACACCCAAGTAATGTCTATTCTTTTGAGGTAAGTGGTATAGCCAAGCTGCTGGAGAAAAGAACCTGTCAACATTGCTTGAGCAGTGTTAGCTAAAGTCCTTCTAGCTAGGACTACTAACCTTAATACATTAGTAAAGATGCACAGTGGAACTTTTCTTGTGCTACCACTGAAGCGAAAATGAAACAGTTCCCATAAAGGACTATGTGAAAACATCAGGATCCTTTTCTTGGTTCGTGGAATACCTAAAGCTTCTTAATTTTGATTCTGTCCACTTTGTACCCAAAACTAAAGTCTTGATTTTACAAAAGAGATGTCTGGGTATTTTTTTTTAATGTTTATAAAGGTCTATGTATCTTATGCCACTACCTCTGTTGTCTTGTGGCACACAATTATCTTGCATATGACCATGGAATGAGAAAAAAAAATTTTTACTGTTGTTTTGTTTTTTTTGTTTTAGACAGTCTTACTCTTGTAGTCCAGGCATGCCTTGAACTCAGAGTAATCCTCTTGCTTTAGCCTTTGGACTCCTTGGTTTACAAGAAGGAGCCACTATACCTGGTAGCAGGAGTGAATGTTTAACCTTTCTTTCCTTATTAAAACACAAAATATTAAGCAAACATATTTGGAAGTATTGTTCCAGTTACACTATATTATTTTTCAGTTGTTTTCCAGCACTTAGGAGGCCAGGGGAATAGAATCATAGTGAATTTGAGGCCACCCTGATAGCAAGACCTGTCTCAAAAACAAAAAGTAAAAAGGACACCACTGCCAGGTCAGAAGGAAAGATAGCAAAGAGTCTAACAGGAGTGAGTAACTTAGAAATCACAGCAGACACTGGAAAAGAAGTAAGGACGTTGGCAGGAGAGCAGAGCTGGCTGTAGAAGTAACTTTTATTCTCTAGTTGTAATTGTTGTCTCAGAGGCTTACTGCCTACATCTGCTAACCTAGGCCTAGTCCTGGAAGCTTCTAGCCTCCATACAATCTAATCTAGGCCTAGAATGTTTTCAGCCTCTAAAACTTAACTGCTGAATAAGCTCACCCTTTGTAGCTCTTTCTGAATTCTGGCTGGCTGGTTCAACTCAGTTGTTCTGGCTCAAACTTCTCTCCAAGCTGACTGATTCAACCTGGCTTCTCTCAGCTTCTCTGAATTGCTCTGCTTGACCTCAAACTAACTCTAGCAATCTGTTCTATCTTCTGGCTCCTTCTCATTCTCTGGCTTATTCTGTCTTCACCTGTGTCTACTTTGTTCTCTCTTCTGTAAAACTCTCCCAGTAAAAATGCTTCTGAATTCCACAAACTGAACTGTCATGAGCTCAGCTCAACTGCACTGTCTCTCAGTGCACGGAATCAGCTGAACTGACTGAACAGAACTGACTAGAACTCAGAGATCTGCATGCTTCTGTCTCCTGAGTGCTGGGATTAAAGATGTGAGCTTTTCTTTACCAGAAACTTGCTTTGTACCAGGCTGGCTTTGAACTCAGATTTGCTTGCCCCTGTCTCCTGGGGTTAAAGATGTGTCTGCATTTCAGCCAGATCACACAGACTAGAAGGTCTTTGGATGTGATCTCTTGCCAGAGCAGCCATCTTCTGAATTAAAGTTCTACAGCTGGTGGGAAGAGGAGAAGGGACAGGCCTGAGGATGGTAAACATGTAGGAACTGTTCTGTCCAACTCTCCACCCCTTTCAAGAACTCCCGCTCCTTCTGACTCCATCCACAAAATTCCTGAAGGTGCAGATGCGCCTGGGCATGGTCATTACCCTGGCAACAACTGATTTATTTGGCTCAGGCAGCTGAACAAGCCCAGTCACCGAAGAGTGCCTCCCAAGATTTCTAAACTAGAGATAAAGAGAGGAGGCTAACCCTGAAATATGAAAAGCTGAGAAGAGGTCAAGAAGCACATTTCCCAGCTTAGAGAGTAAAAGATGCAATCAGGAACACAATGAGAAGAGTGTCCTGACAATGTAAATGTCCACATTCATTTATTCCCAAGGCCCAGTCTCAATCCCAGGGAAGCAACAGGGAGCCTGAGTGTTCCAGTGCTCAGGGTTTCTCTGTGTATTCCTGGCTGTCCTGGACGCACTCTTTAGACCAGGCTGGCCTCGAACTCACAGACATCTGCCTATCTCTACTCCTGAGTGCTGGGATTAAAGGTGTGTGCCACCATGCCCATCATAACTTAGTCTTTTCCAGCTGTCATCGTCCTGTTCAGTTAACAGGTCCCTTCAGCCATTATCTTCTCAAGTTTTTAACTCTCTGCATTAGTCTATGATGTTTGGTTACTTGTCTTGCTCTGACACTAGCTTCTGAGAGTTAAGCACTAGAAATTGCTCTTTAATCTTTATACAACTCCAGCACCCTGGGTGATCCAAAGGAATTCCCAAGTATTATGATTAATGGTAAGAGTGGAATCCCTTTTACATCATTTCCCCAAATGAAATCAGTCTGGTGGTGCCATAGTAATTGGAGCTCCAAATATGTTGATTTTTTTATAAGCAGGTGCATAGCATGTAATAGTTATATGAACCTTTTTACATTTCATTTATTTATGCATGAGTGCTCTGTCTACACGAATGTCTGCATGACAGAAGAGGGCATCAGATCCCATTATAGATGGTTTGGAGCCACCATGTGGGTGCTTGGAATTGAACTCAGGACCTCTGGAAGAGCAGCCAGCACTCTTCACTGCTGAACCACCTCTCCAGCCCGAGTCTTAATTTTAAGATTGAATCATAGCGCTTTTCCTTCCTATTTTGGAGTTTAGTTGATGTTTTACACTATTTTGGTACTTTTAGAATACCAACTCTATTAAGACACTCCCTTTCCCTTAATTCAAGAGAAAGCTGTGTACACTTACCTAACATTCAATTTTAAAAATCTGCAACGAGACTAGACACAAGCACATGGCAGCTCTCGGTGTTCAGTGTTCCATATGCCAACCTTAACGTATCTCGGTGTTCAGTGTTCCATATGCCAACCTTAACGTATGCCCACTCTGCCAATTTTGGGTTCTAAAGTAGGAGAACATGTGAATTCACTAATCCTAAATCTAGTATACAAAACTTCTACACAAGAAAGCTACTGGAAAACACCACTTTAGTCGTTCTGCAGAGAGGAACCATAGAGAGGGAAGATAACAGGGAACACTAAATGAACAGCCTTCGCCCAATGTTATTTGGAGAATTGTTTTCTCTCAACGTTTTGAATTTGTTCAGACATATATACTGTTTGCAGTGAATACTACACAGCCTATATCTGAATATTTTGCTATATTTGCCTTCTGTTTATCACTCAATTCCTTCTCTAGATCCACCTGTTTGGCTTTTGAACCATTTAAAAGCAAGTTGTTCAGGAGGTGGAGACAGAAGGATTAGAAATTCAAGGTACCTCTGCTACATAGGTTGTTCTAGCCCAGCTTGTGCTAGAGACCTGGGTCAAAACAAAGGAACAAAAACCAGAGAGAAAGAAGAAGAAGAAAAACAAAGGAAGAAAAGAAAAATAAGTTGGAAACTAAAGAGAGTCAATCCCTTCAACATTACAAAACATTCTGGAATTACACAGGACTTGTAGATTGTATGTGTATCAGGGAGTGCTCATGTCAAGGCCAGGGGTCAGCCTCTAGTGTCTTTCTCTAGACCCCATTCACCTTGCTTTTAGAACCAAGGACTCTCACTGGCCCAGAACTCACAAATTAGGCTAGACTGGTTAGCCAGGGAACTGCAGGGATCTGCCTGCCTCTGCCTCCCCAGTGCTGGGTTACAAGTACATGTCACCAACCACACCTAAATTTGACAGATTCTAGAGCTCAAACTTTGTCCTCATGTCTGCAAGGCCAGCGTTTTCCCAGCTGAGCCATCTTAACAGCCCAAGACCTCTAAATTTTCTAGGGTGTTTTAAAAGTCTTTTTCTTTTTTGTTTATTGTATGTGTGTGTGCATATTTGTGTGGCTGTTTACATGCTTGTGTGCACATGGACAGAAGCCAGGGGCTAGTGTCAGATGTCTACCTCTGTTACTTCCCAGTGACCCTGGAGCTCACCAATTGACTAGACTGCCTGGCCTGTTACCCTTGGAAATCTGCCTGTGTCTTATCACACCGCCTGCTCCGTGGTTATGAATGTGTGTGTTTATTTTGTTTTCTTTTACATAGCGGCTAGGGATCTGAACTCGGGTCGTCACATATGGCCACCTCTCAGTCCTTGTCTTTCCAATTAAAAATTTAAGATTTGTGGGTGTTGGGAATCAAACCCAGGTGCTTTGGAGGGGCAGCCAGAGCTGTTAATGGTTGAGCTACTTCAACCCCAGTATTTACAATTTTAAAAGAGCTGGCATTGGTGGTGCATTGTATGGCTCAGTGATAGAATTCTCACCTAACATCTTCAAGCTTCTGGGCAAGATTCCTAGAAAAAACTAGTTAGCTCAAGAACCCCTGGAAGGCAGGATATGGTGGTGTACACTTTTAATCCCAGGCAGAGGCGGCAGATCTCTGTGAGTTCAAGGCCACCCTGGTCTACAGAGTGAGTTCCAGGATAGCCCGGGCTACACCGAGAAACCCTGTCTAGAAAAACCTAAGAAAAGAAAAGAAACCTCAAAGCCCATCTCCAGTGACATACTTCCTCCGCCAAGGCCACACTTCTTGATCTTAAACAGTCCACCAACTGGGAACCAAACATTCAAATCCATGACTTTGGGGGCAATTTCTCATTCAAAGCACCACACCATGACTACCTGACTTGTTATTTGGGACCTGTGACAGCACAGTACTTCATGGGGGGAGCAGGTGGCAGAGGAAGGCATTTACCTCACATCCTGGAAATAAACGGAGAGGAACAGATCGGCATTCTTCAGGGGGTACACCTTCCATTAGGCCCACCCCCTTGAAGTTTCTACCACTTTCCAGAAGCTGAGGGCCTAGCATTTACCACATGGACCTCTGGGAAACACCTGACATCCAAACTATATCTTCAGGTTTGATATCAACTCCCTGTTTTTTTAATCAGGAATTTTTACGTGGTGAGAAGTGCCTGGATCAGCTAATTCAGAAGCTGCTTCAATCAGCAGATGAAGAAGCCATTGCTGAATTGTTGGATAAAAGCCTTAAATCAGTGAAATAAATGTGGCTTATTATTTATTATTATATAAATGAAATGGACTTTGATCAAGAAGCAACCAGGTGTGGAAATCTTAATGAATATTCATAAAGTACAGATGTATGTACAGAGTTTTTTGTTTTGTTTTGTTTTTAGGTTTTTCCAGACAGGTTTCTCTGTATAGCCCTGACCGTCCTGGAACTCACCCTGTAGACCAGGCTGGCCTCAAACTCACAGAGATCCACCTGCCTCTGACTCCTCCCAAGCACTGGGATTAAAGGTGTGTGGCAACATCAAGTCTCGGGTGGGGGTCACAGGGACATGGAGACTTTGTCTGGAACTTCGCAGACAATGATGTCCCGGGTGGTATTTTCTGCCGCCGCCGCTGCTGCAGCAGCAGCAGCAGCCCCGTGTCTGAAGAACGTGGCCGTCCTGGGACCAGGGGTATTACAGGCAACAATGGTCTTTCATACAGGACAGCCATGTCTTGCCCCTGTACCACCTCTTCCTGAATATGGGGGAAAAGTATGTCTTGCGCTGATTCCTGAGGAATTTTTCCAGTTCCCGTACCCTAAGACTGGTGTAACAGGACCCAATGTGCTTGGAACTGGACTTTGCTTGTATTTTTTATCCAAAGAAATATATGTGATTACCGCAGAGACCTTCTCTACCATATCAGTAGTAGGGCTGATTATCTATGTAATTAAGTAATATGGCACCTCTATTGGAGAATTTATTGATAAACTTAATGAGGAAAAAATTGCTCAACTAGAAGTAAAGCAGTCAACCATCAAACATATCCAGGATGGAATTGACATGGAGAAGGCACAGCAGGCATTGGTTCAGAAGCACCACTACCTCTTCCACGTTCAGAGGAATAACATTGCCCTGGCCTTGGAGGTCTCTTACCGAGAACGGCTACATAGAGTGTATAAAGAGGTAAAGGATCACCTGGACTACCATATTTCTGTACAGGACATGATGCGTCTCAAGGAGGAAGAGTACATGATAGACTGGGTGGAGAAGCGTGTGGTGGAGAGCATTTCTGCACAGCGGGAAAAGGAGACCATTGCCAAGTGCATAGAGGATCTAAAGCTGCTGGCAAAGAAGGCTCAAGCTTGGCCAGTTACGTGAAAGTATCCATCTCAGTTGAGGCGGCCAGAGAGTTAACGTAGATAGGAACCAGTCTGTGTGAAGAGCTTGTCCTGCGTTGCTGTCTATTGAAATTACAGGGTACTTTTCCTAAGGAATGATCAAAGTCCATTTAGTGGTTTAACCCTATTGGCCAGTAAGCTATTTCTGATCCCTGCTCTGTATCTGGACTTGTCTGGTGATCACTTTTGAATAAGCAATTTACAACAACTTGCTGCCTGACTAAAATTACCAAGTTATAGTTGAAACTTGTAATCAGTTATACCATCTTGCAATAAAATGACATTTGAAACAAAAAAAAGGTGTGCACCATCATACCCGGCTACATGTTTTTGTTTGCCAGTATACATAACCGATATTTTCCCCAGACTAGTGCTTACATTTAAAAAATAATTAACTTATTTATTTTTATGTACATTCGTGTTTTGCCTGCATATATGTCTGTATGAGGTTGTCGGATCCCCTGGAACAGGAGTTACAGACAGTTGTGAGCTGCCATGTGGTGCTGGGAATTGTCCTCTGGAAGAGCAGCCAGTGCTCTGAACCACTGAGCCATCTCTCCAGCCCCTAGTGCTTACATTTTTATTTTATTTTCACTACACTGTGGACCAGCAGATGCTTGGGATTTTGTGGAATCTCACTTTGTGTTTTTATTGTTTTATTAAAGTGCTGTGAGTGTGTATGTCCCATGACCTCTAGCCCAATTAGCTTTGTAGTGTTTGTTTGTTTCTAGACACGGTTTTTCTATGTGTAGCCCCTGGCTGTCCTGGAACTCACTATGAGGCTGGCCTCGAAGTCACAGAGAGACCCACCTGCCTCTGCCTCCCAAGTGCTGCGATTAAAGGCACCTGACACGTCTGGCAGCTTTGCAGTTTTTGTTTTTCCCTTTAGGGCTAAGATTTATCTTGATTTTTTTTTCTCAGAGTTTAAGGAAGGGAGTCAATTAACGGTGTTAACTTTAATAGCCTGATCTAGTTGCTTCAAAATCATTTGTTGAAAAGACTCTTTTGCCCTGCATGGCTATCTCTCTGCTCCTGGTTTCTCAGATTGAAACTAGAGGGCGGGTGTGATGGCTCAGCTAGTAGGTGCTTGCTAACAACCCTTAAGACCTGAGTTTGGAGCTGGAGATGTTTCAATGGTTAAGGGCACTGGCTGCTCTTCCAGAGGACCTGGGTTCAAGTCCCAGCACCCACATGGCAGCTCACAGCTGTCTGTAACTCCTGTTCACCCTCACACAGACACACATGTAGTCATAACACCAATGTACATAAAATAAATTAACTTTAAAAAAATCCAGGCAGTGGTGGTGCACAACTTTAATGCCAACATGTGGGAGACAGGAACAGGCAGATTTCTGTGACTTTGAGGCCAGTCTGGTCTACCTAGTGAGTTCCAGGAAAGCCAGGACTACACACAGAGAAACCCTGTCTCGAAAAAACTAATATATATATATGCCATTTAAGCAGCAAATGAAAAAAATCAAGTTATTTGCAGAAATGTACAGAATTTTGTTTTTGCCAAGGTTCATGGCTTCAAATTAGTGGATGTATTTTTATAATAGGATAAAAAATCAATAATGGTTGATTTTGCATTTTATACAGTCTATCACTTTATTAATTATTCTAATAAAAATAAGCACTGTATGTAATTACACATCATTCAATCTTCAGATAAACTAAAATACTATTCTCAGTTTTTAAATTCGATAAAGTTTTCATCACACAAATAATAGAATGGGTACTTTTACTCTGGACTTGAAAGCCATTTGTAAAAGTAACTTTTACTTACCTGAATTGTGGAGGCTTACTTCCTCCATCTGCTAACCTGGGCCTAGTCCTGGAAGCTTCTAGCTTCCATACAATCTAATCTAGGCCTAGATGTTTTCAGTCTCTGAGACTTACTGCTGAATAAGCTCACCCTTTCTAGTTCTTTCTGAACTCTTGCTGGCTGGTTCAACTTAGCTGTTCTGACTCAAACTCCTTTCCAAGATGACTGATTCAATATGGCTTCTCTGAAATGCTATGCTTGACCTCAAACTACTCTAGCAATGTGTTCTGACCTTCTGGCTCCTTTAGATTCTCTGGCTTATCTCTTCAACTTGTCTCTGTAAAACTCTCCTGGTAAACTGCCTCCCCTCTTTCTCTCTCTCTGTGCTGCTGTCTGGCTCGCAAACTGCCTCTGAACTCACTGATTTAACTGAACACAAGAGAACTGCCTGCCTCTGTCTCCTAAGTGCTGGGATTAAAGATGTGTAACCACCATGCCTTGAAAGCTTTTCTTTACCTGAAACTGACTCTATACCAGTCTGGCCTTGAACTCAGAGATCTGCTTGCCTCTGTTTCTTGGTACTAAAGACTATCCTACAGGATCACACAGACCTGGAAGATCTTTGGATGTGATCTCTTGCCAGAACAGCTATGTTCTGAATTAAAATTCTTCTACAGCCATTTTAGTTTAGTTTAGGGTTCTCTCTACATATCTCTGGCTGACCTGGAACTCTATGTAGACCAAGCAGGCCTCAAACTCAGAGATCCGCCTGTGTCAGGCTCCCTAGCACTAGGATTAAAGGCTAGGGCCACCTCCTATTTCTACCTCTTTAAAGGATGCAACAACAGAAAACATTAAGAGCTTACGTAAACTACAACTCCCAACATGCAAAGTGGCTTCAAGCGCTCTGATTTGGCCTGTGAGCCTAGAGGATCCCATCATGCATCGGGGCCGCGCGAAAGGCAACCTGGGAAGAGTAGTTCGTCCGGGCACCTACCGGTATCGCCAGCGCGGCAGAAGCTGCACTCGCGGCTGGATCCCGGGGTCGTGTGACGGTGAGCTGAGCAGAGAAAGGGCGTGAAGGGAAACGGTTTGTTGGGCGCGGGCTAAGCGATTAAGGGAGGCGGCACTGAGGCGGGAAGGCCCAGTTGAGTAATTGCGGCTGAGAGCAGAGTCTGTTCCGGGGCGCCGCTGTGTCGGCGTCGGCCATCGAGGCGTGAGGAGGAGCCCGGCGTCTGCAGCCGTTCTCGCCCTTGGCGTCCCGCCGCCGCCGTCTCCACCATGCAGTCCCGGGAAGATGCCCCGCGCCCTCGCCGCCTCGCCAGTCCCCGCGGCGGGAGGCGGCCCAAGAGGATTTCCAAGCCCTCGGTGTCGGCGTTTTTCACGGGCCCGGAGGAGTTAAAGGACACGGCCCATTCTGCAGCCCTCCTGGCCCAGCTGAAGTCTTTCTACGACGCGCGGCTGCTGTGCGATGTGACCATCGAGGTGGTGACGCCTGGCAGTGGGCCCGGCACGGGGCGCCTCTTCTCGTGCAACCGCAACGTGCTGGCCGCGGCGTGCCCCTACTTCAAGAGCATGTTCACGGGCGGCATGTACGAGAGCCAGCAGGCCAGCGTGACCATACACGACGTGGACGCCGAGTCGTTCGAGGTCCTGGTCGACTACTGCTACACGGGCCGCGTGTCCCTCAGTGAGGCCAACGTGCAGCGGCTGTACGCAGCCTCGGATATGCTCCAGCTGGAGTACGTGCGCGAAGCCTGTGCTTCCTTCCTGGCCCGCCGGCTGGACCTGACCAACTGCACTGCCATCCTCAAGTTCGCCGACGCCTTTGACCATCACAAGCTGCGCGCGCAGGCCCAGTCCTTCATCGCTCACAACTTCAAGCAGCTCAGCAGGATGGGTTCGGTTAGGGAGGAGTCGCTGGCAGATCTGAGCCTGGCCCAGCTGCTGGCCGTCCTGCGCCTAGACAGCCTGGACGTGGACAGTGAGAAGACTGTGTGCCATGTGGCGGTGCAGTGGCTCGAGGCTGCTCCCAAAGAGCGGGGCCCCAGTGCTGCGGAAGTCTTCAAGTGTGTCCGCTGGGCACACTTCCCTGCAGAGGATCAGGACTACCTGGGAGGGCTGCTGACCAAGCCTATTGTGAAGAAACACTGCCTGGACGTCATTGAAGGGGCCCTCCTGCAGCTGCGTTTTGGAGATGGGTTGTACAAATCAGTGGTGTCCAAGCCAAATAGCGGCCACAGCAGCAGTAGCTCTGTCGTATCTGTAGCAGAAAATCCACCCCAAAGGTTGGGTATGTGTGCCAAAGAGATGGTAATCTTTTTTGGGCACCCCAGAGATCCTTTTCTCTGCTATGACCCTTATTCAGGAGATATTTACACAATGCCGTCTCCTTTGACCAGCTTGGCACACACTAAGACCATTACATCCTCAGCTGTTTGTGTCTCCCCAGACCATGACATCTATCTCGCTGCCCAGCCCAGGAAAGACCTATGGGTGTATAAGCCAGCACAAAATAGTTGGCATCAACTGGCAGACAGATTGCTGTGTCGAGAGGGCATGGATGTGGCATATCTGAATGGCTACATTTACATCTTGGGTGGGCGAGACCCGATTACTGGAGTTAAACTGAAAGAAGTGGAATGCTACAGTGTTCAGAGGAACCAGTGGGCATTGGTGGCTCCTGTACCCCATTCCTTTTATTCATTTGAACTAATAGTGGTTCAGAACTATCTTTACGCTGTCAACAGTAAGCGAATGCTCTGCTATGATCCTAGCCATAATATGTGGCTGAATTGTGCGTCTCTTAAGCGAAGTGACTTTCAGGAAGCCTGTGTCTTTAAAGATGAAATCTATTGTATCTGTGACATCCCGGTCATGAAGGTGTACAACCCAGCTAGAGGAGAGTGGAGGCGGATTAGTAACATTCCACTCGACTCAGAAACCCACAACTACCAGATCGTCAATCATGACCAAAAGTTGCTGCTCATCACTTCTACCACCCCACAATGGAAAAAGAACCGTGTGACAGTATATGAATATGATACTAGGGAAGACCAGTGGATTAATATAGGCACCATGTTAGGCCTTTTGCAGTTTGACTCGGGCTTTATTTGCCTATGTGCTCGAGTTTATCCTTCCTGTCTTGAACCTGGTCAGAGTTTCATCACTGAGGAAGATGATGCAAGGAGTGAGTCTAGCACTGAGTGGGACTTGGATGGATTCAGTGAACTGGACTCTGAGTCAGGAAGTTCAAGTTCTTTTACTGATGATGAAGTCTGGGTACAGGTTGCACCTCAGCGAAATGCACCAGATCAACAGGGTTCTTTGTAAATACTTTGAGATGATAAGATATTTCTACTGAAAAAGACAAAGTTGATTAGGACTAGAGATTTGGTTTAGAAAGGGTAGCAAATTGAGATAGTAATACAATATACAAAATTTATATAGTCCCTGAACTCAGTTTATTTTAATAATTTACTGTGCTAAAAGTCCATGATTAAAATATGCATAATGAACTACATAAATTGATGAAGGTGTTTAGTGGATTTTGTTTTGCTGTTAGTATTGTTTCCATTTTGATTTTCCTAATTTAGCTAAATTTTGCCTAGTGCTACAAGATCTCTCTTTTTTTTAACTTGTAATTTGTTCCTAGGAAAACTGGACTGAGAATTGTTGGCTTTTGAAGGTGTTAACATTTTCCTTCAAAATAGTGAAACATTACAGTTTTTAGTATGCTCACTTACAGTTTGTTAAAATCTAGTGTGCTCTCTTTCCTTTCTGCAAAGAAAGAAATATTAAAGTTACTAAGTAGTGATTCTGTGTTGATAATGTGTTCAGTGGACTTACAAAGTCACAGAAAATTTAAAAATCAGGATTCCACTGTTTGCAAAGAATTTCAGTTTTTACTTCAGGATTTAAAAATATTATGTGCTAAATATGACCTGCTTCTTGCCTTGAAGAAAACCCACTCTAGTGGTGTCAGCAGTTATTTAAGCACCCTTCTAAACCAAAAAATGAAAAAGTTAATTTGCTTTATAAATTCAGTTTGATCTGTACATGTTAAATGCTGTGTTGACTCAGAGGAACAACCCTTTTCTTCACTGGACATGATTAAATAATGTAAATTTTTCTTCATTGGTCATGCACTGTCTTAAAAAGTTTGTTTGCTTCCCTAAAATATTTTGGCTATATAGTTTTAGTATTCATCTTAAAGGTTTTATCAGCAGAAAGTGATTTATTCTTTAATGTTTTGTGAAGTAGTACTGGCTTTTAGAGTATGTGTAAGCTAAGGCAGTATTTTATTGAGATCAATAGTTACAGTGCTTATCCATTCAAGTTAAGTGCCAGCAAAGAACTTTGAAACTTCAAGCTGTGTAAAGAACTGTTTTGTGTAGTATTGAAATATTGTCAGTTTTTCTAAGTTACTGTAAATGTTCTTGATTTTCAGCTTGAAGATATTTTTATATTAAAAGTTGACTGTTAAGAAACTTAAGTGGATGGTAGGTGGCATTTGGGGCCAGTAGTTAAAGTATGTTTCTTCAGTTCTTTCCTCTAATCAGTGGTAACCATGGCCGTTTTATTATGGTGTCTGTATCCAGTTTGTATTTCTCTGAATTATACTCCAGTTTCTGTTTCAGTCACCATATGAAAGGCAAAGTCCAGAAAGAGTAAACCACACAAAACTAGCATTGTTACGATATAGGTGCTTACCTTTTGAAGGTTTATAATGTATATGGTTGTCATAATACATAAACAGACATGATGTACATATATAGATGTTTTATGCTATATAAAGTTTTCTATACTCTTTTAGAATTATCTTCCTGAATCTTTATTCAGTAACATGCAAATTCCTCGTTATTCTCTAGTGACAAAACGCTGTTGTTTTTTACACTCTGGTAGAGGACCGAAGAATCTGGCCCAAGATGGGAAATGACTTTGAATGAAAAGAAATGAAAAATGAAATGACAAAAGGGAAACAAATTGCCACAGATAGTGTATCATTCATCATTTTGATTGGCTGTGTGAAGTTCTGTAGAACATTCAGATCAACAGTATTTCTATTGAAGTGGGTTTGCTGACTTTTAAAGTGTAGTCAGACTTTAGTGTCCTAAGTCTAAATTCTGTTTCGTCTGTACTGGGAATGTTGTAAGAATTACTCTTTATTTAGAAAGCTATTTTTCCCTGTGTGAGGGCCAACTTTTTCTTCCCCATTTACTTCTGTTGAAGGCTTTTTGTTCTGTAAGGTGGAAACTTGGCAATGCTTATCCCAGCCAGATTATCCATCTGCACAATTAAGGTCTGCAACTAATGTGTAAAAGATAAATTCTCAAATTCATCATTCTCAACTCTTAAGTTGAAGCTTAGGCTAAATATTAGTAATATCTTGGCTTACTGTCACATTTTCTTGGGAAGGATTTTGATTTTGTGAAACATTTGTGAATTAGGGAATAGATGCTATTATTTTATAGATAAAATGATTTGTATGTTGCTTGTTACAAATAAAGGTGGATTTAAACCAAAGACTTGCTGGCTTCATGCTTTGTTTAGTTGTTAAGTGTAGAAAACCATTGTTTGTTCAGTGAAACAGCTAGCAATATTAAAGAGTTTCTCCAAGAACTCTCCCTTGCTGACTTTGCCAGTTAATCAGTGAATGCTCAGTGCACTGTCATTTCCAGAGCTGCCATTTGTAAGATTTAGAATTACATCCACTATTTTTATGTCTATGTACCTATAGTTTTCAATTCTAGATTTAGAACCCACATTACTTCAAATGCTTGTAAGTGGAAGCTAGGCATGGTGGTAGAGCACTTCTTACCCTATCACTAGGGAGGCTAAGGCAGGAAGATAACAAGTTTCTTAGGCTGGCTTGAGATCCTGCCTCAACCAAAAATAGGACAAAATAAAACATTAATGGTGTTTTCAAAATGATAGAAAACTGATTTAGCAAATAACTTTTTAAAGTTGGATTTAGGATTAAACAAGGTGTGATAGTTACTTTCTATCTCCTCGTTGAAAAGCTTTTTTTTTTTTTTTCTGTTTTGGACCTAAATTGTACTTGAAAATGTGATAAAAGCTTCTGAGTCACTGTCTACTGAATTGCATGTGTTTATCTTTTCATAATTTCAAGAGTATAGTGATGCCTACTTCTGGGTAACAGTGCTAAGAACACCTTTGCAAAAAAGAATTAGGATTTTCCACAGGCCACAAAGTTCAAATATTTGAGCAAAATGCATCACGATGTTATTCCTAAAACAGAGGAATAATGACCTTTAATTTCTTTTTTGTTTGTTTGTTTTTGTTTTTCAAGACAGGATTTCTCTGTGTAACAGCCTTGGCTGTCCTGGACTTGTTTATAGACCAAGTTTGCCTCGAACTCACAGAGATCCCCCGCCTCTGCCTCCAGAGTGCTAGGATTAAAGGTGTGTGCCACCATACCCCTCAACCTTTAATTTCTGAAAGAAATGAAAAAAATGATAACAATCTCAGAACAAAGGCGAACTTGACATATGAAATGTGGATTTAGTTATTAAGTGTAAATTACTTGAACTCAAATGAGTTAGTATATATGAAGGCTTTGATATGTAAGCATGGTATAAATGTAATAGGATTATTGTCCAAGAAGATAGGATTATCTTGGACAATAATAATCTTGGACAAGATTATTGTCCAAGAAGCCCATGTATGTATTAGATAGGCTTCTAATCTAATAATAGCAAAATACGTAATTCAGGTGTTTCATATTGCTGATGTTGTTACTGCATATTGCCAGTTTGTATTACAAGCAAAAATAGTAAAAGTTCCCATAAAAATTAGTAAAACTGTTCATTGGAAAAGGACACAACCAAAATATGTTTAAGTTAACAGTGAAAATCTTGAACTTGCTATTTATTGCTCATTAAATCAGGACCCAGTGGTTTGCCTACTGTCATTCTTTTTTGTTTAAGACAGGTTACCTCTGAGTAGCTCAGCTGTCTTGAAACTCACTATGTAGACCAGGTTGACCTGTAACTCATGGAAATCTGCCTGCCTCTGCCTTCTGAGTGCTGGGATTAAATGGCACCATGCCTGGCAAGAAATGTTGGAAATCAGCTTGGTCTATATAGCAAGTTCCATGATAGCTGAGGTTACATAGAACCTATCTCAAAAAAGGAAAGAAACTTTATATATAAGTATTGTATTAAAAACCGGGTATGGTGGTGCATGCCTTTAGTCCCAGCACTCGAGAGGCAGAGGTAGGCAGATTTCTGTTAGTTCGAGGCCAGCCTGGACTACAAAATGAGTCCAGGACAGCTAGGACTTTGTACACAGAGAAATCCTCTCTCAAGAAACAAAACAAAACAAAATCTATTGTATTATTTGGCCACTAACTACAGTCACCCAACTCAGGATTCTCAGTTTTCCTCTTCAATCCATAGGTTGGTAAGTGGTTCCACATAGCTCAGGGTGGTTCCTTCATGGCCATATCATGACCATCAGGAAGAAAGGAAGTGGGATAGAACTGCATAAGTTGTTGCTATAAGGAATGCACATACCATTTTTGGTTACATTTCATTGACCATATCTAAAAGGCATATCCATAGGTGGAAGGAAGCCTCAGGCAGGAAGTCTGTATTCTGAGTCAGTATGTACTTAGTTAAAACTCAGAGGTCTCTTAAAATTCTGAGGAGTAATATCGGAATATAAGTAACAGTCTCTAATAAATCATCTTTTGGAGTAGACTTTATCAGAATGGCATTCCAAACAGTGCTAAGACTCTTAAGACCCACATTACATCATCTTTCAAACCCCAGTAGAGAGAGACAGGGGTTTCTATCTCTAGCAATTAGAAGAATCTTGGCTGCCTCATACTTTTAGTACCTAATTCTGGTCACTTGTGATGGATAAAGATAGGAAATATTAAGAGAGATTGATAGATGAAGAGAGAACCTCAGTGAAGGTCATCATTCCTATCCTAGCAGGTTTTGTGGAAGCAGTAGAGTTCCAGAGGTAAGTTCAGAAGGGCTGTGTAGTAACTTCCTAATTGAAACATTCTATCAGAGAGAGAAGGTTATTAAGTCTTAGGAATCTGGGGGCTTGAAAGATAACTCAGTGGTGTTCTTTCAAAAGACATGGGTTCAGCTCCCAGTGCACAACCGTCTGTACCTCCAGTTGCAGGGTATCTGATGCCTCCTTCAGTCATCAGGTATGCAGACAAAACACTCATGAATAAAGTAAAAATCTCATGAAGTTTCTGGATGGAGAGACAGCTCAGTAGTTAAGAACACTGACTGTTCTTGCACAGAGGACCTGGATTCTGTTCCCAGCACCTACAAGGCAGTTTACAACTGTCCATAACTCCAGTTCCAGGAGATCTGCTGACCTCTGTGGCCATGTACACCACACACAGACATATATGCAAACAAAAACACACAGACATACTTGCAAGGCAAAACACCCATACACATAAATAACTCTTAAGACTTGAGAAGTCAGACCAGTGATAATGGCACACACCTTTAATCCCAGCACTTGGGAGGCAGAGGCAGGCGGATCTCTGTGAGTTTGAGGCCAGCCTGGTCTACAGAGCGGGTCTGATAACAGCCAGGACTGTTACACAGAGAAAGCCTGTCTCAAAAAACCAACCAACCAAACAAACAAACAAACAAAAACTTGAGACATTATAAAGGGAGGCTCCTTGAGGCTGGGGAAATAACATACAACACACAGGTCTTTTAACACACTTAAACAGATTCACAAGGCCCCTCACTTCCCAAGGCTATATAAGCAGTAAAGACCAATGAGAAGAGACACTGACCTGTTAGGCTGCCTACAAACCATTCAAAGAATGCCAGTCGCCAGGATTCCAGTTTTTGTGAGTTGTCAGCCATACAGAGGTTGCAGCTACCTTGGAGTCATCCATGATTCTGTAAGTAACCCCTATAAACTCCTTAAGTTCATTAAGTTGGAAGTTGATGGTATCATTACTTTTGTCTGTCATTAGTTTCCTTTCTGAGTTGAGTAGATGTTTGTACATGTTTCCCTAGGAGAAGTGTCATACAAGGAGATAGCATATATTCTGATGTAACAAATCTAAAAAGGGAGGGTTATCTTGGGATATCTTCCAACTTGGGACCAACCAAGAAAAGTTGATTGGCATTAGATCTTGAAAGCTTTTATACCAATAAGGAGTTTGAATTTTTTTCCATACATGTGAATTCATTGAGGATTTTTTTTTTAGGGGGAGGTTTGTCTGTTTATTTGGATTTTTGAGCAGGGTCTTGTCCTGTGGCCAGCCTGACTTTTAACTCTTTTTTTTTTAATGTTTATTTATTACTTCAGGTTACATATCCATCATAGTGCCCTCTTTCCGCCCCCCCCCCCATTCCCGTCCTCCCACCTTCTATCCCCTATCCCTTCCATCCCACTCCTCTGGAGTGGAATGTCCCTACATATCAGGCCCCTGCTCCAGTTCAGCAGTCATATGAGGGCCAAGAGCCTCCTCATACACTGGGGGCCTACAAGGCAGTGCCACTAGGGCAAAGTGTCTCATGGACAGGTAAAAAAGTCTATGTTCCTGTTCCCTTTGGTTCACTGGCTGTAGCATAGTTAATGCTGTACTATATGGCTAAAATCCATTTATAAGTGAATAGATGCCATGTGCATCCTTCTGGGTCTGGATAAGCTCACTCAGAATGAACTTCTCTAGTTCCAACCATTTGGCTTCAAATTGCATGATTTTGTTGTTTCTGATGGCTGAGTTGATTTAGTGTGTCCGGCCTTATGTTAAGGTCTTTGATCCACTTGGAGTTAAGTTTTGTACAAGGTGATAATTATGAGTCTAATTTTATTCTTTTACATGTCAACATCCAGTTGGACTAGCACCATTTGTTGAGGGACATCTGGGTTGTTTCCAGTTTCTAGCTATTACAAATCTATTAGAAGGAAAATGGGGAAAACCCTCGAACTCATCAGCATAGGTGACAACTTCCTGAACAGAACACAAACAGCTCAGGACCTAAGACCAACAATCAATAAATGGGACCTTATGAAACTGAAAAGCTTCTGTAAGGCAAAAGACACTGTCATTCGAACAAAAGAGCAACCTACAGATTGGGAAAAAATCTTCACCAACCACATATCTGACAGAGTGCTAATACCCAAAATTTACAAAGAACTCAAGAAATTAAATGCCATGAAACCAGATAATCCAATAAAAAAAATGGGGAAAAGAACTAAACAGAGAATTCACAAAGGAGGAATTCCTAATGGCTGAGAGACACTTGAAGAAATGCTCAGCATCCTTAATCATCAGAGAAATGCAAATCAAGACAACTCTAAGATTCCATCTCACACCTGTCAGAATGGCTAAGATCAAAAGCTCAAATGACAACACATGTTGGTGAGGGTGTGGAGAAAGGGGAACCCTCCTCCATTGCTGGTGGGAGTGTAGGCTTGTGCAACCACTATGGAGGTCAGTCTGGCGATATCTTAGAAAACTTGGAAAAGTTCTACCTCAAGGCCCAGCCATACCACTTCTGGGTATACATCCAAATGACTCATCACCGAATCACAGTGAAGTTTCCTCATCTATGTTCATAGCAGCCTTATTTGTAATAGCTAGAAACTGGAAACAACCCAGATGTCCCTCAACCGAAGAATGGATTAAAAAACTATGATACATCTACACAATGGAATATTACTCAGCTATCAGAAACAATGAAATTATGCAATTTGCAGCCAAATGGATGGAACTAGAGAAGTTCATCCTGAGTGAGCTTATCCAGACCCAGAAGGATGCACATGGCATCTATTCACTTATAGTAGGATTTTAGCTATATAGTACAGGATATCTATACTACAACCAACTCACCAAAGGGAACATGGACATAGACTTTTTGTTTGTTTGTTTTTAGTTTTCTCTCCCTGGCAATGAGACACTTTTCACTGGTGGTACTTCCTTGTAGGCCCCCAGTGTATGAGGAGACTCTTGGCCCTCATATGACTTCTGAACTGGGGCGAGGGACTGTTATGTAGGGACACTCCATTCCAGAGAAGTGGGATGGAAGGGTTAGGGGGTAGAGGGTGGAGGGTGGAGTTGGGAAGGGGGGTAAAGAGGACAATATGATGGAGATGTAACCTGAAGCAACAAATCAATAAATTTATTTATTAAAAAAAAAGAAAGTATATGATCTTGCTGGAAGAAGTATGTCACTATGGGTGTGGCATTTGAGAGTTTATCATCTCATCCCTGACAGTTTGCTCTCTGCTTTGTAAAAAATGACTTTTATTCACATGAAGTAATTGTCCTTTTAGAGGCTTACTGCCTCCATCTGCTAACCTAGGCCTAGTCCTGGAAGCTTCTAGCCTCCATACAATCTAATCTAGGCCTATTTTCAGCTTCTGAGATGGTTGAATAAACTCACCCTTTCTGTCTTTCTGAACTCGGGCTAGCTGGATCAACTCAGCTGCTCTGACTCAAACTCCTCTCCAAGCTGACTGATTCAAACTGGCTCCTCTCAGCTTCTCTGAACTGTTCTGCTTGGCCTCAAACTAACTCTAGCAATCTAATCTGATCTTCTGGCTCCTTCTCATTCTCTGGCTTATTCTGTCTTCTCCTGTGTCTAGCTTGTTCTGTCCTCAACCCTCTCTCTGTAAAGCTCTTCTGGTAAAACTGCCTGTGAATTCCACTAACTCAATTCCACTGCACTGCCTCTCAACTCACTGACTCAACTGAATTGACTGGACAGAACTGACCAGACCTCAGAGATCTGCCTGCCTCTGTCTCCTGAGTGCTGAGATTAAAGGTGTGTGCCACCATGCCTGGACGCAATCTTTTCTTTACCTGAAATTTGCTCTGTACCAGGCTGGCCTTGAACTCAGAGATCTGCTTGCCTCTGTCTCCTGGGATGAAAGGTGTGTCTATATTCCAGTCGGATCACACAGACCTAGAAGGTCTTTGGATGTGATCTCTTGTCAGAGCAGCCATGTTCTGAATTAAAATTCCTCTATACTGCTTCATACTTACCATTAAAGTTGTGGGCTCTTGTCTGGGTGTGGTGGCATCTGCCTGTAATCCCAACACTCTGGAGGCAGAGGCAGGTGGATCTCTGTGAGTTCGAGGCCAGCCTGGTCTACAAAGAGAGTTCCAGGATAGCCTGGGTTGTTTTTTGTTTTGTTTTGTTTTGTTTTAGAGACAGGGTTTCTCTGTGTAGCCCTGGCTGTCCTGGACTCACTTTGTAGACCAGGATGGCCTCGAACTCACAAAGATCCGCCTGCCTCTGCCTCCCAAGTGCTGGGATTAAAGGCGTGTGCCGCCACCGCCCGGCTAATAGCCTGGGTTGTTACACAGAGAAACCTTGTCTTGAAAAACAAAACAAAACAAAAAAGATGTCAACTCTCAGCCTGCTGTTCTAGCCACTATGCCTGCTTGCTGCCATGCTTCCCAGCCCTTATCCCTCTGGAACCATAAGCCCAAATAAACCCATTCTTCTGTAAGTTGCTTCTGGTCATGTTGTTTTATCACAATAATAGAAATGTAACTAAAAGTCTGTTATTGACCAGACAGTGATGTGATGTCATCCTCAGTAGATGAAGTAGTTATGGGTTTAATGAGACAGGAGTAGATCTGTGAGCTGGAATGACCTGGACTTCTAATTGTATATTTTGAAATAAGGTATTATGAGAAAAGAAAGAGCAAGTTTCTTGCCTGAATGTTGTTAATAAGACAGAGGCCACCATTCTGTACCAAAGAAGCCCTAGAATATAAGAGAACCGGTTTTCTCTGTATTAGGTCCAGAACAAGCAGTCGGGGATATTACAGAGTGGTTCTTCCCCATGAGCTGAGATTTTTGCATTTTCATTGACAAATCACATTTTCTAGAATTGTATCTCTCTTTCACCCTAAAGAACAGAGAGGAAAGGAAGTGAAAAAAAAATCCCCTTTAAAAGGACTGTTATGAAACTGAAGATACAACACACTTGCAGTAATGCACGAAGCCCTGAATTTGATTTCCCACTACCTCATAAACAAGTCACAGTGGTGCCTGCCTATAATCCAGCACTCAGGAGGTAGAGGTAAGTGGATCCAAAGTTTAAGGTTATCCTTAGCTACATAGTGAGTTCAAGACCAGCTTGGGGTCCATGCTAATGGAGAATTTAATCATATCACTGTATTTGTTAACAGGGATGAGCTGTATGCTTCATTCCCTCCAATTCTGAGACATGTTTTCTCTGACTCCAAAGTAAGTTTAGCCCTTTGAAACCTCTATACCTTAACCAGAAATATTTTGGATCCGGGCTATTAACTGGAAAATTTTGTCATTAGATGAGTGTGCCTGCCTAAGGCACTCTAGTTCTACATAGATGGTAAACATATTTTAGTATAAACACTTTCTTATATACTGGTCCAGGCAATTCACACCACCATGTAGGCATTATTGTTGTGATGATCATTTCAAATTTCCCTGTGATCCTTCACAATCAACTCACAGCCCCAAATTCAATTCCATACCACACCAATAATAATGCTATAACAAACTAATGCACACCTGTACCTTTAGCACAGAGGCACATATGTGTACTCATGAACACTCTTCATTATTACGTCTGTCTTTTATTATTATTCACCATTAAGTCATGCATTCCAGAAATAGCATAAATGAAGCCCCATGAAAGCTAGAGTTCCCTTCCCAAATCATTTCATAACTTTCCAATCCCTTACTTTCACCTCTAGAAAGATGTCAGCTTAGCTCTCACACATATGCCATATCCTCAAGGTTTGCTGTTGCCAGAAGGAAGAAGGGGCCAATAGACAAGTACTTAACAACATCCTCTGTCCCAGCTGACTAAGTGGATAGTGCTACCATTCAGTGAATATGGTAATACAGGGGTCAGACTGGATTTAGGGGGGGGTCACTAGATTCACCTGGTGTCCCACCTCAAATTCCTTTGACCCACCTCTGATTTACTGCAGCTGTGGCAGGCCTGTCCCCACCACCCTCAGAGGCCACTTTCTAAACGCTTTTGACATTGTGGCTCAGAGGTCACTTTCTTAGAGGAAGAAGCTGTCCCTTACGAAATGGTCCTGCAAAGGGGAAGTTACTGCTACCGGGGCAGTCCTTAAGCAATGGAGGATGATAATTGCAGGTAAACTTCATGACTTAAGAAGGTGACAGTTATGAAAACTTCTGAGATCCCCAAAGGACACAGCTCCCTCTCTGGCTCTCAGGGTGTGGCCACCATGTCACATCACAGGAGTTTAGCTTGGTAGATAGAGCATCATTGATGGTATTTTGTAAAGAAGTTTTGATTTGGACAAGTGCTTGGTAAAAGGATTAGATTAGACTTGATTAAAACAAGTGAGATGACACTTTCCTTAGTCACATGCCAAATGCAGGTTACCCTAACTCCTAACGCACAGACCTCATAGCCCTCCTTAGGTCTGAATAACAAAAAAGAACTCAGAGCTGTTTTTTATATTTTGGAAATCTTTATAGTATTATAATTCCAAATAATTACTACTATAAGCAATTACTATTGAGCTACTGGTTCAGATCTCCAATTTTTTTTAAATTAACAGACAGAAAAATGAATTTAAAAACACCATGACAGCCAGCAAAATGGCTCAGCAGGTAAAACCACATGCATGCATGTAAGTCTAATGTGAGTTCCATCCTGGGACTCCAGGAGGGAAGGAAAGAATTGACTCCTGAAAGTTTTCTTCTTACCTCAAAGTCACTGTGACTACAATCTCTCACACGATCGTAATAAATAAAGTATAACAACAATAATAATTGTCGAGACCTTATGGGGTGATGTTATGCATTCTAAATATTAATTAATTGGTCCCAGAGGCCTGCTTGCTGTCTGTTACTTTACTTGCTAACCATTATCTCTGATTGGTTGAATAAATGCTGAGGATGGAGACTGGGCAAAGATAGAGGTGGGCGGGAACTAAGGTTCAAGGGCTTCTGAAGCAGAGAGCATCTTGGGTAGAAAAAGAAGAGAAGCCAAGGGAGGAAGAAGGAGACACACAATGGGTTAGATGGAGGAAGATGATTCCATGTGGTCCAGAGCATTGACATAGCATGGAGACAGCCCAAGGGGATGTGTGTATATTATATGGGGCTTTATTTAGGGATAGAATTATCAGCTAGCATAGATGGGCCAAAATTTCACAAACCAGGCCAAGGCTTGTTAAAATCAGGTGTCTGTATGGCGAGTTAAGGATTAAAAGCACCAACCAATTAAATATAATCTAAATACTGGTAAATGATTTAATTAAAATACTTCTACAAATGGCCCTCAACATTTTAAATATATTACTTTTACAGAGGTCTGTAGGGAGTTAGTAAATATCTAGGGGTTTCTGATACAGTCTCTTAATTCAGGGCATGAAGATCAACTTGGCTGTGACCAATTAGTTTATCAGCTTGTGGGACTAAAAACAGGAAACAGGAAAGACTTAGTGGACTAAAAAACAAGGTTGAAGCCAGGTGAAAAACAGGAAAGACAATGGACTAAAAAACAAGGTTGAAGCCAGGAAAAACAGGAAAGACTCAATAGACTAAAAAACAAGGTTGAAGCCAGGAAAAACAGGAAAGACTTAATGGACTAGAAACAAAGTATTTGGCCTGACATTGTTTTCAGCTGCTAAGTGAAATAGAGTTCCACCTATTTAAGGACAAGTGGATGGAGCCAAGAAAGGCCGCCCACATGCTAGAGAGCTCTGATGCTAGCGAGTCCTCACACTAGAAAGGATAACGAGTAGTTTGTATTGTCTGCTGGAGAAAGTGCTGATGAACTGATGGCTGGATCTCCCTGAGGCAGAAAGAAGCTGGTAAGCAAAGAAAACCTCAGCAAGACAGCAAAAGGCCAAGGACTAAACCCTGTGGCTCAGCTTTTGCCTAGAGGAGTTTGACCTGTCCGAACAGTGGCCTAAACGAAACTGTGGCCGGCTTTAAAGACTGAGGCAGAGCCACAGAGTTACTGATACGAAGGAAGTAAGTTGGCCTACAGATGGCTGAGGTCTCCTAGAGAGAAGAAAGCCTTGAGCCTTATTTAAGGTGAGACTGCCATAGCCAATTTACCCTGACGAATCTACATCTGAGATATTCCAGAAAAAAGACTGCTAAGTGCATTAAAGGGTCTACCACAGAGACTGTGTTCTTGACGACTGAGGACCTGCCCCAGAGACTATATATCCTTCTAAAAGGGTATGAAAATAGTTGTAATAGTTATCAATAGGTTTAGTGGTTAGGTCAATGGGGTTGTAGGAATTTGTAGGATTAGTAGTTAAGTGTTCGTATTTTTTTATAAGTGAATATTGTTATCAATAAATAATAATTGAATAATTTTAAAAAGTTCGGTTACAGGGGTCTGCTTCTTTAGCATAACTGCAGCCATTTTTGTCTTCAGTCTCCATTTTAGTTATAAGATGAAATTACTCCTACTTTGTTACTTTGTTACCTTTATACTCTGAAGAGTCCCCAGCTACAATTCCACTTGGGATCAATCAAATTAAAAGCAGAAATGGCCAGGTGTGGTGGCAAATGCCTTTAATCCCAGCACTTGGGAGGCAGAGGCAGGTAGATCTATGTGAGTTCAAGGCCAGCCTATTCTACAGAGTGAGTTCCAGGCCAGCCATGGCTGTTACATAGAGAAACCCTGTCTTGAAAATCCTTAAAAAATATATAAATAAATAAATAAAAGTCATAAATGTTTTGTCTAGCTAGTCAAAATGATATCAAATGGGGCCCTCCCCTGGCTTCCTACATCTGGTTGCCTGATTATTACCTGGATGGGATTTGTTTCATGTGGGAACCTGGCTGTTACCTGGATGCGATTTGTTTCCTAGACCTGGTTACCTGGTTTTTACCTGGTTGTAGTTTTTCTTATAAAAAGCCTGCCTTGGAAGCAGACTGATGTCACAGTTGGGCTCCCAAGACCTCTCTGTGGCTCTGGCCATGCTGGTCACAACCAGTCTTGGGGTGTGAGTACCATAAACCATCAATATCTGACTGAGATTGTTGTCTGAGTGGTTTGTTCGGCTATTCTTGAACTCTAACTATAATAACAACCTATAATGAAGCAATCAGACAGCTTCAAGGTCTATGGACAGCCACAATGTCCACTTTATTTTGTTACTGCATGTTGAGATATGAGCACGTGGAAGGTGCAGTACTCGATGAGACTGTTCCTAAGTTGTATATGTTTTTCTAGGTGATGAAAATTTTGTTGGCAACATTTAATACATCATCATCAGAAGGTAGTTGAACATGTGCCTTCTCTTGTTCTGGCCTGATCATGATGTTGATTTTGGTCACGTCAGTGTCATAGTTTGACACAGCCTGTGTGATCATGGGCAAGGCTCATGAGCCTTGACAGCCACAATAAACATAATTTGTTGTCTTTTGTCTTCCTTGAGCTGACTCAGTGGTCATGGTGAACTTAATGACAGCATAATGGTCAACCTTGTTTCTTGTGGGGATACTTTAGCATCTTGTCTGTGGGACTTGGGTGACATGAATACCTTTTGTGTGTGTGTGCCTGTGAACACCTTTTAGGACAACTGTCTTGGCTTCTGAAGCCTTCACATTGGCTTTGATTCTGGGAGGGGCTGGGTCCCCTTTGCTTCTGGTGCTACCTTGGTGAAAAGGCCTAAGTTGTCTTTATTGCTTATTTTTTAAGTTCTTTTTTTTTTTGAGTTAGGGCCTCATTATGTTGCCTTGGCTGACCTAGAACTGTGTATAGACCAATCTGGCCTTGAATTCACAGAGATCCACCTGTGTCTGCTTCCCAAATGCTGGGATTAAAAGATGTGTTCTGTCATACCCAGCTGATTTTTTGAAGAGTGGGTTTTTTTTGTTTGTTTGTTTTGTTTTGTTTTTTGTTTTTTGGGTTTTTTTTTTAGTGTATGTGTGTGAGAGAGAGAGAGCACATGTGTGGGGTTATGGGTATTTTGTGGGATTAAAGGTGTGTCTGTATTCCATCTGGATCACACAGACCTAGAAGGTCTTTGGATGTGATCTCTTGCCAGAGCAACCTTATTCTGAATTAAAATTACTGTAACTTCTAGGACTAAGGAGATGGCTGTGCTTGTAACGAGATTCATTCCTACATGAACATGAAGGCCAGAGTTCAGATTCCCAGCACCCATGTCAAAAGTTTTGCAGAGCAGTCGATGTACCTGCAACCCTAGAGCTTGCTGGTCAGCCAGGGTCACTGTCTGTGAGCTCCAGGTTCACTGAGATATGGTGTGTTTAAAACAATAAGGTAGAAAAGTAACTAAGAAGCTGGGTGTGGTGGCACACACCTTTAGTCCCAACAATCAAGAGGCAGAGACAGGCAGATCTCTGTGAGTTCGAGGTCAGCCTGGTCTACACAGCGAGTCCAGGACAGCCAGGGTTATTGCACAGAGAAATCCTGTCTTGAAAAACCAAAAAAAGAAAAGAAAAGAAAGAAAAGCAACTAAGATACCTAATGTCAAGTCTTGATCTCCCCTTGAGCACATGTATACATATGTATATACACAGTGAGCCCCATGTCAGACCACAACAGGATCATTCATACCTAGGCATACCTAGGTTTCTTGAAACATTCACGATTCTGCAATTCTGTGTTAGATTAATACTAACAGATGCTTAATCCTTTCCTTCATTAAAGCATATGCACCGTTGAAGGCAGGCTGGAAGACGCTGGAGTGACTGTGTGTGCACTCGAAGTAAAGTAGTCCATCTGCCTTGTTCAGCAAGGCACATTGTTTTCTTCCCGTCTGGAACTCTGTCCCATGCTGAAATTATTTATCCTTTTCTTTTTCTTTATTTTATGTCTCCTCTGCTACAACATGCTTCCTCAGGGGAGGGAGCACATCTGCCTTTTTCATGAAACCCTAGATTGGCACTTCTCAGCCTGTGTGTGGGTGGCAACCCCTTTGGCGATCTAACACCTAAAACCTTTCACAGGGGTTGCCTAAAACCATCGGAAAACACAAGTATTTACATTATAGTTCAAAACAGCATCAAAATTACAGCTATGAAGTAGCAACAAAAATAATTTTATGGTTGGGGGTCACCACAACATGAGGAACTGTACTAAAGGGTTACAACGTTAGGAAGGTTGAGAACCACTGGCCTAGATGGTGCTAAACACAGAGTCAGTGCCCATAAAAGAACAAATGAGCATGTGGCGTTTGTTTGGATTTACATAACAAACACCCGAATTTAAAACTCATGTCATTCACTGAGTTCTCCAGCGCTGAAGGAAAGTAATTATACCTTTTTTTTTTTTTTTTTTTTTTTTTTGGTTTGGGTTGTCATAGCAACCCACCAACCTCTAGAGATACAAGTGAATTCTGATGCAGTCGTTCTCCCAGAAGACCAAACAGCACTTTCTATTATGAAGTAACAATGCCATTATACATCACATTTCTCACACCATGGAGGGACACTGAGAGGTTTCATCTTTTATGAAAATGGCAGAGAATTAGGCTTAACTCTCTTCAAGCCAATAAGTGCTAAGGAAAACAAAACAGCAGCAAAGTAGCAGGGCTACCCTCTACCTTGTTCATGTTCTCTTAGAGGTTTGTAACCTTTCCGCAGGAAGCTGTGGTTTCTATGGCTTTGCTGTCTCCATCATCAGGGAAGTTTTGAAAGGTAATTCCTGAGAAACAAGGCATCTGGAGAGCTTTGATGCAGCCTCTGATTTCCTCCTCTTCTCTTCTTACCCATTGCCTAACATTCATGATTAGCTAACAAATCATTATAGCCTTACAAAAATTTTTGAGATTTTTCTCTGAAAAGGGCCAACATAACCTATTTCCCCATCCCTTCCTTCCTCCCACTCCCTCACATTGCAGGGACTAGAACTGAGAATAGTTTTGCTAAACTGGATGAGTCATTGTGAAAAATTCATTATTAATTCAACAAAACAAGGTTTATTTGGGTCACTCAAGCAGTCATGAACGTAGTTTTTAAATATTTGTCTAATTTTTGTGTATGTGTATGAGTGATGCATGTATGTGTTTGTGTGTGTCTGTGTGTATTATGGTGCACACTTGCCATGGTGCACATGTGGAGGTCAGGCATTGATTTGCCCTCTGTGGCTTGAGGAAGGAGATTTCTGCCGTGGCCACTGTGCATTGCTTGCTTCAGATTAGCTAGCCCATGAACTCCTGGAGTTTCCTGCTTTTCTTCTTTCTCTATGGGTTCTGGGGATCTGAATTTAGGTCATCAGTCTTGGATGTCAAATGATTTTATCTACTGAGCCATTTCTTTGTACTGAGTGTGTGTGTGTGTGTGTGTGTGTGTGTGTGTGTGTGTGTGTGTTTAATTTGTTTATATATTTTTTGAGACAAGATCTCTTTACATATGACATGGAAGTCACAGAGATCTGTCTTTGCCCCCTGAGCACTGGGATTAAAGTTGTGTGTCATGACACTGGTCAAAATCTAGTTTAGTTTTGTCTGTTTGTTTTTGTTTTGGTTGGGTTTTTTTGTTTGTTTGTTTTGGTTTTGGTTTTTTGAGACAGGATTTCTCTGTGTAGCCCTGACTGTCCTGGAACTCACTCTGTAGACCAGGCTGGCCTTGAACTCACAGAGATCAGCCTGTCTCTGCCTTCTGAGTGCTGGGATTAAAGGTGTGCAATTCCATGCCTAGCCATTACAAACAGTTTTGAGCTGCCATGTGAGTGCTGGGATTTCAACCTGGGTCCTTTGGAAGAGCAGCCAGTGCTCTTAACCTCTAAGCCATCTTTCCAGTCCCATTGGTTTGGTTTCTCAAGACAGGGTTTCTTTGTGTAACAGTTCTGGTTGTCCTGGAATGCATTCTGTATATCAGACTAGCTTCAAACTCAAAGAGATCCCTCTGCCTCCCAAGTGCTAGGCTTAAAGGTGTGCACCACCATGCCTGGCTCAAAATTTAGTTTTTAAAATGTGTTATTTCCTAGTGGTAAGTAGTCTAAGGAGATTTTATTTGTAAATACTGTTGTATTTTCTTTTATGAAGGCTTTGGTCAGGAAGCATGGAAGTTCCATGGTATATCCTGTACTACATATTTCATTATTTCTTCCTCTGGAGATCTGAATGCTTTCTTTTGATAACAGTTGCAATACCACCCCCCCAAATATCCAAAACAAAACAAAAAATCAGCCCAATAACCTTATTTATCTAGAAGAAATTATACTACAATTAGCTCACTTTCTGGGTTTGTTGAGGCCTGCTTCTTTAGCATAACTGCAGCATTTTTTGTCTTCAGTCTCCATTTCAGTTATAAGATAAAATTATTCATACTTTGTTACTTTGTTACCCTGACACTCTGAAGAGTCCCCAACTACAGCTCCACTTGGGAACAATCAAAATCAAGGTCAGTTAGAATGGTTTGTCTAGCTAGTCAAAATGATGCAATGCTGCCACCCCCTTGCTTCCTACACCTGGTACCTGGTTGCTACCTAGATATGATTTTCCTTATAAAATGCCTGCCTTGGAAGCCAACCAACGCCACAGTTAGGGTCTGAGACCTCTGTGACCCTGGTCATGGTGACTATGACCAGTTTTGGGGTATACATTCAATAAATCAATATCTGACTGAGATCGGCGACTGAGTGGTTTGTGCAGCTCTTCTTAGAATATAGCAGGTTTTTATAGCTTTATAACAGTGGCATCCACTTTAATACATCTATTTTTAAAAATGAGAATGTCTTCAAAGCAGCAGAGTGAAATCTAAGGAGATATGTGTGGAAAATTCTGTTGTGATCATAGAACCTGCTCTCAAAAACATCTTTTGGTATAAAATACCTGATAAGAGTACACTTTGAGAAAAAGGGTCTACTTTGGCTTATAGTTCCAAAAAGGTACAGTCCATCCCGGCAGCCAAGCCTTGGCACATGGCCTCAGCCATTAGAAATTGGAGAAGGATGATTTCCTGTGCTCAGTTTACTCTCTCTCTCTTTTACAGTCCAGGATCCCAGTCCAGGGAATGGTGGCGCCCATGGTGAGTGAGTAGGTCTTACCACTTCAATTAACCTAATCCCCTATCTCCCAATGACTTTAGATCTCACCAAATTAATACCTGACATTAATCATTGCAACTCCAGCCCTTGTTAACTTGACACTTCATTTTAAATCACAACTTTCCACTTTTCTCCCAAAGTCTTATGTTCATATTGTTAGAAGAAAAGTGTAAAGCAGAATTGTTCTCTGTGTAGAACTATAATAACTGAGCAAACATTAATAAAATTTGTCATTAGTTCTCTTAGTTTCCAGCCAGACAGAAGCACACACCTGTAATTCTACTTAGGGCTGCTGACAGGAGGCAGATGGGAGGACCACAAATTTGAGGCCAGTTTAGCTGCATAGCAGGAGTTTACATTTAAAGAAACAAAGCAATAGCAAAACAAACAAAAAAAACAGATAACTAAGTTTCCTTATATAAAATAATTCACAATAGCATATAATAATGAAGGTTTAACATGAACTAAATGATCTATAAATATTAATGTTTTCTAATATAAAATAGAAAAGGGATGGAAATATAATAAAATTAATAGCCAGGCTGGTAAGATGGCTCAGTGGGTAAAGGTGGTTGCCAGGCAACCCTGATGACCTGAGTTCTATCCTGAGACCCATCATGCAAAGCTAGGAGAAAACAGGCTCCACATAATAGTCCTCTAGCCTTCACAACTGTACTGTGGCAGGGACACATCACACACACACCCACAGAGAAATACAAAATAAAACAGTTTCACTGTAGAATTCTGTCAGTCATTTAAAGAATAACGAACACAAATTCTGATCACTTGTAGAAGAAACGCAATCACTTTCCAACTAATTTTGTGAGAGGCCAGTACCACCTGAATGTCAAATTTATACAGAACAGACACAGACAATAATCTACATACTAGTATGTACATATGTATGTGCTCTCATGATTACACATTCAAAAATGTTTAACCAGATGCTTGTAAACTGATCACAACAATATATTTTTCAAAAGATGTACACATTGATTGTCTTATCTTGTGATGTTATAACCAAACTCCAAAAATTGACTGGCATTTAGCTAGATATGATGGGATATGCCTATAATCCCAGCCCTTAGGAGGCTCTGGTAGTAGGTATGGATTATCACAAGTTTGAGGCTGGTCAGGGATATACAATATGACTGAGTCTCAAAAATAAAACAAAATGAATTTCTCACAGTTCTGGGAACTAGGAAGTCCAAGATCTAACTTGAATTGAAATTTTCAGTATTTGTTGAGAGTTCACCACACTTCCTGGTTTGTAGATTAAAATCTTTTTACTGTATCCTTACATGGCTATAGCCAAGATTATTTCCCATGATTTTCCTATAAATGCACTAATACCATTGGTGATGGCTCCATCCTTCTGTCCAACTATCTCCCAAAGTCTTTACCCCTGTTAGGAACATGAATGAAACCATTTCTAAGTAACTTGCAAACTATGTTGAAAACACACCATGTTTTAAACTAAGAATTTGTTCTGACAAAATGAATATAAGCAAGGTTTGACTTAAAAGATGTTATTGTTGTATAAGGTGAAAAATATTTATGAACAGTATGAACATAAGTTTTGTCTGTGAACAGAAGAGAAAAATATTTATGTTAAAATGTGTACATAGCTGGGTGTGGTCACACATGCCTTTAATCCCAGCACTTGGGAAGCAGAGGCAGACAGATCTCTGTGAGTTTGAAGATAGTCTGGCCTACAAATCGAGTCCAGTACAGCCAAAGATACACACAGAAATAGAGAAATCCTGTCTCGAAAAACCAAAAAGAAAAAAGTACAAAATATTAACCTCAAACTCAAACATATGGAGTAGCAATTCCTGGTGCTGACACACCCAAGAGTTTAAGAACTGAAACTCTTGCCCCTACAGGCATTGAAGATGTGGCTACTGTGTCACATATGCCTTAGTATGTGGCAGAGAGGAAAGAAGCTATGTTTACATTCAGT
The DNA here is from genome assembly GCA_907164525.1 of Lophiomys imhausi. Classification (NCBI taxonomy): domain Eukaryota; kingdom Metazoa; phylum Chordata; class Mammalia; order Rodentia; family Muridae; genus Lophiomys; species Lophiomys imhausi. Next base: position 2,439,529 of record CAJQZJ010032746.1, read on the forward strand.
GTTCTGACCTATGAACATCTGAATGAATAGTAGCCTAACATTCCTGGGGTCGGGAGGTGGGGGGGAGGGAAGCAAGCTGGATACCAATACCACATTGGTGCCATGAGGCCCTAAAGTGGAGCTACCCTGTGCCGACCACCAGTCCAGCACTAGGCAAGCACCAGATGTGCTCCCAGGACAGGAAGCAAGCCAGAGACTAGAGGAGCCCTACCTGGCCCTGGATGAGGGGATTAGGGGTGAGCCAGGTCTGAGGGAATGAGTTTGGGAGAGCCAGCCCTGCCTTTTGTGCTTTGTGGAGGTGTTGGTGGGGGAGAGATCTCCTCCCCTCCCTTTGGCCCTCACCACTAGTGATGTATGGGAGATCTGGCCCCATGGGGTCACAAGAGCAGGAGAGCTATCCCTGCTCCTCATATGCTGCAACCCTCAGGAGAGCAGGCCCTGCACCTTGCCTGGGCAGCACACTACAGCTGACCCTGGTTATGGGGATTGTGGGAGAGTCAGCCCTGACTTCTTTCTGCTTTGTGGAGGTATTGGCCAGTGAGAGATCCCCTTTTACTCTCTTACCCTCTCCACAGGTAGCAGGTGGGAGAATCAGCCCTGATGGGATCATGAAAACAGGAGAGCTGGTCCAACCACTTACAAACCACTTACAGCACTTGGGAGAGCAGGATGTGGGAGTTCCAGGCCCAGGGCTTTGAGTTGGCCCACCCCATGGATGAACTGCTGGAGTGCATGAAGAGGCCAGTTCCACAGACCCAAAACTACAGGATCTCCATGACACAGGACAACAACAGCATATCTGAGAGGAGTTCCAATGAGGTTCCAGTATTGACAAAGTAGCAGAAGCCAGAGGCCTCATACCAGACCAAAGAGTCATTATTATAATGAACATTTGTAAGCAAAAATGTATGGACAAAAGGGAATATTTTGGGACACACTGAAACACATTACAGCTTCCACAATGAGGTGTTTTTTTTTTAATGTGGAGAGAGGTCGCAAGGGTGGAGGGTGGGTCTGAGGGGAGGTGGAAGAGGAGAGGGAACAGGGTGCATGATGTGAAATTCACAAAATTAAAAACAACAATAAAAGGAAATTTTTCAAAAAAAATACCATGATACCAAAAAAGAAAAGGAAGAAGAAGAAGAAGAGGTGGAGGAGGAGGAGGAGGAGGAGGAGGAGGAGGAAAGAAGAAGAAGAAGAACTGAAAGTCTTCCGTGGCCCCCTAGGATAGCATTTCTGGTTCCCAAACATCTCATGACTCTATACTGATACCAATTGACAAGAGGACTTTGAAACTAACCTCTGTGTAGCTCTGGCTTGTGGATGAGCTTCAGGTACCATTCCTGGGTTGATACATGGCTACCTGTCAGCACTATTTGTTGCCTGATGCTCTCAGGGGCCTTCTGGGACCTCCAACAGAGCCACCTTCCTGGTCTGCCACAATGGAAGGACTTCACAGCAGATAAAGTTTTGAAGCTTGCATGTTCCTGGTGCTTTCTAAGCAGTGAGGATTCCCCAGTGGAACCATGCAGCAGCATTATCTTGTCTGATCTACCATTCTCATGATCTTGATATTAGCATGGTATTGTAAGAAACATTTGTGTGAGTAAACTGAGCATATTTGAAAAGCAGTTCTTGTAGGGACATCTGTGATGTCTAGTCTTATGTCAACTTGACACAAGTTAGAGTTATCTGAAAGGAGGGAACCTCAACTGAGAAACTGCCTCCACAAGATCTGGTTTTAAGGCCCTTTTAAAATTAGTGCTTGATGGGGGATTGCCTAGTCCATTGTGGATGGTTCCATCCCTGGGCTGGTGGTCCTGATTTCTACAAGAAAGCATGCTGAACAAGGCATGGGGAGCAAGCCAGTAATCAGCACCCCTCCTTGGCCTCTGCATCAGCTCCTGCCTCCAGGTTCTTGCTCTGTTTGAGTTCCTGTCCTGACTTCCTTCAATGATGAACAGTGTTGTGGAAGTTTACATGGAATAAACCCTTTCCTTTCCAACTTGCTTTTTGGTATGGTGTTTTATTTTTCTGCCTAGTTCTCAAGACTGCAAAAACTACCCAGGAGCCAACTCTGATGCAAGTGTACAAGGGTTGTTTGTTCAAGCTCGAGCCTGGCACATTCCAAGGGACTTTCAACTCACCAATGCAGTGATTTGAGTTGAGAGGCCCGAATTCAGAAAATATAGGGTTTTTATAGGAGCTTAAACAAAGAAAGGTGTAGAAAAAATGGCTAATTAAATTGTTTAACCAGTATTTAACTATTTACTAGTATTTATATTATCTTTGTTTGGCGGTGTAAATCCTTATCCCGCCATTATAAATGAATACACACAGACACCATGTGGATCTTAACAAGCCTAGGCCTGGGTTGTGCAATCCTAGCCCATCTAAGCTAGCTCATAATTCTATTACCCAAATATGACCCCATATATACATACGTCCCTTTGGACTATTATTCTCCATGCTAAGCCGATGTTCCAGGCCACGTATTTAATCTACCCCATGGTGTGTCTTCCTTGTTTGCTCCTGGCTTCTTTGGCAATCCTCTTCCCCAGATTCTCTGTCTCAAAAAACTCACAAACCTTAGTCCCACCTATCTCTGTTTGCCCAGTCTCCAGGCTTCAGCATTTATTTAACCAATCAGAGTCAATTAAGTAACAGACAGCAAACAGGAACAATTAACATTTAGAATGCTTAACACCACCACATCAGAAAGGGGTTTCTAGTAAAGATTGGATGACATTTGGACAGACAAACCTGTCTATCCCTAATTGGCTTGTTGTTATTGACATACCATTGTTGGTCAGCTTGACCAGAAGAAACTTTGTTTAGACTGTTTGGGTGCTTTCTCAGAGTTAGCTATCTGGTTATGCCTAGGGAACACCCCTGGAATGCAAGGTCAGGTATATTTTGTTGTTTTTCCTGGAACTAGAGGTCAGCTCTGAGTCAAACCTAATACAAAATGAAATCTTTCTTCAAGATGGAGTCAGTCAGGCTCTACATTATCGAAGCAATAGAAACCCAACTAAGACAACATTGTAATTATCGAGTGCCTCACAGCCCACTGACTGAGCTCTCCAAAACCTTCTAATACTGATGTCACACTGGGGAGTTGGGATCTAGAAAAGACAGAAATATTTAGGCCATACTGAACAACTTGAGTTTATTACAGATATATATGGCTGCTTTTGAACTACCTGGTTTCTGCTGGGGCAAGGAATAGGTCAATGTCTGAGAACACTAGAGATCTAGGAAGGACAAGGTGAATCAGGAAGTTTCTCTGAGGACTAGGAGTGCTTAGAATATGTGGGGTTCGGTACACATTCCCAGGACTATGAGCTCATCCAGAAAAGACCTGAGGTTATGTGATGCTTTAACACAAAAGGATCTGCTAACTCAAAGTGTTTTGAGAAGCAGATAGAAATGTCACTGTATAGCTTTGGAAGAAAACCCTTAAATCAATCAAGCAAAAGGAGGGGCCTACAGCAGAAGACTGAGACATGAGAAAGCCTTGAGAATATTTATACAGTGAAATTAAAAGTATATAGGATTAGGACAGGGTGGGGTGGCACCATCTTTAATACCAGTGATCAAGAGGCAGAGGCAGGTGGATCTCTGAGTCCAGTCTGGTCTACATAGAAAGTTTTAGGTAATTCAGGGGTTCTCAAAAATAACAAAACATGGTAGCACACACCAATAATCTCAGCACTTGGGTGGTTAAAGAGAATCAGGAGTTCATAGTCATCCCCAGATATATAGAAAGTTTGAGGCAAATCTGGGCTGCTTGAGATGTCTCATAAACAAATAGATTAATAGAGTGGAGTGGTGGCTTTTGCCTACAACCACAGCACCTGGAAGACCAAAACAGGTGGGTCACAACAAGGTTGAGGCTAACCTGGCTACATAGAGAATTCTAGGCCAGCCTGCACTACAGAATGAGAGCCTAGTAATATATAGTCTTCAACATCCTATATTCACTACTTGTCACATTGGTATGACAGACAACCAACAAAAGCAAGTTAAAGAGGGACGGATTTATTTTAAGTATGAACTTCAAGGAGCCCACTATGGAGAGGAAGGCATGGCATCAGAAATGTGTGGCAGCTGGTCACATCGTGTCCACAATCAGGAACCACAGAGCCCTGGATCTGGGTCTGGGTGTTGGTTAGCCCAAGCCAGCTCTCCCTGAGTGCTGCAGATGGTGAGAGGCAGGCCCAGCTCTCCTGCATTTCCTCCTTCAGGGCCAGCTCACAGGCCACCCACACCCCCAGAACCAGCTCTTCCATGCCGCGAGGTCAAGAGGCAGGCCCAGCTCTCCTGAGTGTGGTGACCAGTGACGGGCGGAGCCAGCTCAGCACAGTGATCAGATAGCAACATGGCCTGGGCAGCAGCCCAGATCAGAGGCATCCTATGCCCTTTGGTGATAACATGGGCCTTGGACATCAACACAGGCCCTGGCTACAACAGGACTATTGGGGAAGGTCTAATAACATTGCTTCTGATAGGCTGATTTCATTGCTGAGATCTGGTTACTGCCCCTTCTGAGGCATTCTCTTGATTGGTTAATAAAAGTTGCTGATGGCCAATTAGCTGGGCAGAAAGAGTATAGGAAGGTGGGACTTCCTGAGATTAGAACAGGAACCCTGCGTTTTACACAGAGGATTAGTTCAATCTGCTGGGAGACAGGGAAGCAGGTAGATGTGTTTGAAGACACTGGAACATAATCACAGGCACATGGTGGTTTGGGATTAGGTGATCTGGGTTAACTTAGAGTAGCTAAATGAGAGTCTGCCCAGCTAAGGGTTAAGTGTTAAAACATTAAAAGGTCTTATTGTATGTAATTATTGGGGAAAGGACCACGGCAACTTATAAGCCATCAGTCCAAGCAATCCAGGGCCATTGGACTCCCATTGAACTCTGGCGAATATCTCACCAAGCCACCAGTTATTCTACTGGCCCTATATAATAACTTATATTACTTAACAGAGTTTAAGTTACAGGGGGTGTAGGCCACGCTTGGTCTGGGGCTCTTTCCCCAGGATAAATCAGCCTGTTGGTTAAGGTGGGTCAGGTCTGTTGGCTGATATTCTGCCATGCCACCCACTGCTCTGCCAAGCCACCAGCTGCTCCACTGGCCTAATCTTACTGTTTGTTCTTATTAATAAATACAAGTGATAATTAAATTGCAGTTTCAGACTATGGACCCAGATATGGCCCTCAGTGGCAGACAGAGCCAGGATGTCACCATGGCCTCAGGTGATGGTATTGGCCACCCAGATCAGTACACCACCCCTACTCCCACCCAGGCAGTACAGCCTCTGACCAACAACATAGTCTCAGGCAGCAGCCCAGACCACTGACTTCCAAATGGCCTTTAGTGGCAACATGGACCACAGACATCAGTACACACTCTGACTATGATAGGGCCATGGACCCAAAGATGGCCCCCAGTCGCAGCCCTGGCCCAGACATCACTATGGCAGCAGGTAGTTCATGCTCCTCATATCTGCCTGTTCCTCACCAGTCTCCAGTTCCACTCTGTCCACAGTGATGGAACCGTGGCTTTCTCTCACATCTGTCCACCACATTCTCCATGTTTCCCTTCTATCCATCACACATCCATTTACCACAGTGGCCAGGGAGAGTGATTGAGTGTCTCCCTACTGTCTGACCCCTGATATTTTGTTTTCAAAAATAGGTTCTCATGTATCCTAGACTTCTCTTGAACTTACTATCTAGCTGAGGATGACCTTGAACTTCTAATCCTTCTGCCTCTACCTCCCAAGTACCAGGATTATAGTCTGTACTGTCAGACCTAATTTATGCAGTGCTGGGGCTCAGATCAAGGACCTCATGCGAGAAGAAAGCACTTAACCACTTAAGGAATTGACCTATATCCCCAGTCTAAGAACAAGATTTTTGGATTTTTAAAAATTTGTCTTCATTTGCTTACTTATTTTTGATTGTGAGTGGTTTGTCCTTTATCAAATAGCTGTAAAAATAACAAAATATTTGCTGGTGATAAAGTCAGCAGGTTGTCCTTATATTAGAAGCTTAAGCAAGAGGATTGCACAATTTCACAGCCAGCCTGGGGTACAGAGTGAGACTCTGTCTCAAATAAAACACTAGAGTTTTAGAAGGTCTTTGTTTGTAGCTTAGGCTGTCTTGGCACTTGCTGTGTAGCTAGAATGTAGGTTGTTTTTGAATATGAGCTACTCCTGCCTCTGCCTTTTGAGAACTGAGTTTGCAAGCAAGGGCCATTAATAAAAGTTGAAGCACCACAAAATTGGAATTGTGAGCCTACAGAAAAACAAAACACTTCAGTCTACAGAGTTCCCTTTCAGTTGGAGAATTTCTATCTTCCCAAAACATTTTATTGGGGCTTGAGAGATGGCTAGTGGTTAAGAGCATTGGCTGCTCTTCCAAAAGACTGGGTTCAAATCCCAGCACTCAAATGGAAGCTCACAGCTGTCTGTAATGGGTGGTGGCACACACTCTGTGAGTTCGAGGCCAGTCTGATCTACAAAGCGAGTCCAGGACAGCCATGGATACACAGAGAAACCCTGTCTTGAAAAAATATATATTTTAAAATTTATTTTTGTGTACATAAACCTAGCTTAGCACATGTGTGGAGGTTAGTGGACAAGTTTCAGGATTCTGTTCTCTCCATCTTCTATATGGGTATAAAATTCTGATCTTGGCTTGCACACTGAGTTCCTTTACGTGCTGATCCATTTCAATGGCCCAGGGAGTATCTTTTTGAAAATTGACAAGAGGAAGAAAGGAAGGAAGGAAAGAGAAACACCCAGGTTGGGGACAGTAGTAGACTGTAATGAGTGAGGAAGACAGTAGGATTTCACAGAATTAGTTCTGATGTGCTAAGTGACTTCAACATTCTGAAATGCATGAGTTATGTAAAGGCTTTGTGGATACTCATAAGTAAGTCAGCCCTGGTGGCAGCAATTTCACACAGCAAGCAGGGGAGACACTTGAGCCCCTGAATCTAAAAAACTCCAACAGGACTCTGATATCCAGTTTCTTCTTCTTCTTCTTCTTCTTCTTCTTCTTCTTCTTCTTCTTCTTCTT
>CAJQZJ010032746.1:2446630-2481778 GCA_907164525.1 Lophiomys imhausi
TTCTTCTTCTTCTTCCTCTTCTTCCTCTTCTTCTTCTCCTTCCCCTTCCCCTTCCCCTTCCCCTTCTCCTCCTCCTCCTCCTCCTCTTCTTCTTTGTGTGTGTGTGTATCTGGTGTGTGTGTGTGTGTGTGTGTGTGTGTGTGTGTGTATCTGGTGTGTGTGTGTGTGTGTGTGTGTGTGTGTGTGTGTGTGTGTATCCCTAGAACCATTCTTTCTTTCTGGTATATGTAAAAGGAAAAGGCTATTGAGTAGAGTTTGCAGAAGAACTTCCAAAAGATGTCAGACTTTGCAATGCAGACAATGGAAGCAGAATCCCATTTAGGGGACATTGGCATGGCTTCCTGAGAGATGGTGAACATGGGAGAGGCAACAGTGAAAAAAAAAAAAAAACTCTTGATCTATCTCACCAAGAGCGACTATGCCTTGGTCTCACTCCTGATGGAATTAATTCTGCTTCAAGAGGGATATCATGGTCTATAATTCTCAAAACAATTGCAGAAAAACAGCTCAGTGGTTGGGCTGGTGGTGTAGTTCATAATGGAGCACTTTCAGAGCATTCCTTAGCTTCCAGCTTCATCCTCCAGCGTTCGAGTGGAAGTCAGTGGTTATCACCATCTGAGAGAGAAGAATAAAAAAGATGAAAAAAAAGGATTTCTGCCTGTGAAGCCACTTTGTATGATGCTGTAATGGTGGACACACTATGAATTTGTCAAAACTTGCAGATTTGTTCAATGCAAAGTGTGAACTGTAAGCTTTAATATTAATGTATCAATAATCATTCATCATTTCTAACAAGCTTGCACTAATGCAGGGCGTTAAGAGGGGAATTAATAGCTGAAACTGTGAGACATGGGTGTTGGGAGTTTCCTGCACTTCTGGTTCAAATTTCCTACAAGCCTAAAACTGTTCTAAAAATAAAATCTATTCAAATGAACCAACTTGAAGATGTTTCTCTCTAGATTCATTTTAAACCAGTGTTTCTTCATACTTAATAAAATACTGGAAGAAAAACTAAAAATCTCTGTCTGGTCTTTCATTTTCCAAGAATCGCATGTTTTTATTTATTGTTTTGTAAAACAAAACTACTGAGCGTTCTATAACCAGTGCAATGTAGCTCATTTAATTGTCATACAATCTTATCAAATGCTATAATTTATGTTTTACAAAAGAAAAAAACACATATTATAACAGAGATATTAATGAGGATTCCAAACCATAAGTTCTAAAACCTAAAATAAATCTCAAGAGAATTAGCCGGGTGTTGGGGCGCAGGCCTTTAATCCCAGCACTCAGGAGGCAGATGCCGGTGGATCTCTGTGAGTTCCAGGCAAATCTGGTCTACAAGGCAAAGTCCAGGACAGTCAGGGCTATTACACAGAGAAACTCTGTCTCGAAAAACCAAGAGGAAAAAAAAATCTCAAGAGAACTAGCGCTTTGTAGTACAGCCTGAAAACAATGAAAAGCCAGAAAGGCTAGAGGCATTAGACGAACTACAACTCCCAATATGCAAAGCAGCTGCAGTCTCTTAGTTACCACCGAGCACCCCAAAACTCCCATCGTGCTTCGAGGCGCAAAAAGCAACCTGTAATTTCACCTTGCAGTCTACCCTCCTATTGAGGGTGGAGACATTTGCGGTGGAGCCTTCACTGGGGTGAGGACACTTGCCACGGACTACGCCATTGAGGGAGCCGGTGCCGAGGCGGGAAGGCCAATTTAGGTAAATGGAGCCATGCTCCCATCTGTTCGGGGATGCCGCTGTGTCCGCCTGTGAGGCATGAGGAGGAGCCCGGTGTCTGCAGCCGTTCTCGCCCTTGGCGCCCCGCCGCCATCTCCACCATGCAGTCCCGCAAAGACGCGTGTCCCTCAGCAAGGCCAACGTGCAGCGGCTGTACCCGGCCTCGGATATGCTCCAGCTGGAGTACGTGCGCGAAGCCTGTGCTTCCTTCCTGGCCCGCCGGCTGGACCCGACCAACTGCACTGCCATCCTCAAGTTCGCCGACGCCTTTGACCATCACAAGCTGCGCGCGCAGGCCCAGTCCTTCATCGCTCACAACTTCAAGCAGCTCAGCAGGATGGGTTCGGTTAGGGAGGAGTCGCTGGCAGATCTGAGCCTGGCCCAGCTGCTGGCCGTCCTGCGCCTAGACAGCCTGGACGTGGACAGTGAGAAGACTGTGTGCCATGTGGCGGTGCAGTGGCTCGAGGCTGCTCCCAAAGAGCGGGGCCCCAGTGCTGCGGAAGTCTTCAAGTGTGTCCGCTGGGCACACTTCCCTGCAGAGGATCAGGACTACCTGGGAGGGCTGCTGACCAAGCCTATTGTGAAGAAACACTGCCTGGACGTCATTGAAGGGGCCCTCCTGCAGCTGCGTTTTGGAGATGGGTTGTACAAATCAGGGGTGTCCAAGCCAAATAGCGGCCACAGCAGCAGTAGCTCTGTCGTATTGAAAGTCCCAGGGGAGGGAAGTCCCTCTCCTGACACTCGGGATATCACGGCCACCCAAAAACTCGCAAGAGACCTTCTTGATGCATTCGCAATAGGTTTGTTTCGGGGATCAGTGCACTGAGGGTGCAACTCGTATCCCACGCAGGGGTAGAGGAGTTCGCGAAGGTTTTATAGGGGAGCACCACAGAGTAAGGGAGTGGGGGAAATCACAAGTGGAAAGTACCAACTCATTATTTAGTTAATTAGCAGGAAACACACCCTATACTTGTTTTTCTCAGGAATGAACCTAATCTTATTTTGCTATCTACTTTGTGGTCAGCCCGTTCCTGAAACCCAGGCCCCATGACTCAATTGACCTTCATTCTTGGTTCCACCCTTTTTATGATCAGCTAAGTTCCTGGAACCCAGTTGGCGTAGCTTCACTGCCTGCCAAGGGGGGGGGGTCTCTAAAATTTTCATTCCTTTCAGTATCTGTAGCAGAAAATCCACCCCAAAGGTTGGGTATGTGTGCCAAGAAACTGATAATCTTCATATACCCCAAACTTCCATTTCTATGCTGTGACCCATACTTTGGGGAAATTTACAAAGTGCCTTTGCCTGTGACTTGTTGTATGTACACCAGAACTGTCACAACCATAGCTGTCTGTATCTCTCTAGACCATGGCATCAATTTCACTGCCCAGCCCCAAAAGATTTATGGGTGTATAAGCCAGCACAAAATAGTTGGCATCAATTCGTGGACCACTTGCTGTGTGGAGAGGGCATGGATGTGGCATTTCTAAATGGCTACATTTACGTTTTGGGTGGGGGAGACTTGATTACTGGAGTTAGATGAACCAATGGGCATTGATGGCTCAACTACTACACGAACTGCACAAATGTGTTCAGCCTGGAAACGGACTCCTGAATTTGAGGCAACCAAGGAATTGCCAGGACTTGAGGTCAATGCAAGAGAAAGAGGCTTTATTTACCAGCGCGCTGGGGTCGGCCCTCACAGAGTTTCCATGCAAGGAGAAGGAGGCTACCCAGAGCTAGGTTTTACATCAACTTTTATAGAGTAAAGCAGGGCAGAATCAAGCAACAGTACATTCGACGAGTTTTTATTGGTTAACATGTCTATCTTTTAACTGATTGGTGTTGGCTAAGGGATGAGGAACTTGGCCCCTGGTGCAAGTTAGGGAGTTTCCAAACCCAAGGAGTGTAGTACATTCTGTGATTCTTTTGAGAATTGCTTTTCGACTCGCAGTTCCTGGATTAAGTTATCCAAGGGCTCAGGGCCTACCTATCTAAGTTCCCAGGCTTTTGAAGTCTGAGTAAAGTTAGGTCAAGTAGACTTTAGTTCTACAAATGTAGCATATATCCTTTGACCTAATGGTGATTCTGTGCAGTACACATTTGTTCTCTTATGATCTAAGCCATAATAAGTGGTTGAAGTGTGTTTCTCTGAAGCCCAGTGACTTTTGGGAAAAACCCGTGTCTTCAATGATCTCTACTGTACGTATCTGTGACATCCCAGTCATAAAGATAGGGACCAGTGGTTATCGGATTATCACATATGACCAAAAATTGTTATCACCTCATGTACCCAACAGTGGAAAAAGAACAGGGTGACTGTATATGTGACAGCAGTGAAAACCAGTAGATTAATATAGGTACCACATTAGGCCTTTTGAAGTTTGACCCAATTTTTTTTTTCTCTCAGCCCATGTGTATCCTTTCTGCTCTGAACCTGGTCAGAGTTTCCTGACTGAAGAAGAGATACCTAATGAATCTAATATCAGTTAGGACTTAGGCAGGTTGGGTGAACTGGACTCTGAGAAAGTTCAAGTACTTTGTGTTATGATTTTGGGTTGTAGATAGCATATCAGTGAAATTCACAAGACCAGTAGTTGGTGATACAGAGCTGTAGACTGTGCTTGAGGGAGGCACCTTTACCTGTTCAAGAGGATACGAGGGAGTTAATTGAAAGTTTGGCTTACAAAAGTTTATGCTTGTATATAATCCAATGTGAAAAATGTTAGCACTCAAGTTATTAACAATTTAGCCCCAAATGCAGAGGTTTGCTATTATGTTTATGTTTCATTATATTAATTTATTTTTTAATTTTACATTCTATTTAGTGTCACAAATATTGTAAGGTTTGTATTTAAATTTTTATGGTAGAAAAGTGCTTGTATAGTAATTACTAGGTAGTGTTGTAGAAGATAATATTCTTCAGAACAATGTAGTAGGTTGGCACAATGGTAACCTACATTGATATATATATATATATATATATATGTTTTTTTAAGAAAGGGTTATTCTGTGTAGCCCTGGCTGTCCTGAAACTGACTTTGTAGACCAGGCTAGCCTAAAACTTACAGAGATCTGCCTGCATCTGCCTCCCAAGTGCTGGGATTAAAGGCATGTGCCACCACATCTGGCATGCACTGAATTTTCTTAATATACTGTATTCTTAAGTGTAGTTTGCTAAGTTTTTGGTTTCTCTACTAATAAAACAATACATATATTTATACTACACATATATATTTTATACATATATATGGTAATATACATATTATTTTGCTTCCCTAAAATATATGTTTGGTTTACCAAATGTTTACAATGTATAAAATGGCTGTAAGCTCACTAAAAGTAAAAACAGCAAAAACAAAAGAAAATCTTGCTTTTAAATAAATTTAATTTTGGAATACAAAATGTATATTTGCAAAAATGACCAATTTTCAACTAAAAGATATTCAAATATTGTTACCAATTTTTTAATGATTTTGTAAAAATTAAATTGCCAATTTTTTGTATTTTTTTGTCTCGACCCGATAATATTGCTTTACTGAGTCAGAAGAACAATCCTTTTTTCTTGTTCTTTTTTTGTTTTTCGAGACAAGTTTCCTCTGTGTAACAGCCCTGGACTCACTCTATAGACCAGGCTAGCCTTGAACTCACAGAGATCTGCCTGCCTCTGCCTCCTAGGTGCTGGGATTAAAGGCATGAGCCACCATTCGTGGCTCTTGCCCAATTCTTTTGCTCCAGTCATGTCATGGTTTATACCATGATTTGGTTTAATCATTGTCCTAGTTCAATTTACCCATCAATTTTTCACAGCCTAGTCACCTGTGAAGGGAGTCTCAACTGAGGGATTTCTTAAATGAGACTGGGCTGTGGATGTGTCTGTGAAAGATTGTCTATTAATTGATGTAGGAGCCATACCATTCCTTGAGCAGGAGGTCCTGGGATGTATAAAAAAGCTATAAAGCCAGGAGGTAGTGGCTCATGTGTTTAATCCCAGTTCTTGTTGGGGTAACTTTCCTTCACATTGTGTGAAGGAATGTCCCTGTCTTTTCAGTTGTTAATTCAGTAACAGCAGAGAGCTAAGTGTTGGCAGGATTTTGGTGTTGTAATTTCCATGGCCCAGCACCAGCTTTATATCTGTAAATATTTTTCCTTCCACACTTGCTCAGATACTTGAATGTCAGGCAGCTTCTTAGTGATTGGTTGTAATAAAGATCTGACAGCCAATACTTGGAGAAGGAAGTGGCAGGAGGAACTTCTGGGAGAAAAAGGGCACTAGAAGACGGAAGCAAACGTGGAAGATTTGGGAGCAGACTTGGAAGAGAACAGATAGATATGAACAAGAGCAGAGGGTATGTTCTGCTTGGTTTGGGAAACACCACAGACCACCCAGGAGTCAACTCTGATGTGAGTGCACAAGGGTTGTTTATTCAAGCTTGAATAGGGACTCACCACACTCACAAACGCAGTGGTTTGAGTTGAGAGCCCTGAGCTCAGAAAATATAGGGTGTTTATAGGGGCTTAAACAAAGAAAAGGGTTTCTAGCACATTCTAGACTGAATGACATTTGGACAGACAAACCTGACTATCCCTAATTGGCTAGTTGTTGCCATACCATCAAGATGAGTTTGACTAGCAGAAAGTTTGTTTAGACTTTTTGGGTGCTTTCTCAAGAGTGAAGCTCGTTGGTTTTGGCCAAGGAACTCCCCTGGAATGCAAGGCCAGGTATATTTTGTTGTTTATCCTGGAAATGGAGGTCAGTTTTGAGTCAAACCTAATACAAAATGGAATCTTTTTCCAAAATGGAGTTAGTCAGGCTCCACAGGTAAAGAGCTAGCCATGCGGGGGCAGGGGTCACAAGTAGAATAGTCGGATCAAGTTTAGATGGTAGCTGGGAAGCTGCCCTGTCGCGTCCCTCTCGACCAGCAAGAATGACGCAACTCGCAAAAGCTCTTCTCAAGCAGTTTATTCAGGTCCCTTGAAAACAGTCTTCCGAATGCCCGAGCAGACCCAACCCACAGGCTAAATACTATATGAACAGCCAATCAAGTAAAGCCATGTGGTGCTATCTTAGAGGCCCACGTATGCGGAAGCAAGCCAGATCAGCGGTCTTAGCCAAATATGGACTTGTTTACCACAGAGAGCGCTCACCATTGGGCTGGTGGAAGGCGGAAACCGGCACCATTTTTAGGGTGTGGCACATCGCAGCTCTCTACAGTTCCTCCTTTTTTATTTTTTCTAAAGTTGGTAGAAGTCCCTGGAAAGACTTCGTAATCCCCATATCTGGGGATCTCACGGTGGTCCTGAGCCTGTAGGAGGGCGGTGCTCAAACTCTTACCTGTCTCTGGGTCAGCCTCCCCACTCGGGGCTGCCCTGTCTTAGGTGCCCAAGACTTACCCGTCTACTCCGTTATTGACTTGCAGACCCTAATATCCATGGAACGAATACCTCAGTGGGAAGGGACTATGCTCAGTGAAGATTTAAGGCTTCATGGCAGCGAGACATGCCTGAGGGGACTGGCCCGCCTCAATGGCGACAAGGGCCTGTATAATCATAGCTGCATTACGCTTCTGTGTGGCTCTCATCTTGTAGATGCACCATAGGCAAACCAGAGAGGCTAGTATCATCAGTATCGCCAAAGAGCCTACACCCGCCCACTCCTTAAGATGATCCATAGCCGTCTGTATCCAGGAAGTCAAACCATTAGCCAGACTTAGATCCACCCGAGTGGAGTTGAATTCAGCCAACCAATCCTGTAAGAGGAACTTTGACAATTGTCTAGACAAATTAGCAGCCTTTGTAAAATTTTGATACTGCACGGAAGTAACACACAAACCTTGCATTTTCCACTCACACCCCAATTGTGCTAGTTGCCAAAGAGAATCAATCTGTTCTTGTATTAAATCTATGCGTTGATTAACTATCATAAGGCCTCCTTTGAGATGAGAATTCATAGAGGTCTGAGTATCCAATGCCTGTGCTACATTGGCTGAGATGTTATTCAGGGCATTGGCAGTCTGTATAGAACTAGACAAGTCAATAGCTGAGGCAGTAGCCCCCACAGCAGCAATAGTGATGGCAGTAACAATAGCTGCAGTGATGCCAAAATCTCTTTTAAACCTGAATAGCATCATGATATTAGGGGCCTCTACAGGAATTGGTACATATCGAGGCATTCTAGTCACCACAGCCACAGGAAAGGCTGTGGAATTCCAGCACAGGGCATAAAAACATATGCCCGGAGTGCATACTAACTTTTCTTTACCCAAGGATGCACTCCCAGTACTTACAATCCACAGAAAAAGAGGCCAGAGACACACTGGCGAAGCTGAAAAGGTCTTATTGCGGTAAGAATGAAACGAATTCCAAGTACCAGAGCCACTACCGCTAGAAAAATCCAATCTGGTAGCAGACCCTAGGGAAAAATTACCTCTTTGATAAATTCCTCCCCCAAGCATAATGACAGGTCCCAAGTCCATGCAACTTCCATTTACCCCACACAAAAGCCACAAATCAAAAGGATTGGTGGCAGTCTGCTGAGGATCCCTAGTAGATATATCAAGCATTCCTGTACAAGACTTATTCACTATATTACTAATCATGGGGCTAAAGGAAAAATAATCTTGTTGAACCCAAACTGCTCTGCGCTCATGACTTCCAGTCCAGGGAAAAGGTCCTTCCTCTCCTGTGGATCCTCTACAAAAAGGTGCCCAGTGTGGCTGTCTGGGGGGGTCCTGGTCAGAGACTCGTGTGGGCCACCATCCTTCAAGGTGAGAACCGTTGCCTGAAAACAAACCACCACTCCTACCCCTAAACCTCAGTTGTGGTAAAAAATCTGCTGACTGCTGAGACAATTTAATGCATTCTGTATCATCTGACCTATTGAAGCTCATTAAAAAGCACAGACTACCCTTCAAGCTGACATTTCTATTACCCTCTATAGGGCTTTTCTGATCATCAAAGAGAAGGTAGGGTAAGCCTAAGCTTCTATTACTGCTAAATAAGCGTGGAAACACAGTTGCATAATGTCTGACCGGTATCGGCTTTGGGAATATCGACAGGATCCCCCATCTCAGCTCGGTCATTCCTGACATACTCACTGCTACTATCACCAGGATCCCTAGGAAGGTCTTCATGACGAATCTCCTCACAAGGCATTCAGGCACCCACACTGGATCTTGTTGATCCTGAGGAAAAACACAAACAGACCGTCTCGCCCATGTTAGCATGGGGTCAGGCCCTCGCCAAGGGCCTGTCAAAATATCCTTCCACTTCACCATGCCTTTAGGTGGACCATGGGAATCCTGATGCGTGTCCGCTGCTGAGCGGCCTTGAGCATCCAAATTTAAAAAATTTAAAGTAAATAAGGCTAAAGACATTCTCTCCTTGGGGGTACGGCCTTGGCCTATTCCCCCTTTCTGTTTTTGCAAACATTCTTTCAAGGTGCGATGAGCACGCTCCACAATTCCTTGTCCTTGAGGATTATATGGTAATCCGTGATTAAGCTGTACCTCCATCTGGTTGCAGAAGGAGACAAAGGACTGAGCCGTATAAGCTGGTCCATTGTCCGTTTTCAGCTGCTGTGGTTTTCCCCATGCAGCCCAGGCTTCTAAGCAATGCCCTATGACATTGCGAGCCTTTTCTCCACTCATAGGTGTAGCATGTATGATACCTGAGCAGGTATCCACAGATACATGAATATATTTTAAGGTTCCAAACTCTGAAATGTGGGTAACGTCCATTTGCCAGATTTTGAGTGGCATCAACCCTCTAGGGTTCACTCCCACACTGGGAGGATGATGATGAATCACACACTGAGGACAGTCCAAAACCACCTGTCTAGCATCTGCTCTAGACAAATGGAATTTCTGCTGTAGAGTTTTTGCATTTACATGAAATAATTGGTGAAACTGTCTGGCTTGGTCCAGGAATGAGTTCCAAAAAATGCATGTCATCCTAGTCCATTGATCAACTTTATCATTACCCTCACTTAATGGTCCAGGTAATCCTGTATGTGCTCTAATATGTTGAATATAAAAACACCTTTTTCTTTGCCAGATTAAAACTTGTAACTCTTGTAATAAGGCACATACAGTACTACTATTTTTAATAGGACCTGCTAATTCTAATCCTTTCACTGCGTTGACCACATAGACTGAGTCTGAAATCAAATTGAATGCAAATTGACATCTTTTAAACACCTCAATTACTATTTTCAACTCTACTATTTGGGGGGAGCCCGGTTGAAATTGACATAACACGGGCTCTTGTCTTTCTATCAAATAGGCTCCGCAGCCTGTCTTTGAGCCATCAGTAAACACATTTGGTGACCCTTGAAGTGGTACTGCTGAAGTAACCTTAGGGAATATCACTGGGTGCTCCTTAAAAAATGATAGCAATGGATGCTTAGGATAATGGTTATCAATCACTCTTTCAAAACTACATTGCAATATTGCCCAATCATCTACAGTGCCACACAAAATCTTAATTTGATGACTGGAATAGGGCACTATTATACTGACAGGAGCAACTCCAAAAGACTGCAAACATTGTTGGATACCATTCAAGGCTAAAGCAGCAACTGCAATGGGATAATGTTCTATGGATTTTTTTGGAGAAATCTTCGAATAAGTCCATAATAATGGTCCGTCCTGCCATAACAATCCTGTAGGTTGACCATAGGTGGCAAATATGCACAATACAATTGGCTGTCCTTCCTGCCATCTCTTTAGGAAGGCACTCTGCAACCTTTCTTCCACTTTACATAAAGCTTTTCTTGCTTCTCCTGTTAATTGCCTAGGAGAATTAAGTGTTGAATCACCTTTCAAAATATCATATAGGGGTCTTATTTCATAATTTGGTAGCTTCAAATAGCCTCTTACCCAATTGATATCTCCTAACAACCTTTGAAAATCATTTAGAGTCTTTAAATTATCTTTTCTTATCTCAATCTTTTGAGGTATTATCTTTTCAGGTCCAGCCTTTGCTCCTAAATAATTAATCACATTTTCCTTTTGAACCTTATCAGGAGCAACAAACAACTTTTTATTTTTTAATAATTGAACTAATTCTTCATAGGCCCGATCTAACGTTTGTTCACTCTTAGCTGCCAGTAAGATATCATCCATATAATGAACACATCTCAAATCTGGAAAATTCTTTCTCAAGGGAGCAATGGCTTCCCCTACATACAGTTGGCACATAGTGGGGCTGTTTGCCATGCCCTGAGGTAATACTACCCATTCAAACCACTGATCAGGTTCCTCATGGTTACAGGATGGAACAGTAAATGCAAATCTCTCACTATCTTTGGCACACAAAGGTGCCAAAAACAATCCCTTATATCTATAACTATAATGGGCCATGAGGCTGGCAAAGATGATAAAAGCGGCAAGCCGTGTTGCACTGGGCCCATGATCTGCATTTGTTGATTTATGGCACGCAGGTCATGCAACAATCTCCATTTTCCAGATTTCTTTTTAATGACAAAGATAGGTGTATTCCAGAGAGATACAGATGGTTTTATATGTTTTAAAGACATCTGTTCATCCACCAACTCTTTGGCCGCATTCAATTTTACAGAGGAAAGTGGCCACTGAGGAACCCATACTGGGTCCTCCATCTTCCAAGTTATGGGAATGCCCTCCTCAGTGGCCCCTAGGAAAAACCCAGTCCCTGTCTCTTTTGTCTTTGCTGCATAGATATGGGACTCTTCCGCCCCTGCAAATATTTTCCTATTCCAAGCATGGAGCATATCCCATATCTTGCATCATACGTTGGGCTGAATCAGAATAGTCATTACTCAATTTAAATCTCATATCCTTTAAAAGGTCTCTTCCCCAAAGGGAGATAGGGAGCTCAAGTACATATGGCTGCATTTCTCCTGAGTGGCCTTCTTGGTCCTGCCACTTTAATGATCTTGCACTCATATCTGGAGTCTTAGCATAACCCAGGCCTTGAAGTGTTTGAGAAGAGGCTTGTATGGGCCAACCTGAAGGCCAGTCTTTCTTTGCTATGATACTCCTATCTGCCCCAGTATCCAAAAGGCCCAGGATCCTTTTACCATCAACTATTAACTCCAAGATGGGGCGTTGGTCCAAATCCAAGGAGAGAAAAGTCAGATCCGTGCCCGTGGACCCAAAACCATCTTTTCCTCTCTCTCGATCCTTTGCCGCATAGCGATCATGTAAGCTCGGCAACATGATCAACTGAGCAATTCTATCTCCAGGAGAGATAGCCATTATACCACGGGGGGAGGCTACCATGATCTTAACCACTCCTGTATAATCTGGATCTATAACCCCAGGATGGACAATAAGTCCTCTCAAGGCTGATGATGACCTCCCTAACAGCAAACCAACTGTACCAGGTTCAAGGGGTCCTTTAAAATCTGTTTCAATTAACTGGACCCCCATTTGGGGCGTTAATACGAGTCTGATGGTGGAGCAGAGGTCCAATCCTGCTGAGCCTGCAGTGGCTCTCAGCGGTCTCTCGGATGGTGGAGGGTTGGCCATCTCTCTTGATTCTGTTCTTTGTCCTGATTCTCTACTGCCCCATATATTTCTGGGCCCTGGGGTCGTGGGCCCCGCTGTCCGTTTTTTGGAGGAGCGCCACCATAACCTTGAGTCAAAGGCTGGCCATGGATGTCTGTCACTGAACGGCATTCATTAGCCCAATGGTTCCCTTTTTTACATTTTGGGCATAACCCCGGCCGCCTGGGGCATTGTGCACTTCCTGTACTTTCTGTACTCCTTTCCCCGGGGCACTGTCTTTTAAAGTGTCCCATCTTGCCACACTTAAAACAAACTCCTGGACTTCCTCCACCTTTTCTGGTCAACTGTATTACTGCGGCAGCAAGACCAGCATTAGTTAACAGCCCTCCAAGTTCTCTACACACTTTCATCCAGGCTTCTAGCCCTTTGTTCTTGTAAGGGGTGATAGCGGCTCTACACTCTTTGGTGCATTGCTCATAGACCAACTGTTTTATAATGGCATAGCAGCATCCGGGTCACCAAAATCTTCCCTGCCGCTTCCACCAATCGTGCCACAAAGTCTGAAAAGGGCTCCATTGGGCCCTGTAGAATCTTAGTTAAGTTCCCACTCACCTCCCCTTTGTTAGGAAGGGATTTCCAAGCCTTGATAGCTGTCTCGTTAATTTGTTCATATACCTGATTGGGATATCCTGTCTGCTGGTTGGCAAATCTCCCCTGCCCAAGCAGCATATCTCTATCCCAGGCTGGATTTCCATTTCTCTGATTAATGGCTGCTTGCTCAGTGGCATACTCAATCAAGAAAGCTTTCCAGTCTAAGTATTGCCCTGGACTTAAGCAGGCGCGGGCCAGGCCACTCCAATCACTCGGAGTCATTCAATGTCTGCTTAATGCTTCCACTTGAGCCAATGTAAAAGAAGCGGTAATGCCATAGGTACGAACCGACTCTGCAAGGGATTTAACTACTTTAAAATCAAGCGGTTCCTCGTACCTGTTCCCTTGTGGGTCTTGGTATACCGGATAGGCAAACTGTAATTCTGTTCTTACTTGTGTCCACATCCGCGGGCAGAAAGATCTCCCTACTTTCAGGGACTGAACAGGCTGATCTATCTGAACGGCTTCTGGGTATGGAGTGGGAGTTGAAGGCGCCGCGGCAACGGCTTCACTTACACTGACTGCCATTAACGTGTCTTTCTCTTTTACCTTTTTATTTTCCCTTTTTCTAATAGCAGTCCTCTCCAACTGTTCTATTAGAGCGTGTAGCTCCCCTTCAGAATCCGTGCCCTCTGAGTCCTCAAAATCTCTAAAATCTCTAAGATCGGGATAGAGAGGGACCTTCTTTTTGCTTCCCTTTTCACTGTCTGCCTGCTCAGATCTTTCCCCTTGCAGCAGTTCCAAAGCTGATTCTCCCTCCTTGATTGCGTTACAGCATCTCTGATCTAAACAACTCCTCACCATCTTCCAAATCGGTCTTACTCCATGCTTCAGAGTACCTTGCTCCCAAGCAAAATCCAAGTCCCTGCCTAATTTGTCCCAGCAGGATACCGTAAGATTCCCGGACACCGCAAACCACGGAGCCACGGAGTCGCATTCATTCAAAAATCTCTCTAGGGTTGACTTCTTAAGTTTCAAATTCCTAGCTAAAAGTAGCTCCTGAAGAGCCAGAAAAATTGGATGTGACTGAGACAATCCCATGATTAAAAATTTACTTTCGGTTCGCAGTTTTCCGCGAAACTTTACCTTTTGTTCGCTATTTCCGTGTAACTTTACCTTTTGTTCGCAATTCCCGCGAAACTTTACCTTTTGTTTGCTATTTCCACGAAACTTTACCTTTTGTTCGCTATTTCCGTGAAACTTTATTGTCCCAATTTATCCCGGGAACTTACCAGTGCACTGCCCCTGACTGCAGGAGTTCTGAGTCTTTTCTGGTTCCCCGTACAGGCCACCACTTGTTGGGTTCCTCTTGACCAGCAAGAACGACGCAACTCGCAAAAGCTCTTCTCAAGCAGTTTATTCAGGTCCCTTGAAAACAGTCTTCCGAATGCCCGGGCAGACCTAACCCACAGGCTAAATACTATATGAACAGCCAATCAAGTAAAGCCACGTGGTGCTATCTTAGAGGCCCACATATGCGGAAGCAAGCCAGATCAGTGGTCTTAGCCAAATATGGACTTGTTTACCACAGAGAGCGCTCACCATCGGGCTGGTGGAAGGCGGAAACCGGCGCCATTTTTAGGGCGCGGCATGTCGCAGCTCTCTACACTGCCCCAGCTAAAGGCCTAAGCTTTAAACTATATCAAAGTCAGTATGTCATTTTTACCTCCTGTTGGGCCTGAGAAAATCCCTTTATAAGCACTCAGGAAGCAGAGGCAGGCAGATCTCTGAGTTCAAGGCCAGCCTGGTCTATAGAGCAAGTTCTAGGACAGCCAGAGCTACACAGAGAAACTTTGACTCAATAAACCAGAACAAAATAATAATAATAAAACCAAAAAAAACCCTACACATCTCTTTGTCTCTCTCTCTCTCCCTCTCATACATACACACACACACACACACACACATAAAAAATGTTCTAATGGAAGTGAGCTAGGTCACTGCGTGTATGTCCTTGAAGGGAATATTAGTATCCTGGCTCCTGGTTTCTTTGAAACTGTCTCCTCCCCACTCCATAACACACACACAAAAATAAATATAAAAAAGGTAAATGGACTGGATAAGGGGTGTGTGAGATGGCCCCATGTTGAAGGTGCTTGCTGCCAAAATTGATGACCAGAGTTCAGCCCTCAATTTGAATTTTATCTCCCGAACCCATGTGGTGGAAGGAGAGAACTGTCTTGACTTCCACATGAATGCTGTGGCAGACACATACTTCATCTCCTAATCAAATTAAAACTTTATAAAAAGCACTTAAGGAACTGGGGAAATGGCTCAGTGTGGTCAAAATAGCTTGTTGCTCTTCCAGAAGACCTGAGTTTAGTTTTCAGCACCCACATTGAGCAGTTTACAACTGCCTATACGTCCAGCTTCAGGGAATCTAACACCCTCTTGGACCTCTTTGGGTGTTTACAAGGATGTGGCAAACACACATGCACACAAAATTAAAAAAAAAAAATTTAAAAAGGTAAAACTTTAAAAAAGTACATCAATAGATATATGATAGGAAAATGTCTATCAAGAGTGAGTCACCACAGCTGGCTTTTTATTTTTTTCCAAACAGGGTTTCTCTGTGTAGCCTTGGCTGTCCTGGCACTTGCTCTGTGGACTTATCCTGCCTCTGCCTCCCAAGTGCTGGGCTTAAAGGCATGTGCCACCTGTGGGTGTTTATTTCAAAAGGGGGCTCTGGGTGTGAACTAAGATCCTCCTTATAGAGATTCCCTTTCTAGCACTTACACAGTCGAGTGTCACTAGATACAATCTGTGTGTGCATACTGGAGATGGATTTAGGGCTTTAGGGATGGTAGACAAGCACTCAATAACTCAACTATGTCCCCAGCCCTAACACTCACACTTTATAACCATCATTACCATCACTGCTCTGTCAATTAAACTATTCTGAGGGCTAAAAGACAGCAGCAGCTTTATTTGCTGTTGTAAAGTGCGGCATACACATTTCTCAACCCCAGTGTATATGAAAGCTGGGAATGAGAATGGGACAAAGAAAAGGACCGAGTCATGGTCCTGGTGGGTAAGAATTTGGTCCTTGTTAGTTTTTATTACCTTTTGTCCATCTGTATACATTCTACGTATTAACAGCTGAGTTTGAGCTACTATGTGACAGGCATTGTCCCAAGTGCCTTACAAACACACTAATTCCATTACTCCTCAAAAGAAACCCGGGGACCAGGCCTGGTGGTAAATGCCTTTAGTCCTAGCACTTGGGAGGAAGAGGTAAGACTGCTGCTGTAAACACCAGCCAGTTGTACGTAGAGTTCCAGGACCTCCAGGAGTACATAGTGAGACCCTGCCTCACAAAAACAAAAACAAAAAAAAACAAACCATATTTAGCAAATATCTTCAATATTGTATTTTATAAGAGCTAAATGTGAATAAAACATGCAAATATTCATTCCACTTCTAGTATTTTCCAACTGAGAAGAGTTAAGGACTAATATATACTCCTCAGCTACATGACAAATGATCTATCAATTTTAAAAATGGATAGAATATTGGTGTTTTCCCAACACGATCCAGTACCACATAAACAGGGAGGGTAGAGTACACCTGTATCCCAGATCTGGGGAAATAGAAAACAGGAGGGTCAGAAGGTCAAAGTCATCCTCAGCCAAGCTACCCAGGAGAGAGTTGTTCCAGGCTAACCTAGCAGACAGGAGGGTCTCAAACAAAATAAAACCAACCCCCAAACCAACTCCCTCCCTCCCCCCAAACAAACGAACTCAACCAACAATAACAAAAAAACCCAGTACACCAGTGGGGTGTGTTGGCTCATGCTGGCAATCCCAGCACTAAGGTTTTAGGCAGGAGGGTAACTGCAAGTTTGAAGGCAGTCAGAGACCCTGACTGAAACCCTTGGCCATCCCAAAGAATAAAAACTCAACTATCAAACAGTCAGGTGTGACGCAATACCTGTTACTTCCAGTACTCTAGAGTCCTCTTAGGCCAGAGGATCTGGATTTGAGGGTAGCCTGGGCAACCCAGCAAAACTCTGAACAGAACTTAAAAATGCCTCAAAATGCAAAGTTTAGGTCTGAATAATTGCAAAGACTAATCTTCAAATACTATTTTGCCAACAAGGCAACTTTGATCCATATTAAAAAAGGACCCCGATATTTACTTTTTTATGGTTTTTAATAAGCTATTCTTACATGTATACTAACAACTGTAAAAAGACATATCTGCTACCAAGTTACTGTACAACTTATGAAAAATATAATTAAAAATATGCAAAAGTAATAAAAATTTCTACTTAAGAAATGTAAGCAGAAAATGGGAAACATCTAAATGGACAACGAAACCTATTTTAGTTCAAACCTTCTGTTGGCATCACCTTAGATAATGCTTCCAATGGATCCAGGGGTATAAATATGAGGCCTAACTGGGGACAGGCTGTGCCAGAATGGGAGAAGAGCAGTGGCTGTGCTCCTGTATCAGTCCCCTGAGTTAGAACACTTTTAGACACTTTGCAGCTAAAACGTGACCTAGGGCAAGTGCAGGTTTCTGCCCCTGGTCCAGCCATCACTCTACACTCCAGTACCCAAGAGGCTCCTGCTTCTGGTCTATGTTCTTAAATTGAGTAAGACAAGCTGATCTGCATACTTTTCTACGTCCAGGCTTCAGGAAGGGCCAACGAACTGAACTGTCATAGGACTGTGCACTTCTGTGTCTGATTCTTATTTGTCAGGTAACAAGTTAATTTCAGTGTACAGAAATGGTGCATTTTCAATGCAGAATAAATATGTTTATATGAGTAAGAACAGAGTAGGGGTCTTCCCCATGTTGTAAATAACAGATACATAGCATCTTAATTTATCATATAATTAGCAATTTTAGACATTGAACATAATACACTGTATTACAATGCAATGTGGTAGGCTTCCATTTAAGGAACAAAAATAAATTTCACATAAAAGAAGATTTATTTTGATTCACATAAATAGACTTAGCATACATGTAAACTGCAGCACTATAGTACTAAAAGCACAGGGACGCTCGGAAGGGCACGTCTCCTCTGCCCAAAGCTTTACGGTCACTCGTCGTCACCTCGCTGTCTTAAATTCCGAGATTTTCCATTTTCAATTCTTCTCTTTTTGAAGATGGGGGCCACTCCATCTGCTGCTACTCCCAGGGAAGACACTGTTTTCTCTTTAAATACTACTTTGATTTCCCCAGCACCAGCTTCTGTTGATAGACATTCACTTTCAGTGCTTGGAAGTTCCAAATCAACCTCTTCCCTGGAACAGAAAGAAAACTGAACTACTTTCTGACAGATTAAGGTGAATGCTTGCATATAAGCCACAAGGCCACCAAGCACATTCCCGGTGCTCACGCCGAGGGAACAGCAGAGGTTGCTCATCTGGGAGCACTAAACTCTTTCTGTTTTGGCTTTTTAAAGACAAGGTCTCATGTAGTCCTGGCTAACCTTACGCTCTCTAACATCACCGTGGATGACTTCAAGCTTCTGAGCCTCCGGCCTTCATCCCTCCAATCCTGGGATAGGTGTGCACAGCCTGATGCCAGGCGATTTATAAGGCTGATTTTAGTGTCAACACACTGAACTGACTCAGGTGAACATGTGCTTGGCCAAGTGTCACCTGTTGTATTTCTGCTGCAAAAAGGTACAGCATCTTATTACACACTCTGCTCATATATGACATGCAGTATCAACAGGAAATTTAAACTATAGGGAAGTTGTGGAAACTGACAAGAGATTCTGAAGGTTCACATAACACAAGATGGGGAGGATGAAATCTTTGTTTTTTTGAGACAGGGTTTCTCTGTATGGTCCAGGCTATCTTCGAACTCACTTTGTAGCAGGCTGGCCTTGAACTCAGATCCACCTGTCCCTGTCTCCCAAGTACTGGGATTAAAGACCTGCACCACAACGCCCGGCTGAGGATGGAATATTAATGTCCTATTGTAGAAGACTGAATATTGGCCTACCATATTTTTATTCTGAGAACTCGCCCTTCAACTATCCATGTAGTTATTTATAACCAATCTGGCTAGACCAGAAATCAGCTACCTGTTTAACGTGAGCCTCTCATTACTCTATCTAGGGGATATCCCCTAGATAGAGTAATGAGAAGTTCTCTTCTTTCTAGCATCAGCATCAGCATTTGTTTTATTATTACCCTTTCCTTTCAGAAACCACTGAGTTCAGCTCATGTCCATTCAGAATTGCTAGTGATGAGCTGGGGAGTATAAACTGCTCCATGATAAAGTTAACCAGAACTGTTTTAGCTGTTTTATAAATTAAATTGTATGTGTATGCGTGGTCTGTACATGTGTATGTGGTGCATGAGGAAGCCAGGAGAGGGCAAGAGACCCTGGAAACTGGAGTTACAAATGAGTGTAAGCTGCCACATGGGGCTCAATCCCTGGCCCTCTGGAAGAGCTCCCCATCTTGTGTTCTTTTAAAGTGTATTAGCTTAAAGCTAAGGACTTGGCATGAATGGCAAGAATCCTATCAATTACAGCCACAGCCTCGGCAGCCCTAGTCATGATATAGGCATAACATATCAGTAAGTACAGGGTCACGTATGTGCATAAAGGTGAATGGACATGAACTGAGCAGCCTTTCTGTTCCAACTGTATAAATGTGAGTAAATACAGTCCTAGAGAATGAGTGTTTCTAGAGCTATTTCAATAATTTAACAGTAGTTAGACAGTTTGTTAGGATTGTAAAAAATGAAACAAATGTACAAAGACAAAGATAAAGACTGCAAGGTGGTAATGCCAATTCAAAAGCTTATTTCTGGAGTAAGCCGTGTAGTCCATGCCTTCAATCCTAACACTTTGGAGGCTGAAGCAGGAGGACTATGAGTTCTCTAGCCTAGCTGGGCCTCATAGCAAGACCCTAAGTCAAAGATTTTATGTAGGTGTAGTAGCACATACCTGTAATGCCAAATACTTGGGTTGTGGATTCAGGAAGATAATGTGTTGTTTTTATTGTCTCCATAGCAAGTTCAAAGCTAGTTTACACTATACAAAGACCCTATCTGGAAGAGATGGCTCAGCAGTTGCAGAGGACCTGAGCTTGGTTTCCATCAAACAGCACTGGCTTCCTGGCTAACAGCACTCACATGTACATACACACACACATATACAGAAGGTTGGGAGGCAGAGGTTTGTCTATATAGTGAGGGATGGTGGTGGGGAGGGGATGGATGGGGACAAAACGGGCTGGAGAGATCTCTCAGTGGTTAAGAAAGCTTTGCTGCTCTTGCAGAGGATCAGAGTTGGATTCCAAGCACTGATGCTGGATGGCTTACAATCAATCAATTCATTCAACTTCAGGGCATCTGACACCCTTTTCTGGCCTTTTAGGGCACCTGCACACACTAGGCATGTACTCACACAGACACATTTTGGGTCAATGATACACATAAAGTCTCAATAAAATCAAGGTATGCCTTAAGAATGAAGTATTATATAGCAATAATAAGTAATTACCTAACTTTAACACAATAGAAAAAACATTAATAATGTAAAATGGCAAAATTAGAAAAACTAGGAAAATGCTCTAAAATGTTCATTTTTTAGATAATTAATTAGTGAAGTATTTGCATACTTTTTTCACTTTCAAAATTTTTCTGTAGTAAGTACACTATGCCTTTTTTTCCTCTGCCAAGGTGTTTTTGTGAAAATCCCTTAGAGACTAGGTTAATGAGTTCACGGCCAGCATGGTCTAGAGTGAGATCCAGGATAGCCAAGGTTACACAGAAAATCTTCATCTTGAAAAGACAACAACAACAAAAAGGAAACTAGGTTAATTTACATATGAAGTTGGACACAATGCATTACATATTACACTGCCTAGCTAGCCTAAAATTCAATTAGCATTAGAAAAATATCTCAATTTTAAAATATAAAGTGTTGATACAGGAGAATCTTCCTACTTTTTATTTAAAAATGTAAAATCGAGTGAGGTAACCCACACCCAGAAAGATACACATGTACTCACTCATAAGTGGGTATTAGCCATATAGTACAGGATAACCATGCTATAATACACAGACTCAAAGAAGCTAAGTAACAAGGAGGGCTCAAGGGAGGATGCTTGAATCTCACTAAGAAGGGAAATAGAATAGACATCAGAAGGGGAGGGAGAGAGGGAACTGGGTGGGAGTGAGGATAGAGAGGTAAATGGGTGGAGGGGAGATTAGGTATGAGGGGAGGGGAGGGGGATGGAGTGAGAGAGTTGGGAGAGAAAAGGGTGGGAGGCATCTCTGGGATGAGCTGGGGACCTGGGATGGGGGAGGATCCTGGGAGGTCACCTAGGTAATTCTAGCTGAGATTCCTAGCAGTGGGGGATACTGAGACTGAAGTGGCCACCTCCTGTAGCCAGGCAGGATTTCCAGTGGAGGGAGGGTACACCAACCTACCCACAAAACTCTCGACCCAAAATGTGTCCCGCCTACAAGAAGTGCAGGGATAAAGATGTAACAGAGATTGAGGGAATGGCCAACCAATGGCTGGCCCAACTTGAGACCCAACCCCTAACACTATTAATGATACTCTGCTATCCTTGTAGACAGGAACCCAGTGTAACTCATCTGAGAGGCTTCATCCAGCAGATAATGGAAACAGATGCAGAGACCCAGAGCCAAACAATATGCAGAACTCAGAGAGTCTTGTGGAAGAGGGTTGAGAGAGCTGGAGGGGTCAAGGACTCCACAAGAAGACCTACAGAGCCACCAAATAACCTGGGTCTGTAGGGGCTCATAGAGTCTGAACCACCAACCAAAGAACATGCATGGACTGGACCTAGGCTCCCTATTCATATGAAGCTGATGGGCAGCTTGGTCTTCAAGTGGGTCCCCTAGCAATTGGAACAGGGACTATCTCTGACTTGGTCTCGGTTGTTTGCACTTTCCCCTAGGAGGGCTGCCTTGTCTCACCTCAGTGGAAGAGGATTTGCTTTGTCCTGATGTGACTTGATGTGCCAGGGCAGGTCAGTACTGGGGGGGGGGGGGGGCACTCCCCTTCTATGAGGAGGAGAGGGGGAATGAGGAAGTGGGTGGGAGAGTGGGGCTGGGAGAATAAAGTGTGGGTTCGACTGGGATGTAAAATGAACAAATAGATTAATGGAAAAAAAAAGTAAAGGGGATGGAGAGATGGCTCAGTGGTTAAGAGCACTGGCTGTTCTTCCAAAGGACACAGGTTCAAATCCCAGCACCAACATGGCAGTTTAAAACTGTCTGTAATGGCCAGGCTTGGCAGAGCATGCTTTTAATCTCAACACTTGGGAGGCAAAGGCAGGTGGATCTCTGAGTTCAAAGCCACGCTGGTCTATAGAGTGAGTTCCAGGATAACTAGGGCTACACAAAGAAACTCTTTCTCGAAAACAAAAAACAAAACAAAAAAATGAAACCAAAAAAAAAAAACCCAAAAAGTAAAATCAACATACAAGACATTAGACATCATCACAGCACTTTGAACACCGTGGGCTTTAGTAGATTCTCTTCTCTCATCTCCCTTACTCTCCTGCTTCCCCTAACCTCCCACTGTAACCTCTCCTCCCAGTCTCTTTTCCCTGTTTATATAAGGTGTCCTTTTGTCCACTCCCAAATCCTTTCTCATAGTATATATGTGGGTGTGACAGCATCTTGTCTTAAGTGACAGGAACTGAAGAGAATGCAGTAATGTATTACCCCAGTAACTTCCATGCAGAGGCATCACTGTCCTTGTCCTAGCTGGGGATAGAGCCCAGTCTACATGGCTGCCCAGTACTTGTATTACTCTACTATGAAAGTACAGCCATTTCATTAAAAGGAGGCTTTAGTTTTGGTTTTGAGACAGGAATCTCACTCTGTAGTCCACGCTTTTGAAGCAAATCCCGTCTCTGGTTCCCAAGTGCTGCTATTATGGGTGTGCATCGCCACCCTCAACTAAGAAGTTTAATAATAAATAATTCACTATGAAAGTCCATAAAAAGCATCCACCCTACACTATCATTTCAAAGCTCTGTTATGCTTTACCCCTATATCCTCCCGTCACCTGAAAGGTTCCTTTAAAGGTTTAAAAAGCACTAAAATACATGCCTGGGAGGGACATTTACTTACCTGGGAAAATAAATGCCTCTAAAAAGAAAACTTATT
Source organism: Lophiomys imhausi (assembly GCA_907164525.1). Classification (NCBI taxonomy): domain Eukaryota; kingdom Metazoa; phylum Chordata; class Mammalia; order Rodentia; family Muridae; genus Lophiomys; species Lophiomys imhausi. The sequence continues at coordinate 2,469,628 of CAJQZJ010032746.1, forward strand.
TGAGAAGTTAAGCCAGTAATATAAATCAGGTAAATCTTTAGCACAATTATGCTAAACTGTTGACAAACTCTTCTGCTGCTTTGAATATGAGCTTAAAAACTCTGAAGTGTAGAGTCAGGATCGTGGTATACACCAGTTAATACTAGCACCCTTGAGGTGGCTCCGGATCAGGAGTTCAAGGCAAGCCTAAGGTACCACAAGTCTTAAGAAAAACAAGGGCTGGAGAGATGGCTCAGCGGTTAAGAGCACTGGCTGCTCTTCCAGAGGTGATGAGTTCAATTCCCAGCAACCACATGGTGGCTCACAACCATCCATAATGAAATCTGGTGCCCTCTTCTGGCCTGCAGATATACCTGCAGACAGAACACTGTATACATAATAAATAAATATTAAAAAAAAAGAAAGAAAACCAAACCAAACCAAACGAACCCAACCCAACCCACCAACCCACAAGCTCTATAATAAAAACCAAACACTTTGAAGTACTTCAAGAGAATAAGAGCAAAAAAGCTTTTTCTTTGCTTTTAAATGCATTCTATAGTGTCTTGCTGAGTATTTACTCCAAGTATTTGTTTTTCTGATAAAAAATGATGATGAGTGTGTGAACGTGGTCACTAGAAATATGCTTTGGTAGGAAACAAAACAATCGCTAACTTGTTTTAACGCAACAACTGTTTCATCTTTTAAAATTAATATTCTAGGAATGTAAGAAAGAGCTACACCTTTAAGGAGCACAGCACATTTGAGATTCCTGACTACAAGGTGCCATGTGGCTAGACACAGAGGTGGGTGACATCTCAGGTACTTACTGAGATTCTGCCTCTTGTTTAATTTCTTGCCATTCCCCATAAGGGTTTGTTGATTTCTTAAGGGTTTTGGATTTTTCTTCACTTGTATTTGCTGGATTCTGTTTTGGGGTACTTTTTTGTTTTGGTATTTCTGGTTCAGTTCTTTTGTCAGTACTTTTACTTTTTTCCTGAAATGCAAAGGCCAAGAAACAACACACATCAAGCAAAACCACTAGAGTCAACCTCCAAATTTCCTTAACTTAAAAAAAAAGTCTTATTAGTAATAATAATAATCATTCAGTTAATGGTTCAAGTTTTCACACAATAAATGTACATAAAGACTTGATCAGGTTTCTTACTATGTCTAAAACTTTATTGCATTGTGTTTAATGGTGCTTTTAAAAATGTACCATGATGATACAGCAAGGTGGCAGTAGCACATGTCTTTAATACCAGTACTCTGGAGACAGACAGGTGAATCTCTGAGTTCTAGTCCACAGAGCAAGTCCAGGACAGCCAGGACTACATAGAGACACTGTCTGGGGAAGGGAGGGAGGGATTAGAATGACGTACCCCTTGAGGCAGAAGCAATCCCCACAGATGTCCTGGGGCTGGTTCTTTTTTCATTTCTTTTTTTTTTTTCCAGACAGGGTTTCTTTGTGTATCCCTGGCTGTCCTTTGTCGACTCACTTTGTAGACAAGGATAGTCTTGAACTCACAGAGATCCACCTGCCTCTGCCTCCCGAGGGCTGGGATTAAAGGCGTGTGCTACCATGCCCGGCCTGGGGCTGGTTCTTTGATATTATCTTCATTGGATTAAGAAAGTCCCACTTTCCCATCTTAGTGACTGTACTATACATGTACTGGGTTTTCAGCTTCCTTGCAAATTACACAACCATTAGTAACTTGCTTGGAATTTCTTTTGTATTCTACAAAGGTTCTTAACTTATTCCCTGTAGCCCAGGCTGGGCCTGAATTTATTTTGCCACCTTAGCTTTTCTCAAGTGCTATGATCACCAGAGTATGTCACCATGCTCAACAACATGATTTTCATGTTTCTTTTTCTCTAAACAGGGTCTTACTGTGATGCCCTGGCTGGCCTCAAACTCAGAGATCTGCCTACTTCTACCTCCCAAATGCTGAGATTTAAGGTATGTGCTACCATATCTCCAAACACGACTTTCGTAACAAATCCTCTGACCTTTCCTTTTCTAAGCTCCAAAATCTTGACTTTTGCTGTGTTTCAGCCAACTAGTATTAAAGTATTAAATTCTGGTCTGGAGATGAGGGTAGATATAGTACATGCCTATTAAGCAGAGTCCTGGGTTCAATTCCAAGCACAGCATAAACTGGGCAGCATGGTACAGACTTTCAAGCCCAGCATTTAGGAGGTGGAGGAAATAGTTCAGAAGTTCAAGGTCATCTTTAGCTACAGAGGGAGTTCAAGGTAAGACTGGAGAACTTGTCTTAAAATAAGAAATACCCCCCAAAGGAAAAAAAACACCCTGATAATCTTCATTTGTTTTATTCAAAGTAAGTGAGAACTCTGAGATGCCTTCCTTACCTGTGACATTTTAAAACAAAAGCCCATCTTTTGACTATGTAGTTCTTACTTCCTTCGATTTTCTGAGTCCCTCACTTGTACTATACTGCTCATCGGGCTCCATACCATTTCCAGTACTACTGTGTTCTGAGTTTGGTGGTCTCTTCTAGACTTTACATCCTTCTTTTACAGTTCAAATTCTTTACTTTAAATTCTCCTTTGCTAGCACCCTAAAAATGTTTGCTGGTAACTTTTCTATTGCAGATAACTGAAAATTTTCCATAGCTGCATATAACCATGTGTCTGTTCTTAAGTTGGATCTGTGGAGTTATCCCCTCCTAAAATTACAGTAGAGACTTTTAACACTGTGTCTACTAGTCTTTTGAATATTTACTTAAAAAAAAAAGACAACTCCAATAACTTCTACATAGGGCTAGCTAATTTATACTGTGGAATATTGCATAACCACTGCTTTGGCAGATAATAACCGATGTCTTTGTGAAAGACTAAATTAAAAGCTAACAGAAAAATCTTATTACACCATCGATTCTGTAATTTGTTTGAAGTAATATGCATACTGGCTGGCAGGGAGGTACTCCAGTTGTACAGGGTATGCGTAACATGCCCAAGGCACAAGATTTAATCCCAGCACCCTTTCTATGCATTTATGTCTGAATAGAAAATAACTGTAAACATAAGACTATTATGGTGGATTGTTCTGAGAGGAAGCATGATTAACAAACAGTATTCAATCACAGTTTAATATCATTTTACCATAGACACATTAGTTATGGTAGAAAGGAACCAGGTTACCTAATGTTGACTATGAACATCGGGGGCTGGCTATTACAAGGGCTCTGTTGCTGCTTCTCTACAACTGTGATACACCTCTGCTCCAGTAGCCTGTAAGAATTGATGGAGTGGATAGAGAATCCCAGGCAACGACAGGAGCTTAGGCGTGACTTGGAAAAAGTCTTTCTAGCATCTCTGATCTCCTGCACTTCTGAGGCCAGTCACCAGTGTATCACAGTGTTTTCTTTGGTCGGAGTGTAACTAACAGACTGGAAAACTGTCTGTCACTTTCCTGCTATGGCTGGGAACTCAGCACTCACTACCTGTCTACAGCCTCACTTGGTCCATTTCCTGTCCCACTCCAACTCAGAGATGATTCTAACCATTAATGTTGTCAAATTCCCAAAACTCCTTATTCTTAACAATACTCACTTCTTTTAAAGGTGTGACTTGGGTTAGCAAGATGGCCCGAGGGTAAGGGCACTTACCACGTAAGCCTAAATAACCTGAGTTATGCCACTGGAATCCACATGTATTAGTTTGCTTTGATAAACACAATAACCAAAAACAACTTGGAAGAAAAGGGTTTACATGTCCCAGTCCCAGTTCATCGCCCGGGGAAGTTATCTCAAGGCAGGAACAGAGGCAGGAGCCATGGAAGAGAGCTAAGCTTACTAGCTTGTCCCTACAACTTTCCTGATACCTCCCAGGACCACCGACCCAGAGGTGGCACTGCTCACAGTGAGTTGAGGCTGCACCTTCTAATCAATAATCAAGAAGACAGGCCAAGAGGAGGAAGACAAATCAAGTGTGGTTCCTTTGTGCAGGTGACTCTACTTTGTGTCAAGTTGACAAAGTCCAATGCACATCACGAGAAGTGTTGGAGAGAACTGACTCCACAAAACAAGCTGTCCTCTGACTTCTAGAAGTGAGTGCCAACACACACACACACACACACACACACACACAGTAATAATGACAGAAGATATAAAAAAAAGGTACAATGCTTGCTTTCACTTTTTTTCCTGCTACCTACTTTTATCGTCATACTTCTCATAGAAAACAAAAAGCTAACATTCTTATGGAAAAGAAGTTCATTTCTTTTTTGTTTTTTTCGAGACAGAGTTTCTCTGTGTATCCATGGGTGTCCCGGACTCACTTTGTAGACCAGATTGGTCTTGAACTCACAGAGATCTGCCTGCCTCTGCCTCCCTAGTGCTGGGATTAAAGGCGTGCGCCACCACACCTGTCTTATCCATCTATTCTTGTTGATTGTTTTCCTTCTTTCTAAAAGTCTTCCACAGTCAACACCCAGCCATCAGGTCTCATTTCATTTCAGGCCTTGGCTAGCCTGGAACTTGCCATATAGGCCAAGTTGGCCTAGAACTCAGAGATCTGCCTGTGTGAGCATACCGTTATTGTGTAATTCAAATGTTGTTTTCTATACTCCCCATATCTAGCTCCAGTCCTTGTTCTGAAGAACTCATGTCTCAGTGTTATATAAACACTGCTCCCCAATTGTCCCGATATGCCAATAAGGCAGCTTACAGCCAGTCACTGAGCAGGGGAGAGAATAGCACTGGACTTCCTGCCCTCCAGGGAAGGAGTTAAGGAGAGGAAGGAGTGGGATTGAGAAGAGGCAGAGGCAGGAGAGACAAGGGAGATGCAGCTGAAGCAGGGAAGCTACAAAGTGTGAGATTTACACTGAGGGGAAGCCAGATTAGCTTAGTGAGTTAAGAATAGAGTTAATAACTTCAGTTTTTGGGTTGTGAAGCCTGTTTAATAATATAATAGTGTCAATTATCTGGATGATAGCTGGGTTAAGAGGTCAACTGTGAAACTAACACAATCATATAAAATTATACCAACATGCTTGCCTGCTTCCTAAGTGCTGTGATTAAAAGTGAGTGTTCAATTGTTGATTTTCACATCTTACACAAACCATATCTAAACTATAAACTGCTTTTCTACTTCCTATGAGTGTTATCCAAAATGCTGATGAAACTTTTAGAAGGACCCTGACTTCCTAATTGCTAAATTTGATAAATATACTCCCTTCTTTCTTATTCCACTTAAAAAAAAATTAAACTTAAAAGGACATTTTAGGGGGGCTGTAGAGATGGCTCAGTGGTTAAGAACACTGGTTGTTCTTCCAGAGGGCCTGTGTTCAATTCCCAGCACCTACACGGCAGCTCATAGCTGTCTGTAATTCCAGGATCTGACAACCTCATACAGACATACAGGCAAAACACTAATACACATAGAATTAAAAAAAAAAAAAAACATTTTTGCCGGGCATGGTGCCACATGCCATTAATCCCAGCACATGGAAGCAGAGGCATGCGGATCTCTTTTGAGTTCGAGGCCAGCATAATCTATATAGTGAGGTCAGCCTGGTCTACAAATCAAGTCCAGGACACTCAGGGCTCTGTTACACATAGAAACCCTGTCTCGAAAAAAATAAAAAATAAAATTACGTTTTCACCATTTAGTTTGTGTGGATACATTGATACGCATGTGAAAGACAAAGGACAACTTGTGGGAGTCAATTCTTTCCTCCCACCTCCACCACGTGGGACTCAGGGACTTAAGTCCAGCCATCAAGAGCCTTTATCGCTGAGCCATTTCAATAGCCCCTCTTTAGAAAAAAAAAAAAACCAAAATCAACTACTTTTGTTTTCAGGTTTTGTGTGTGTCCGTTTACTAAGATATAAAGGTCAGATGATAATGGGGGTGACAGTAAATTCTCTCTTTCATCATGTGGGTCCTGGGGATAATACTCAGGCCATTCAGCTTAGAAGCAAGTGTCTTTACTGGCTGAGCCATCTTTCCAGCCCGGCACTTAATTCTTGATGCATTCGCCATGCCTGGCTTCTGGGACACTTCTTACCCCCTACATCTGCCATCACATCTCCACCACAGGTGAACTTAAAGAATGTTTAACATCCACAGTTATTGGTCTAAGTTAGCTTACCTACACTGAAACTTGAAGTACTGTTAGCAGCTGCTAGTCATTAGCATTTCTGTTTCTAGTCTAGGTATGCACACTGGCCGGACACTTTCTGAATGAATGTCAATGAGCTTCTTAAAGTTACCAGGTTTAAGGCCAGGTGTAAAGATGCCTTCAATACTAGCACTCCTGAGGCACAGGAAGAGGCAGATAGATATCTTGTCAGTTTAAGGCTAGGCCTACCTAGTCTATGTAACGAGTCCCGGCCAGTCAGGGCTGCATATTGAGGCTCCGTCTTAAAAAAAAAAAAAAAAAAAAAAAAAAGGTTAGATGGTCTAAAATAGGCTTAGTGTCTCACTCTCAAGGATAAATGGTACAATCATTTATCCAAATGCCCAAATACAGTTGACCTCACCCTTATTTTGAGTGATTTCAAGATCTCCAATGGGTAGATGCCTAAAACCACCATACCATATCAAACCACACCTTCCCCATAATGGTAAGCTTAATTTATAAATTAGGTACACTGAGAGATTACAGTAGTAAATGGCAAACTACTACAACATGCTATAATAAAAGATTTCATCATGACATTCAAGGTGACATACAATTTAAAAACTATGGTTTTTCTGGATTTTATTTTTATTTATTTTTTTTTCTGGATTTTATATTTACTGCTTTCAGATCTGAGTTGACCAGGAGTAACAGAAACCCTGACAAATGTCTGTAAATAGTGAAGTAAGAACCTACCTTAAACTTGATTATCAGCTTCTTCGTTTCTGCAGAGGCCTCTCCTGCTTTCTTCTGTTCACTTTCAGAGTCGCTGTGAGAATCTGATGATTTGGATTCTTCTTGGATGTCAGGTGACTTCTCATTGTCCGTACTAGAAGGCACATCGCCAGCGTGGGGGGTGAAATCAGCAGGCTTTTCCCACTTAGACTCTGCTCGGCACATTTTTAATGACTGCATTACTTATTTAGCACACTTCCCAGGGATACAACACTTTTATCATCTACAATTATTAAATAATACTGTTTTTATATCCATACTTTACCAAGAAAGAGCTCAAAACCTCTCATTCTTCTATCATTCAGAAAGTTTAGGACAATCTGCATTTACTAAAGTCATAAACCCTAACTCCAATGGGAACGATCTTGGGAAGTGAGTAGCAGTTCTAAAAAATATTCATTTTACTTGACAACAATTTCAAGAAACACACTGATATTGACTTTACAAGATATTTCCTAAAACTTATCACAAAGATTTTCTGGAGTTTTCATAGTATGACAATCTGAATATGCTACTTTCATAGTAAAGGGATCTTAATTGGCTGAACTCCACTGCCATCTAGCGTTCATTGTATTTTTTGAGAAACTAAAGTGTTTCTAATCGTCTTGTCTCTATTTTTAGTTTAATAGAAGGGAGAGAAAAATAAACAATTTGTTACCCAACTGAGACAATTTTAAGAGTGAAGTGGACTAGGAGACAGAGGCAGGAGATTTTTTTTCCTTGATTTTTTGAGACAGGGTTTCTCTGTTTATTCCTGGCTGTCCTGGACTCACTTTGTACGCCAGGCTGGCCTTGAACTCACAGAGATCCGCCTGCCTTTGCCTCCTGAGTGCTGGGATTAAAAGCGTGCACCACCACGCCCAGGGAGAGAATTTTTGTGAATTGAAGGCTGGCCTGGTCTATCTACATGGTAAATTCAGACCAGTCAGCTACAAAGCAACACCCTGTCTTAACAAACTAACAAAAGTTAAAGTGGCTACTAATTACACTAATCAGGGTTAACCTCCTCCCAACCCACAGAATACAGTTCTATTTTTGTGAAGAATGACTACAAGCTCAGTGACTTCACTAATAAATTGTGTATCGAAGTCAGATTTGTATTAATTCTAAAGTACTATTATATTATATATTAATATGCTATATGATTGCTCTAAAGACCCAATACTTTATTTATATGGTACAGAAACACTGCTTTCACTGGGCAGAATACATATCTGTTTGAAGATTTAAAAGGCCATTCCTTCCTAAAGATTTAATATAGGGTTTTGAATAGTAAGAACTTAGAAACACAAAAAAGAAAACCACTCAAGCTGATGGCAGAAAAGAAAGTGTGAAGATTGACAAGGATAGATGTCCAGTGGTACTGCCTAAGAAACTTGAGGGCATTTCACTAAAGGAACTTAAACTTTGCAAATGGCAACCTTATTTCATTGTACATTATCATAAATATCAACATGAACATGGCCAAGTTTTAATATCCTCTGTGCTCTCCCACCCCAGTACTTTCTTTTCTTCAGTCCTGTTGGATATAAACCTGAATGTATGATGTATGCTGGGAGAAACAAGAAATTATTTAAAATAGTTGAAATCCAGGTATAAGAAACATTGAAGACCAGCTGGGTATGGTGGCTGGGTCCTGTTAATTGCAGCCTCTGGGAGGTAGAAGCAGGAGGATCAAGGTAGAAGTAGGACTTCAAGGTCCTACTCAGACACCTATTGAGCTGGAGGCCAGGTTGAGATGGTCTCACAAAACCAGAAAAGGAACACCAAGGACTTAACTGAGGATGGTTAACGAGAAATTCTGTGATTTTCTAAGAATTTATTTACCTTTTTCTTTTCTGTGTGACAGGGTCTCATGTATCCCAGACTATGTCCTCTGAGTCCCTGTTCCTCCTATTCCACTTTCCTAGTTACAGGATTACAGGCAAGTCTGATTACTTACCCCTGTTTTTGTTTTTCTGAGTATATGGTATATGTTTATAGGTTTATGTGTGTGGGGGGGGGTTGCCTATGCATTTGTATATGGAAGCCAGGACTACCTCTGGTATCTTCCCCTAACATTCCCCACTATCTCATCCTCTCTATCTAATCTACCATCCATCCACCTCTATATGTCTAATCTTTTAAGGCATAGTCTCTCACTGAAACTAGATCGGCTAGCCAACAAGCCCCAGGATTTATCTCTGCTCTATTCTCTATCTTACCTTATCTATTTATGCATCATTGTATGTAACAATGTATCTATCTTTGTATCTATCTATCTATCTATCACCTATCTGTTCACACACTGTTGGGGTTACAGGTGCTTGATTTCACACCTTGCTATGTAAGTGCTGGGTATTTGAACTCAGATCCTCATACTTGGGGACAGCAAGCACTTTACCCAACAATTCACCTTCCTAGTCCCCATACCATTTTATGTAATGCTATAGATGGAGCCCAAGACTCTGTGTATGCTAGACAAGCACTCTATCAGTTAAGTGACATCACCAGTTTCGTTTTTTCAAAAGAAGAAATGGTGAAGGCCTAGGTGTAGTTCAATGAGAGGACACGCTAGGTTCCAAGTTTGATCCTTGCCATGACAAAAGTCGAACTAGGTGATAACTATAGGTACTTAGAAGGGAAATTATTAAATCAATAGGAAGACCCAGTAATTTTAGAGAGAGTTGAAGATTCTTTTTCAAATTTGTAAATGCCTTAATGGGGTGATCCTCTTGTATTTAGCTGTTAATTGGTCGGACCCTGCCACCTTTACTATGAATTGGAAGTCAATGTACCCCCCAAAATGACGTTTGTAACTTTTGCCTCCCCAAAACTTCTTTGATGGGTTTTGGAGAGAGGATCAAGAGACTAGATTGGGTAGAAGAGAAGTAGGTGAGGGGGGTGGTGGTGGGTGGTGTGTGTGTGTGTGTGGGGGGGTGTGGGGTGTGTGTGGGGTGTGTGTGGGTGTGTGTGGGTGTGTGTGTGTGGGTGTGGGTGTGTGTGTGGGTGGGTGTGGGTGTGGGTGTGGGTGTGTGTGTGTGTGTGTGTGTGTGTGTGTGTGTGTGTGGCTTGGCAGGTTGTTTTGGAGAGAGGATCAGGAGAAGAAGCCAGGAGGAGAAGGAAGACATGCCACAGGTTAGATGGAGGAACATCATTCCATTGGCCAGGAACATTGGCATAGCATAGAGAAAAACAGCCCAGGGGATATATGTATATGTTATAGGGTTTTATTTGGGGATAAAATTAAAAGCTAGTTTAGATGGGCTAAGATTGCATATCCAGGCTAATGCCTGTTAAAATCCATCAGGGGTCTCAGTGTGATCATTTATAATGGCAGGTTAAGGATTACCACTGCTGACCAATTAACTATAACATAAATACTGGTAGTAATTTAACTATTTATTCAACAACGCCTTATTAAGAATAACATTAAGTAGACACAGAGAACTGTGTCAGCAGTTAATTCTTGTTGCTCTCACAAAGGACCTGGGTTCAACTCTAACTCTAGCACCCAGATGGTGACTCGAAACCAACAATAATTCCAGTTCCAGGAAATTCAATGACTTTTTCTGGCTCCCTTGGGCACCAGGCTCACATATTGTGAGCATAAATTCACACAAGCAAAATAGTCACACACATTTAAAAAAACAAAAAACAAAAGTTGATGCACAGTACAACATATTATAAGTAGAAAAATTTAAAGTACCCCTTATAAAAGATATACTTTCTATAGAAATACTTATTATAGTTTTCAAGTTTAAATGATATATTAGCTCATGTGAACTTTTGGGCACAATTTTAAGGTAAAATAATGAGAGGTAACACTCACCTCCTGTTTCTGTATTATAATAATAGGTATGACCGTCTTCACTTAACCCTTCTACCCAGATGGCTTTTGTTGCTGTCTAATAGGAGGAAAAGAAACAACACACTGAAGATAATGACAATGGCTAATACTGAATAACTAAGGCCAATTTAGCTATCCTTTCTTTTCTAGATGGTACCTGGGAGTCAAGAGTGGTGATAAGGGGACTGGAGAGATGGCTCAGTGGTTAAGAGCACTGGCTGCTCTTCCCAAGGACCAAGGTTCAAATCCTAGCACCCACATGGCAGTCTGAAAACTGTCTGTAATGGCCTGGCATGGTGGCACACACCTTTAATCCCACACTTGGGAGGAAAAGGCAGGCAGATCTCTGTGAGTTTGAGGCCAGCCTGGTGTACAGAGTGAATTTCAGCATAGCTAGGGCTACACAGAGAAACCCTGTCTCGAAAAACTGCATACACACATACACACACAGAGAGGTGAAAAAGATGGCAACCCACATCTGGTTTCCAGTAGTCACTACCAACTTTCAGAGAGGCTGTTTCACCTCTCAAAGGAAGGCATTCTGTCCAGTTGGGTAGAGACATGTGAACAACAAATGATTGCAAATCAACTAATAATATTTATCCTGGGTTTTTTTTTTGTGTGTGTGTGTGTGTGTGTGTGTGTGTGAAGACATTCCTATTCCATCTCTACACAGCATTCTAGTAGGATTACAGGAGGAAAGAAGCCAGGTTGGTGGTGGGAAAGAACTGCTTATCTGGAAATACATTTGCTTAACAAAATTCTACAAAAAGCCACAGCAATCAGTCTGCGGATTTGTTTAGCTCAGGGTAGAATGCTGGCCATTACTCACAAAGCCCTCAGATCAGTCCCCAGCACCACAAAACCAACCATCCAACCCCTGACTTGTTCACCCCAGAAGTCAATCACTTGAAAGAATAATGTAAAGACATTATATGTCACAGTTACCTTTTTAAAGTTCCCTTGAAATCCTTCTGGCTTCTCCCACTGAGATGCTTAAAACAAAATACATTATAAAATAATTTTGCTTTAAAATAAAACAATCCCCCAAAATTTAATTAGGTCAAAACCCACAAGATAGTCATTATCTACAAAACACTACAAAATAGTTTATTATTGAAGGGTGAGAGAAACAATACATGAGGACTCTTCTCAGAGATTAGGGAATTTATACTTGGTAGCTTATTTATTTATTTTTCTCATCTTTATGTGTTCTTTAATTCTTTTGTGAGCTCCCTTGCCTACTGTGGTAGTTTACATGAGAATGGCCCTCAGAGGGCCATTTATTTGAAGACTGTTCCCCAATTTGTGGAATTGTTTGGGAAGGATTAGGAAATGTGGCCTTATTGGAGAGGTTGCTGGGGGTGGACTTTGAGGCTTCAAAAGCCCACAGCATTTACAGTTTGCTTGCTCTGTCTGCCTGCTGATGGTGATGAGAATCAGCTCTCAGTTACCAGCAC
>CAJQZJ010032746.1:2488213-2520286 GCA_907164525.1 Lophiomys imhausi
ACAGGGTTTCTCTGTGTAGCCCTGGCTGTCCTGGACTCAATTTGTAGACCAGGCTGGCCTCGAACTCGCAAAGATCCGCCTGCCTCTGCCTCCCAAGTGCTGGGATTAAAGGCGTGCGCCACCACTGCCCGGCTGTAGTTTTGGTTTTTGAACACAGAGTTTTTTTGTGTAGCTTTGGATGTCCTGGAAAAACTCACTCTGTAGACCAGGCAGGTCTCAAACTCAAGAGGTTGACCTGTTTCTTCCTCTTAAGTACTGGGATTAAAGGTGTGTGCCATTGCTCAGCTGATCCTGTAGTTTTTTAAAAATTATTTTGTGGGTGTATGCACCTGTATTAGTGCTTGAGGATCACATGAGTGCAGTGGCCAACGGAGCTCAGAAGAGGCTGCTGGACATCCTGGAACTGGAGTTACAGGTAGTTTCGAAGTGCCAAGGCAGGTGCTGGGAACTGAACCTCAGTCCTCTGCAAGAGCTGGAAGTGCTCCTTACTGTGGAGACATCTCTCTAGTCCCCATACTCTATATTTTTAATATAGTATGTTCATATTATTATGACATATCTGAGAGGGAAGAAAGCCAGCAATATAATATGTTTGTATTATTATGTGTCTTAGAGGGAAGAAGGCCAGCTGACTTTTTGGTTTATTCCTTAATATCAAATCTAGAAGTCAGGCAGTGGTGGCACACACCTTTAATCCCAGGACTGGGGAGATAGGGGCAGGTGGATCTGTGAATTGGAGGGCAGCCTGATTTAAAGAGTGAGTTCCAGGACAGCCAAAACTGTCTGGAATCCTTGTCTTGAAAAACCAAGGTTCCCCCTCCCCCAAAAAAAGTTGGATATAGGCTATAAACATAATGTGTTTTACAGTTGCTATCTTTGCATTTCACAATAAGGAATAATGATGTTTCCCTTCCTCTGGAGAACGGAAAAAAGCACAATATTCTTTTTAAGGGGTAAGTATTCTGTAAACACCGATGAGATTACCCACTCACTGCCCATTTCCTCAAAGGCCACAGAAATAATATGACCTTAAAATCAAAGTTACACTGATGATGAGAGGGTGTGTAGCTTTCATAAGGGTAATCAAACAAAAGTAATCTTTTTAGGTTTTGAAAAATAAAGAGCATTACACAGGAATGTGGTTTGTAAACTCTACTTAGATTAAAAAAAAAAACGTGAATATTTTACTAGAAAAGTCATACAGGCCTATTGTCTGCTATCCAGCACTTGCAGTAATCACAGAATTTCTTTGGCTGTGACTTCCAGTAGTCGGCCCTGAAAAAGGAAAAACAACTCTAAGGTTATCCAGAATTTGAAAGAGAACTGTTATGCTTGTTAAAATTTGGAATATGAGGTTGTTGACTGGCTTTCTGTCTTAGCAAAGCAGTTCTATTATTCATGTGAAGCTAAATTCCACGTAAAACTGTTTTCCGTTAAGGCAATCACAGGCTTCTCTTCGCTATTGCCACAGAGATGGAGGAACGCGAGTTGAGTCTTAAAGAAAACTATTTTCCTTTCCCGTTCCCTTCTTAGCCAACTCACTAGTTCTAGGGACGAGAGGCCCGGAGAAGGCCCAGGACGTCGGCGGCGGCAACGCCACCCCGGCCCCCGGAGCCGCCGGGCAGGGGCGCACCCGAGTCCCCGGCTCCGGCCGCGTCTCCCCGAGACCAGCCCGGAAGGTCGGGTGGCCCCGGGCGAGCGGAGGGGCGGGAGGAGGAGGAGGCCGCTCGCGGGAGCCGCACTGCACCGCGCGGGGCGGACTAGACCCGACCCGACTCACATGACCCCGCCGGCTCCGCGCGTAGCCCGCGATCCCGCTCAGTGCAGTTCGCCGCAGGTGAGAGCCAGGAACTCCAGGCCTCGGCGTCCCGGGACCCGACGTCCCGCGGCCGGGCTACGGCAACTGCGAAGGCCCAATCGGCGCGGGCGGGGTCGCCGCCCCTCCCCCTCCCCCACGGGGCGGTACTCGCGGCGCCTGAGAGGTGGGGTCGGTATAAAGGGGTTGAGGTCACCCAGAAGGGACGAAAGCGCGACGGGACCGGAGCCGCGGGCCCCGAGTGTCCGGGCCGGTCCCCATCCCGCGGTGCTCGCTTCTCTCGGGATCCAGAGCCCCGACTGGGGAGCCGGCTTCGCGGCCGACGGGCTCGGCCGCCTCCCACCCGGTCCCCGCCCCCGCCGCGCACCGCTGTTCCCACCGACGGCACCGCCCTCCGCTTTGCCCGCTAGCCGGCTCGCTCTGCGACCGGGGAGCAGCGGGGACTCTTGAGGGCCGAGAGAGAAAAGGCGCAGCCGGCGGCTCGGGGGCCGCCCGGGGTTGCTGGGCTGCGCCCCGGAACTTTTCCTGCGGCGTAAGCGGTCCCGCTCCTCCCCCACGCCGCGCCCGCGGGCTCCTTCGTGCTCGCTCCCGTGCGTGGGACCGCGGCCGCGGGGGCTGTGCACGGCAGCGGCTGTGCTTACGCTAGTCAGGTGGGTCACGGCGGCGCCCTTCGCAACACTTCCCATATGGTCTAGCGGTTAGGATTCCTGGTTTTCACCCAGGCGGCCCGGGTTCGACTCCCGGTATGGGAATGGAGTGTCTTTTTTTTGCCTCGGACGGACTGATTTTGTTTTCTGGTGTTCCGGGCTGACTTCTGCGCCGGGGTGCGGGTGACTTTGCGAAGAAACGGCGCGGTTGGGCGTGGGGCTGGGGAGCTGGCTCGCGGAGGCCGGTGGGGTGCGCCCGGTGCGCTCGGGCCGCCGCGGGAGGGGTTTCGCTTTCCCCGCGGCTGCTCCCCGCCCTCAGCCCGTACTTTTCCAGGCGCTCGGGAGGTGATGATTAACTCGGGCCTCGCCTTATCTACCCCACGGTGTCCCCTCGGTCCACACCCTGCTCGGCCGCCCCCTCCCGACACTGCGGGCCGGGGCGTGCCCGCCGCGCTCCAGTTACTGTCAACAGCGACCGGGGCGACCACTGGGCTCGCCAGCCCCCGCCGCTCCCTGTCGCCGGCCAGGCCCTGGGACCCCCACCGCGTTGCCAGCTCCGCCGCTGCACACCCCCGAAGCAACCCAAGCCTCTAGACGAAAAGTCTCCTTTTCCACTCCTAACTCCCCTTTCCTCTCCAAACACACACAACCAGCTGCGGAGAAGAAAAATGCCACTGTGATGAGATGTCTTTAAAGAACAGAATCCACTTTCCGGGAGGCTGTTTGGAGCGTCACTGATTTAAAAAAAAAAAAAAAAATCGTGGGGTGGAGGTGGAGCTTGGAAGACAGAAAATTAGCCCGGAGACTGGGGAGGGGATGTTATAACAAAGTTTCACTGTACTTTTAAATATAGAAGCCCTGTGTTTATTACAAAGAAGGGTCCCAGCTGTGTCAGCGGCCTGAGAGCTGTAAACGAAACAAAAGCTTTATCTTAAATGCAAGTTGAAATTAGAAAATTGGGGCGGCTGTAATGTTTAGTCTGTTGGGCCTTTGGGCACAAATAAGGAAAAACTGACTCCCACGGATGGGTTTCTGGTCAGAGCCATTACCGGGCAGAAGTTTTTTGGTTGGTTGTGTGTTCCCAAAAATATTTTATAGGTTTAACAAGCAAAGCGGAGTTTGAAAATAACTATTAATGTGATCTATGTGGTTAGGGATTAATTAGCCATTACTCGTAAAAATTAAAGCTAGAAAACCCTGTTAGCAAATACTTAAAACCTTAAGTATCTGAGCGTTTACCCATGTCAAGTATCCCCTAGATGTTTTGAGGTCCGTGGTGTTTGGGCGATTTTGGTATGTGGGCAGTGCGGGATAGAACCCCCTTCTGCCTCAGGTGATTAGCTATGGGACCTTGTGGAGGCCTTCGACCTCAGTGCGTTGGTGTGTTCCAGCTTTAGAGCCTTAAGCTCTCTGTTAATAACATCTCCATCATCATTAATATACTAAACAAGGTTTTTCCATGTGGCTCAAGCCTGGCTCATGAGGAGCCCAGACAGCTGAGATTTGTGATCCTCCTGCCTCTGCCTCTCAAGCAGGGGGGTTGCAGGCTTGTGCCTCAGGGCCTGTTTCAGATTCTTTCTGGGGGTGGGGGTAAGGTGGGCCGGTTGAGACATCTTCTCACAAGTAGCCTCAAAATCCCTGCTCTTGATCCTCCTGCCTCCTCTGTGCTGGGATTACAGGCATTGTGGCACCAGGCCTGGCTAGGTTTCCAAACCAAAACCAAAACCAAAAAAACTGTTAATTAAAATGTGTGTGTGTTTGAACGTTTTGCCTGCATGTACACCATGTGCGTGCCTGGTGCCCAGGGAAGTCAGCAGTTTGTCAGTTCCCCTGGAACTGGAGTTCTGGATGGTAGGGAGCCACTGTGTTTGGGCACTGGAGAATGGAACCCTCTTGTTCTCAGGAGCAACAGGTGCTCAAAAGCTCTCTAGCAACCCCTTAGATTCTCCATAACAACACATTCTTCACAAAGTTTAGGTAGATCTTGAATAGGTGATGGGAGTAAAACTTTTTATTTAAAACTTCAGTGTGCTGTGTCCTTAAGAACCAGGTACTAAACGTCTTTGTTCCAGATTTGGAAGAAAAGGTACCTACCCCTGTTTAATTTTTTCAAGGGCTTGCTTGACCTGTGCAAAATTGTGTGTTATCGTAAACTGAACAGTAAGTGATCGAAGGTAGGCATGCTCATACTACATATTTGGGGTGAGCTTAGGCAGTGGTAGGGTGACAGCATTCTCGCCCAAGATGTCCTCCGTCTAGCTCTGGCCAGGTGGGAATGGTCAGGCAGGGTCTGAGTAACCGAATTGCTCCTGGAGCACTGGGTCAAGGTGGAGATTTGGTTCAGAGGTTCAGGGCAGGGCAAGAATGGAGAGTGTTTGTCCTGCACCTTGAAGAACTGGTTGGATTTCTCCCAGTGGGAAATGTAAATCCTTAAGTCTGCGGTGAAGGGGATCCTAGGACCAGGAGGCTGGCAGGAAGTCAGGGTTGGCAGGCACATAGTGCCGGGAGGGAGACCGTGGCTGGCCGACCTAGAGGCAGGGAATTCTTTATAATTTTGACTAGGTTACAGGTTCTTTTCATCAAGAAATATACCAGGAGAGTTTTGCAAACATTTTTGTCTCTGTTTTGTATTGTTATTGTTACTCTAAGGCTGAATCTTACTGTCACAGCCCAGGTTAACAGATGTGTTCTGCCACACCCAGCATTATGTCTGAAAAGGCTGAATGTGGCTGTGGTATTTGTGAAGAAAGAAATCTGACAGCTGGGTGGTGGTAGTGCACCCCTTTAATCCCAGCAGGAGGATCTCTGTGAGTGTCTGGTCTACAGAGTTAGTTCCAGGACAGTCAAGGCAACACAGTGAAACCCTGTCTCAAAAAAAACAAAATAAGTAAATAAACGGGGGAGCCTGAAGAGATGGCTCATTGATTAAGAGCACTGGCTGCTCTTCCAAATGACCCAGGTTCAGATCCCAGCACCCACATGGCAGTTCACAGTTGTCTGTAATTGCTGGTTGTGGTGGCACACGCCTTTGATCCCAGCACTTGGGAGGCAGAAGCAGGTGGATCTCTGTGAGTTCGAGGCCAGCCTGGTCTACAAAGCGAGTCCTGACAGCCATGGATGCTCAGAGAAAACCTGTCTCAAAAAAAAAAAAAAAAAAACTAAACTAAATTAAACTTACTTCAGAAGACTCAATCAATGTAGGAACACGCAGAATATTTTGTGCCAATAGATTTTATGTTTAGGAGTTGAATATTTTCAAATTAATAGAATAGAAAAGCAATTAATTAGACTTTATAAGAATGAAGTCTGGGTTTAAATTATGAGAGTGAATTGCAGGTATCCTTTGCAAGACCTTAATGATTACTGAATAATTGGGAAGATATATTCGATAAATGCATGAGAGTCTTTGTTAGGTTGCCGGTGGTGTCTAAGGTGTTCTCTCCAGACCTCAATAGCTGTAGCAGCCGAGCGGTGCTCATGCACCCAGGCAGTCTGTTCACCATTGCTCCTGTCAGGTGCAGGCAGAGATGTCTGAAGGCCCAATGAAGGTCTGTGAACACCTGTGTCGTGGAAGTGCGAGAGTAGGAGACAATGGGAGTTAGACCTCCCCAGTGTCCCATGGCCTCTGCTTACGTGTTTTTGTTCTTCCAACTCTCTACGTTTCAGATCTGCCTTACTTTCTCAGGCCTTTTTTTCTGGTCATGTTAGCTAGACTCTCTTTTTAATTACTTTCAGGTTAATTTACCTTGTTAATTCATGTTTTCCTTTCTTGTTTGCCTTTTACTGCAATTAACTTGTTTGCCTTCTTGAAGTTAAAAAGAATATTCTCTCTCTGTTCAGAGGACAACTTGCAGGTTGTCTCTCCTTCCACCCGTGGGCCACTGGGATCAGACTCAGGGTGTCAGCCCTGGCAGCAGGTGCCTTTGCCTACTGACCCATTTCACAGGATCTTTTTTTCAAACTTTAAAAATGGTTATTACATATATATATATTTGAGCAGCTTGCCTGCATGCATGTATGTGTACCATAAGGGTGCTTTCTGTCCACAGAGGTCAGAAGAGGGTATTGAATTCCCTTGGGGCTGGAGTTAGGATGGTTGTTAGTCACCACTGGGCGCTAGAAACTGAACCTGGGTCCCCTTAAGGGTGACAAACTCCTAAGCACTGACCATGTCTCACCCTCCTTCCCCCGTTGGTTTCTTTTATTCTATTTCATGGGGTAGTAGTTCCATGAGGATGAGGACATTGCACAGTGAATCAGTCTATTTCTGATCGTATCTCAGGGGAGCTGGGACCACACACACTGCTGGTGCAAGTGTACAATAGTACAGTCAGTTGAGAAAGTTTGGCAGTCCCTTAAAACAGTAAATACAGAATTACCACATGATCCTCAGACATGGAAACACATGCCTCAGTTGCATAAACGTTTATAGCAGTGTTCCTCATAAGCAAAAGTTGGAAACGGCCCAAGGAAGTGTCTGAGTTTAATGTGTATCTATATTACGGGACCCTACCTGGCGGTAGGAAGGCAAGGTGATCTGTACCACAGCATGAACGAATTTCAAGCATATTATGCTAAGTGAAAGAAAGTAGGTATTAAAATCCACATTTTGCAGCCCTGTGTGGTGCAAATACCTTTAGCAGTCCGTAGCACTGGGGAGTTAGAGGTAGGAGGGTCTCTGTGAGTTCTAGGCCAGCCAGGCCCTGTCTCAAGGCAACAGCAGTTTTTGTTTTGTTTTTTGTTTGTTTGTTTTTTTTTTAATTCCACTCATATAAAAAGCCCACAGCAGGCAATTTTTTTTGTTTTGTTTTTCAAGACAGGGTTTTTCTGTATTCTTGGCTGTCCTGGACTCACCCTGTAGACCAGGCTAGCCTTGAACTCACAGAGATCCGCCTGCCTCTGCCTCCCCAGTGCTGGGATTAAAGGTGGTCGCCACCATGCCCGGCGGCAATTTTTATAAAGAAATTATTGCATGCTTTGAAGTAGAGAGAAGAGTACCTGCAAATGCAATTGTATTTAAGGTACCTGAAAGACTTTAAAAGTAGATTTTGGTGATGTTTATACAACTCTAAATATACAGAAAAGCATGGAGTTGTATACTTTTTTATGTCTTAAGTTGTATTACATGTTCGGAAAAACTATTTAAAAGGATTGAAGCAAAAAAAAGTCTATGGAATATTTTCTCTCTAAATATGCTCGCCATTTAGATATTACCTATTTTAAAACAATGATGAATACTGGATGTCTAATAGACTGTTCCAGCAATGCAGCATACGGTCTGAGTAATCCACGAGAGTTGTCAGTCAAAGTCCACAGTAACTGTGACAGTTCAGTGTGAGAAATGCTCACACTAAACCAGCGTCCCAAGTGCCCGGAGGTCTCTGGTTCACATGTCAGTCTGTGCGAGGGGACGACAGCCCAGGCCCCCTTGTAGGAAGCAGCCTTTGAGAAAGGAACTGAAGATAGAAAGGCTCTCCTGATTCAGATGGGGTGGGAGACAAGACACACAAAGGAAGCGGAGGGCAGCAGAAGCGCATTAACAGCTGCTAGCACATTTTGGCTAGTGTGTGGGTCCAAGTAGGATAGGAGTGGGAAACCAGGCTGCAAAAATAGATTAGGCTCAGTGGGGACCGATGTCAGATCTCTGACAAGTTCTGCTGCCTCTTCCCACCCTCATCAGCCTCTAGGGTTTTTCTAGTGGCCCATTCTTGCACATGTGCAATGTGGGCTTTGCTCTCTCCCTGTCCTTTCAGCAGTGTGACTATGGGCTGGGGACTTGGGCTTATTTCCTATCATCAGAGGTGTGTGGCAGCTGTGAGCGCTCAGGAGGTCGACTGAGTGTCTGAAAACCAGGTTACAATGTCTGCTGAAAACAGTTTATGCCGAGGATCTTCTTGATTCTTACAGAGTTTGAGAGGTTCTGGAATTTGCAGCTAAAGGGGTTTTCTTTGCTAGGAACATGGACTTCTGGTAATAAAAACTAATGAGATGAATTTGATAGCGCTGCACAGGGTCATCTGGAGAGCGGTGTCCCGTGGTGTCTGTCCACACCTTCCCTGTTTCTACTCTCAATTTCCCTGGACCAAAGTCAGGTGCCTCTTGCAGTGGAGTGACAACCCGGTTCCTCTGCTTGTTTCTGGTCTCTCTCTGTGTAGGGTGGCAACAGCACAGCAGAAGAATCAGGTTCAAAGGCAGGATTTGAGACGTCAGAAAGTAAATACTGTTATACAAATGGGGAAAGGAGGCACAGATTTTGGTTTTTGCTACAACAGGCCATTTTTGCTCGTAGTGTGGATCACATTGTTTTTGCATGTCTCTGTGTGTTTATGAGATGGGTTGCCTGAATGATACAAATTTGCTCCAGGAACCAAGTAAGAGACTATGACACTTCCTCCCTGTGTACATTTAATTTAGAACTAAAACCTTCAGGAAGTGAAGGAATGCCTCATTCTTTTGAAATTAGCTATTTTATAATGGCTATGTTATATTGGTGTACGTGATCATACTTATTAAATAGAAAGCCTAAAGTTTATCTCCTGAGACTTCTGAGGGAAGCTTTAAGAAAGCTGTGAAGGCCTGGCATGGTGCCACACGCCTTTAACCTCAGCATTCAGAAGGCAGAGGCAGGTAGATTTCTGTGAGTTGAGGCCAATCTTGTCTACATAGAGAGCTCTAGACCAGCCAAAGCTATATTATACCCTGTCTTAGAATAACAAAAACAGAACAAAACAAAACTCTAGAAATTTAACCTGTTGTTTAGATGGTAAATATCTTTGCATCAGAAACTTAACGAGTTTGTTTTTATTTATTTTATTGGGTATACTTGTTGCTTTTGTATTTTGAGACACATGGGTTCTGTGCAGCCCAGGTTAGCCTGGAGCTCACCTGTAGCCCTGGCTGGCCTTGGGTTTGAAGTTGTTCTACTGTCTTAGCTTCCTGACTACTAGGACTATAGGTGAGAGCCACCATTCTGCTCAAACTTTGTTTAAAAAAAAATTGTGGTATATGACACCAATGTACAGTAGTTTTTCCTTTTTGAAATTTGAACTGGTTTTTTTGTTTGTTTCTTTTGACATAGGGTCTCTTTGGAGATAGAATCTCACTATATAGTTCAGATACTGATTTTTTTTTTTTTTTTGCAGGGGGGTGGTTTCGAGATAGGGTTTCTCTGTGTAACAGCCCTGGCTGTCCTGGACTCGCTTTGTAAACCAGGCTGGCCTCGAACTCACAGAGATCCGCCTGCCTCTGCCTCCCAAGTCCTGGGATTAAAGGCGTGCGCCACCACCGCCCGGCTCAGATACTGATTTTTTTAAAGTACTATTTTATAGTATATATAGAATTGCCCTTTAGGCCCTTTTCCCCCTAAATGAATGTGGATTCTTCTTACTTTTTGTTGTGTGGGTAAAAATTCTCCCCTTTTGGGTGCCCTTAATGGTACTTATGTCAACAAATTTGAATATTATGTGTTGTTTATTTAAAATAGCAGTCTATTTTAAAATTGAACTGTGGTAAACTGACTTAAAATGAAATGGAGATAGGGAAAGACTCACTTGCCTTCTGCAGCTCTGGAAATGACCCAGTCCTGACTGCAAAAAACAACTTTCCCAGCAGATGAGTTGTTTACAGCCCATAATGTCGTAAATTGCGTACACACTTGAACTCCCTGAGGTGTCCACATGGGTGGGGTGTAGGCACTTGATGTTGAAATTGTGTAAAGTCTGAGCGGGCTGGAGTGACGCTCCAGGCCAGCCGTTGTTAAGTGTTCTGATATCTACACAGATGAAGCTACTAAGTATTTATTGAATTCTTGTCTCCGCCTTAAGGTCCCTGACCTTAGGGACTTGGCCTTTTGTTACTGGGGTAAGTGCACATCTAAGGGTTACTGATTTTTGATACTTAAATATTTCTGCATTGTTTTTCTCTAAAGTGTGGCATGGTGAACATGGACTTAAATGCTTGCTTTGCTCTAACTTTACCAAAGGCGCAGGATTGTATGTAGGTGACGTTTCACAATTGTTTTTTGCTAGGTGTATCTTATATTTTATAGTCAATAAATGACGTTCAATTTCAGATGAAATAGACAATGTTTAACATATACAAATTGAAGTGAGTGAAGCCACCCAAGTGCTTAAAGCAGTAGGTGTATTACATGAGCTGTGCTGGAGACCACTGTGGACAGCAGACACACACACACACACACACACACACACACACACACACACACACAGAGAGAGAGAGAGAGAGAGAGAGAGAGAGAGAGAACACTGTGGACAGAAGACACACACAGAGAGAGACCACTGTGGACAGCAGACACAGAAAGAGAGACCACTGTGGACAGCAGACACAGAGAGAGACCACTGTGGACAGCAGACACACACACACAGAGAGAGACCACTGTGGACAGCAGACACACACACAGAGAGAGAGAGAGACCACTGTGGACAGCAGACACAGAGAGAGACCACTGTGAACAGCAGACACAGAGAGAGAGAGAGAGAGAGAGAGACCACTGTGGACAGCAGACACACAGAGAGAGAGAGACCACTGTGGACAGCAGACACACAGAGAGAGAGAGACCACTGTGGACAGCAGACACAGAGAGAGAGAGAGACCACTGTGGACAGCAGACACACACACAGAGAAAGAGAGAGAGACCACTGTGGACAGCAGATACAAAGAGGCCCCAGCGCAGAAAGTAAGTGTGGCTGTGTACCGAGACCCTTAGCTGCTGACCACAGGCAGAGGCTTACAGGGTCTAACAGGGTGTAAAATGTATTTAAATTTATATTAAATAAGGTGTACTTTACATTTTTAGTTATTATGAGGGGCGAGGGAAGCATTTGCTGCCATGGCTTGTGTGTGGAGGTCAGGGTAGAAATTATGGAGTCGGTTCCTTCCTACCTTTTCATGTGAGCTCTGAGGAGCGATAATATTAGATATATGTATGGTTTTTTTTTAACATTCCTTAGTGACTTTTGCTCTTATCCTTTTAAAAATTGTGACACCAGGGTCTGCAGAGATGGCTCAGAGGTTAAGAGCACTGACTGCTCTTCCAGAAGTCCTGAGTTCAATTCCTAGCAACCACATGGTGACTTACAACCATCCATAATGAAATCTGGTGCCCTCTTCTGGCCTGCAGGTTTACCTGAAGACAGAACATTGTATACATAATAAATACAAATCTTTTTAAAAAAAAAATTGTGACACCAAACGTAGTTTTCAGGTACTGTTGACCTGCACAAAGGCTTCCTCAGCCTCTGTCTTTGCCCACCGTGCTGCTGCAGGTGTATAGCCTTTTACTTTTCATATCTAGTTTTTTCATCGGTGCATAGTGAAAGATTTTGTCTCCTTTGAAAAGTAACTATAGTATAGGTGAACTGAAATTTTTGTAAGCCAATAATTATTTAATAAAGTTGTATATGAATTTTGATATTTTTGAATGTAAACTACTCACTAGTAAGGAAGTACTTTCTACTCTGATTTCACTTTTATTTTATTTTGTGAGCATGTATGTTTCCATGCATGCCACAGTGTGCATGTGTAGGTCAGATGACAGCTTTTGGGAGTCATTTTTCTCCTTCCAAACTCTGGTCTCCAGGCCTGGTGACCAGAGTACTCCTAAGTCCCTGGCATCTCACTGGCCCTTAAGAAAATTATATTCAATTTAAAACTTTTTGTACTCTTGGATCCTCTAGATGTTTCTTAGCTGAGTAACTTTTGAATTTGAGAAGTCTTTTTAAATTATCTTAAATTTTATTTATAGTTTAATCTTTTGGTTAAAAATCTCTTTAGGAGGGCTGGAGAGATATCTCAGCAGTTAAGAGCACTGGCTGTTCTTCCAAAGGACTCGGGTTCAAATCCCAGCACCCACATGGCAGTTCACAGCTGTCTGTAATTGCCGGGCGTGGTGGCACACACCTTTAATCCCAGGACTAGGGAGGCAGAGGCAGGAGGATCTCTGTGAGTTCAAGGCTGTCATGGTCTACAAAGTGAGTCCAGGACAGGCAGGGATATACAGAGAAACCCTGTGATGGGGGAAAAAAAAAAAAACTCTTTAGGATTTGGAATCTGGACGCCAGGATATTTCTAATAACAGGATATGCTCATTTATTGTTCTGTGAAGTTATTTGGATTCTATTTCTGGATTTAATAATTTTCTTTTTTACATTTCAAGGCTATAATGTTTTGTTTTGTTTAATTGTCAGCTTTCCCAACATTTGTTTATCACTGATAAACTGGGAAGGAGGCCTTGGAGCTGTATCTGGTTTGTAGATGCCAGAGTTGACATGGATGAGAAGGGTCTGGCAGGAAGGTCATGACCACAGGTGAAGCTCAGGTTGATGGGGGACGTGCCTCTTACCTAGAGGGACCTATGAGAGGATATCCTGACTGGAGGCAGAACATTGGCTTAACTGAAAACTCCAGGCATGCTGGTGACATCTGGGGATTTTAGATGAATGAGAAAGCCGCTTCCTTTGTGTTCCCTGTTTGTAGGACTCATATGAGCCATAATGTTGTTGTCCTTTAAGGTTCTGCATTGAGAGATGTCATTTCTTAGTGTTAGCAATACTTTCTAGAAACGTTTTTAGTTTATCCATCATGTCTTTAGAGTGTGTTTAACCATAAGGTTATAGAGAAAAGGCACATTAAGTTTATATAAAGGTAATTTTCCAGTGCACACCTTCCAAGATGGCTACTATAAAGCGGACAATAGTAGCTTTTGGCATGGAGAAATTGTGAGACTTGTGTATTGTTACTAAGAATGTAAAATGATTCCTCAAAAGTGGACTACTCATGGAGGTATTTCTGTATTTATGGCAACATTGGTATAAATAACCCAATTGTCTGTCAATCTGTGAATGGAAAAGTAAAATGTAGTGTATTTAACTGCATGGTAGAACATTGTTTAGTCTTAAGACAAATTATGACACATACTATGATATAACATGGATAAACTTTGAAGACATTGTGCTAAGTGGAACAAGCTTCACAAAAAAGCTGAATAATTTCACTTTCTAGGTATCTAGAGCAGTTAAATCATAGAGATAGTGGACTTGGTGCTTGTCAGGAAAAGTGAGGAGTTGTTTAATGGGCATTGAGTGTAAGTTCTGCAAAATGGAAAGAACTCATAGGTGGCATAACAGTGTGACCTCTCATCACTGTTACTGAGTTATATACTTAGAACCATGGCTAAGGATAAGGTTAATGTTATATATATATTTTGGCACAATTAAAATTTTTTTATTTTAATTTTTATGTGTATGAGTGTTTTACCTGAATGTTTGTATGAGTACCATGTGCATGTCTGTACCCACAGAGGTGAGAAGAGGCGTTGGATCCCTTGAAACTGTAGTTAATAATTGCTGTGTGGACTCTTGGAATTGAACCTGGGTCCTCCACAAGAGCAAGCGTCCTTAACCACTAAATTATTTCTCCTGCCCCACTCCCAGTTAACTGGAAAATTTGATTTTCTATTTTGATGTTCTTACAGAAAAACAGTATCTTTTCCCTCTGGTCTACAATCAACAAAGAAGGGTTTCTACCCCAGGTGTGTGAGGCTTTCTCACTAGCCAGGAAGCAGCCAGCTGCAGAGGACTCTGCCCAAGTGTTTTGTGATCTTAACTTCTGACACTTTTCTACCTGGAGATAGCATCAGACCTCGAGTTGAGTGTTCAGTCTCCAAGGCAGCTTCATATTAGACGCCATTCCAAAGCCCCACACTGTTATACTTGTTTTTCTGATTGGCTAGGTATTCATCAAAGCCCCTACAACCCCTCCTGGGTCAGATTAAATTTCCTTGAGTAGCACACAGAAGTCAAGGGAATATGTTTGGCCGTATATTATAAAGATTATTACAAAGGATACATATCAAGAGCTACATAGTTTGAGTTTATGGAAGAAGCGATGAAGGTGTAAATATGGGTCCTCTCCAGGTAGCTGTCCTTTCTCTTAAGTGTGTTGAAGTCTGTCCTTTGGGTTTTATTGAGACACCGTTGAATATCTAGTTGGATGGACAGTGCAGGGAAGCCCAGCAAGGACTCTAAGCTTTAGCATTTCTCTCCAGGGAATGAGGGTCTTAGCACCTTGTACTAATTTGACTAGGTCAGTGAATTTCCCGACAGCCATCTGGAGACAGCTGACAGGTGAAAGTATATAAGATCTCCCTTGTATGGGAAGTTAGTTTATAAGCCAGGAACTTGGGAGGGAACCTGATCCGCATTTTGCTATGTTAGAGGTTTGCAAACTTTTTTAGTGTAAAGAACATCCGCAATGAGTTGAAGGTGCTGATCCGACTAGTATTAGATGTTACATGTTGGGATGACAATGTAAAAGCACACAAATGCCTGTGAAACTTACGGCTAGGCGAGCAGAAAGGATAGTTTGAAAAATATAAAGCTGGCCTTAAGTTTTCTGTGCATTATCACCCCCAGGCGGGAATGAGAAAGTTTCCCTGAGGAAAGGGCATTTAACTAGAGACCTGAAGAGAGTTTGTGTTGGTAAGAGATACGGGGTTGGGGAGGATCAGAAGGGAGGGAGGCTGAGGGAGGATCATTTTGTAAATGGTTTGAAGCTAGAAAGACTATGTTTTGGGAAATGAAAGACCTCAGAGGCTATGGGTAGAAAGATACAAAGCTGAGTGTGATTTCCTGTAACCTTATCATTTGGGAAGCTAGGGAAGGATAATCACCTGAGTTCAGGCTAGCCTGGACTGTCTTCAAACCTTGTGAGACCTTGTTTGGGGAAAAAAAGATACAATGAGAGATTAGGATGCCAAATATCAGAACATACAGGGAATTGTAGGCCTTGCAGGGCAGGGAGGAAAGGGGTTGGGGGGCAACACAAACAGCAGATACCCAGAGAGACATGGTCTCAAAAACAACATCAACAAAAATACAGAACACAGAGGTAGAACGGTATGAGAGTAAGGAGAAAATGTGTGTTCCTTTTTGTACAACCTTTAAATACAAATACAATAACCTATCAATAAAAATTATCTACTTAATCTGTGTTTGAGTGCTGAAAGGACTAAGTTACATTTATTCACATCACCCATGTGGCTTGTTAATATGGCAACATGTATGAAAAGGGTGAATTTAAGGGTTTTGTTCAGGTAGTTGAACACAAATGGCTTTCACATTTCTATGATATGGATAGATTTGCCCAGGGAGAGTCGGGAATAGGTAGGAATTCTTTGGCTAAGATATTAGGCCCTTCGGTGTTGAGTGTCAAAGAGACCTGGCAAGAAAAACTTAGAAAAAATCTAGACCACTGTCTTAGAAATGCAAGACAATTCTCAAAGTGTTGGGTGCTTTTACCTCTGAGAGGCCATTGCCTTTAGTTAGAGCAGATCCAACGTCACAATAGGAGGGAGATGGGGATGGATTAGGTCCAGTTAGAGAATGAATGGGAAATGAAAAAAAAAATAGTGTGTTTCTAAGTGTGCTGTGAAACTGAGGGAATAAGGAAGGATGGCGCTAGGAGTTAAAGTATCAACCAAAAAGCAGGGTGGTTTTTGTTTTGTTTTGTTTTTTAAGAAAAATGACTTTTAAAAATATCTTCTGTATAAGGTCCATAAAATACTTGAGAAATGTACACTTTGTTGATTCCTTAAATAGGATCTGCTGAATATAGATGGAAACATCCCACTGCGGTATAATTGCACAGATTCATTGTAATTAAGGTGTTCCAGGACAGTGTGTAACAGGTACCACCAGGCCTTGTTGAGGTACAGAGGTCTGTTGTGTGCTACTAGGGTAGTTTCTGGCCATCTGGAGAGAGTCTTGGGTCTGAAAGCTATATCTGAGTCTGTAGGTGTGGGACTGTGCGCTTGCATGTGCCGATGGTTCTCACGCGTGTTTGTCTGTGTGCGTGTTTGTCTGTGGGATTGCTGCCCCAGGACTGCTGTGCTTCTAAGTGTTTTTCTTTTTTTTTTTCGGTTTTTTCGAGACAAGGTTTCTCAGTGTAATAGCTGTCTCCAGGCTGTCCTGGAGTTGCTTTAAAGACCAGGCTGGCCTCGAACTCACAGAGATCCGTCTGCCTCTGTCTCCCAAGTGCTGGGATTAAAGGCGTGCACCACCACCCCCAGCTCGAAGTCTTCTTAAAAATAGTTTATTACATTTATTTACGTATCTTTGTGTGTGGATGGGATGGGTACAAGCGCCATGGCATATACACAGAGGACAACTTGGAGGAGTCAGTTTTCTCTTTTCTCCCAGGGTTGAACTCTGGTCGATAGGCTTGGTGGCAAGTGCTGTCCTCCGCTGAGTCATCTCTCCAGCCTCTTCTGGGTGACTCTAATAGCTCTATCATGGGCTTAAATGAGACATGTATGTGAAGGACTCAAGGAAGAAAACTTTTCAGAATTTTGCCTATTTGGCTAGGGAATAGTATACATTGGACTCTCTGAGTAGCTGAAGATGACCTTGAACTCACAATCCTCCTACTTCCTCCCAACGAGTGCAGGCAAAATAGAATTGGAATATTTTTATCAATGCCATTTTAATTATAATCTTAAGTTTGTACACAGCATTGAATCTCTTTTCTTGTTACTGTTTTGTTTTTAAGATAAGGTCTCACAAGCAGAGACTGGCTTGAAACTGCTATGTTGCCCAGTCTATGCTTGAACTCCCCACCTTTATGCCTCAGCCTGCGAGCGCAGGGATTATAGGTATGGGCCACTAAGCCTGTGGCCTAGTGCAGATGCCTTTTAAATTTTTTGTTAGTTTACTTTTTGACACATGATGCACAGTCTTGCTCTATAACCCTGGCTTTCCTGGAGCCAATTTTTTCTCTCTATTTTTAAAGACTTCTGTAGTTCCACACTTGCTTTTCTGATGGACTTCAGCAGAATTTTGAGGGATGAAGACCAGAGGTGGTGCACACATGATAACAAAGGGCAGAGAGCAGAGTAGTGAATTCTGGGAACTTCATTATGACTCTCAGAATTGTAAATCTTTGTAGCAGATTATTCTTGCGTATCTTCTTATGGCTGATCATTTATTTGTTACTCTTTTTTTTTTTTTGGTTTTTCGAGGCAGGGTTTCTCTGTGTATCTCTGGCTGTTCTGGACTCGCTTTGTAGACCAGGCTGGCCTCGAACTCACAGAGATCCGCCTGCCTCTGCCTCCCAAGTGCTGGGATTAAAGGCGTGCGCCACCACCGCCCGGCTATTTGTTACTCTTAAAAACTTATTTTTGACTGCGTTGAGACTTAGAGGATCTCGGCAAGAACACTTGATGTTTCTTGGCAACCTATTCCTGGAGTTTTTCTTTGCTTTTTTTTTTTTCTCTTGGCCAAAAGTTTAGCATATTCTGCAGCCCCCTCATTTTTCTTAGTATGTTGTTTCTTCAGAGCCATACGTCAGTGTTTGTGTTGTAGGACACTTGGAGTAACAAGATGCTGAATCTCAGGTGCTGCTTTGGTCCTGGGCTTCTTACCTTCTTGGTTGAAGGCTTTCTGAGAAGTTATTAGTGGGCATTGCCATCTTTGGAGAGATTGAATTTGGATTCTGCTAGCTCCTTTGGGCCCCACTGCCAAGGAACAGTAGTGTCTGTCAGTCCCAGCAGCTCTCCCTCCCCCTCTCCTCCCATCCCCCTCCCCGTGCATGTGTGCGAGTTTGTGAGTTTCTTTCTCTGTGTTTCACTTTGTCTCCCTCCCACCCACAATAACACTCAGCTTGACATCAATAAACTGGGACTTGTATTTCAGTTCTCCTTGGTCTACAGCAGTGGTTCTCAACCTTCCTAACCCTGTGACCCTTTAATATAGTTCCTCATTCTGTGGTGACCCCCAACCATAAAATATTTGGGTTTTTTCCACTGTTATTCACTGTTACTTCATAACTGTAATTTTGCTAGTGTCATGAATTACAATGTAAATATATGATATGCAGGATATTTGATATGTGATATTTGCCCTGCCTCAAGACCCCTTGCTTCATGGGGAAACCTTGTTTGTTGTTTCTACCATTGATCCAGACACACAGCCCTTCCATCCTTCACCCAGAGCACCTGTGGCTACTTCTGTGGCCATGAGATTATCATAGTCCATGTGACACTTGTCTTCATTGTCCACTTGAGGAAGTTACTGACAGCTGGTGGCTGGGGAGGAGGCCACAGCCAACCACCTAAAAGGTGCCATGAGAAAGAACAGCTATCCTCTAATGCAGGAAAGGCCTCCTGAGGTGGTTTAAACTAAATTCTAAAGTTCAAAATAGTGCTGGCAAGAAGACTCAGTTGGTAGAAGCCCTTACCATGTGACCTAGTTAGGTTCTATTGCTGCTCTAAGCCTCATGACCAAAAGCAACTTGAGGGGGAAAGGCTGCTTCTTCCACATCACAGTTCATCATGAAGGGAATTTGGGGCAGAAACAAAACAGGTCATGGAGGAACACTGCTTATTGGATTGTTCCTCTTGGCCCGCTCAGTTTGGTTTCTTTCTTTTTAAAGATTTATTTATTTATTGTATATGAATGCTCTGTTTTCATGCACACCAAAAGAGAGAACCAGATTCTATTACATATGGTTGTGAGACACCATGTGGGTGCTAGGAATTGAACACAGGACCTCTGGAAGAGCAGCCAGTGCTCTCAACCACTGAACCATCTCTCCAGCCCTTCAGTTTGCTTTCTTATGTAACCCAGGTCCACCTGCTCAGAGGTGACATCATCCACAGTGGGCTCAGAACCTCCACAGCAATCATCTATTAGGAAAATGTACCACAGGCTTGCCGACAGGCTATCTGATGGAGACATTTTCTCAGCTGAGGTTCTTTCTTAACCAAATCATGCTAGTTTGTGTCAAGTGGACCAAAAACTACCCAGGACTTACAAACCTGTGTTCCATCCCAGGAATCCACAATGGAAGAGAGAGCTGACCCAGAAACTTGTCCTACCTGCCCCTGTCTCCACATGCATGTGTTCTATATATGTCCATATTATTTACAGGACTGTAAATAATAACTAAAAATTTTTTAAAACTTCAAAATATTTTCCAGGGTTTAAAATTTTGAGATGTTACAAAAATCAAAAATACTGGCTTGATAATGGGCTTCTTACATCCTGGGTTTATATTCCTAACCAAGAGGCCATGGCCAAGTCATAATGTATTTATTTATTTGGGTTTTGTAGGATGTGCACCACAGCATAGGGCAAGTCATAATTTTTGAGCAAATAGATAATATCACATATTTGTCTTGCTTGACTGGGTAATCACATTTGGGCCAACTCATTTGGGACTAGATACATATTCTAGGGTAGCCAGGCCCTTTCTCCATGAAGTACTCATATTTTAATAGTGACAAAGGTGTTTTCAGCAGCCAGAGAAGACACACCACCTGGGTGTGGTGGCACATACCTTAATTCCAGCACTCAGGAGGCAGAGGCAAACAGATCAGCCTGGTGTGCATATGGAGTTCCAGGACAGCCAGAGCTCCATAGAGATATGCAATGGGAGTAGGCAGGGAAAGGAAGGAAGAGGAGAAAAAAAAAAAGCAGCAAGAAGGGAGAGATGAAGGGGGTGCATACCTGACATGGAGCCTCTCCTTGTTAACTTCTGGGTATCCCATGGCCAGTTCAAGTCACTAGGTTGGTCCTATG
The DNA here is from genome assembly GCA_907164525.1 of Lophiomys imhausi. Lineage (NCBI taxonomy): Eukaryota > Metazoa > Chordata > Mammalia > Rodentia > Muridae > Lophiomys > Lophiomys imhausi. The sequence continues at coordinate 2,508,271 of CAJQZJ010032746.1, forward strand.
TTACCTTCTGGGTATCCCATGGCCAGTTCAAGTCACTAGGGTGGTCCTATGTTACCTTCTGGATATCCCATGACCAGTTCAAGTCACTAGAGTGGTCCTATGTTAACTTCTGGATATCCCATGCCCAGTTCAAGTCACTAGGGTGGTGCTATGTTACTGCATTGTGAGGTCCGGTCCATCTGTCCTGTCTTTACTATGGAGACAGAAGCTTGGACTGTCACCCAGGGTGGCTTCAAACTTGAGGCAGTGTTCTTGCCTTAGCCTCTCCAGTGTTGGAATTGTAGGCCTGAGCAACCATACCATGCTCATAATTCTACTTCTTGGTTAGAAAGCAGGCAAAGTCATGCTGCATACAGAGAAAAATGAACAAATTAGTAGCTGCCACTACACCAAACAAGAGGAAGTAAAAGACTTAACTGTGACCATCTGACAGAAAAACTCCCTAGGCGGTGAGAACAGCTTGTTCAAAGACTTAAGCCAGGAGAATGCCTGATGTGTTCATGGGATAGTAAGGAGAGGTCAGGGACCAGGCAGGAAGTACTAAGATAAAATCATAGAGGCATGTTGGGAAAGATCTTTCAGTACTTGTTGGCATCTAGTAAGGATTTTAATTTTGTGTGAGAGGAGGAACTTTGGAACAATTTTGATGCCCAAGAGTGGTATGATCTGACTTATCCTTTGTACGCATTACACTGACTGTTATTTTGACACAAGATTAAGGATGCAGAGCTGAAGGTATTGGTAATTAGAGCAAATGGTAGATGATCACACCTCATACAGTCTGGGAGGTATGAGCGCCTTATCTCTGCTGCTCGTAAGGACACCCCAAACTATTCCAAAGCAGATAATGACAATATCCCAAATCATGAGCAACTCAGAGTCCTCCCAGGAACATTCTAGAGAAGAGGAATTCAATGACATATTCAAAGTTGTTGCTGAAACAGAGCCGAATCCTAGATGTTTTGAAGCTAAAAAGCCTCCCATTCAACAGTAGAATTTTCATGTACTGTCTTCCATTTTATACTAATATTTACCTTGGTATTTGTCTTAGTCACTGTTCTATTGCTGTGAAGAAATGACTATGGCAGCTCTTAAAAAGGAAAGCATTTAATTGGGACTAGCTTACAGTTTTAGAGGTCTAATCCATTTTTGTCATGGCAGGGAGCATGGCAGCATGCAGGCAGACATGGTGCTGGAGAGGTAGCTGAGGGTTCTACCTCTGGATCCAGAGGCAGAAGGAGAGAGAGAGACACTGGGCCTGGCTTGAGTTTTTGAAACCCCAAAGCCCACCCCCAGTTACACACTTGCCCCAATAAGACCACACCTCCTAGTAGTGCCACTTCCTGGTAATTAAACATTCAAATATATGAGCCTGTGGGGGCCATTCCTATTCAAACCACCAGTGTTTGCATTTGCAGTCAGCTTCCCAGATGAGTCCTGACACGCTGTTCCCTGTGTTGTCTTTGTACTGGAACAGGCCATTCACTGTATCTCTCATGAGCTTTTCATGGGCAACAATAAGAAACTGGTGGTCTCGCTGTTCTTTAACTCTTTGCACTAAGATCTGTAACTTTATAACTTTCCAGTGTTGTTGCTTTATTACCTTCAAAATGGGTGTGGGATAGGGGCTGGAGAGATGGCTCAGTGGTTAAGAGCACTATCTGCTCTTCCAGAGGACCTGGGGTTCAATTCCCAGCACTGACATGGCAGCTCACAACTGTAACACCAGTTGCAGGAGATCTTACATAGAGATACACACAGACAAAACACCAATGGACTAAAAATAAATATAAATTAAAAAAAAAACCTCAGTGTCATTTTTTTTTTAAATGGGGGAGGATATCCTGTTTAGGACCCATGTAATGTATAGTTTACAGAGAGGATAATATAAGGGCTCACGGAAGAGAAGGAATTTATAGATTATATTGTAGTAGATTAAAATAAGAAAAATGGAAGACTTGTGGCATATTCCTAAGATACACTTTCCAAAAATAATTAAGTCTAAAATGCCTTTAAAATAGATTACAATAGGGTACCTCCATTTAGCCGAGGCAGGCCTCAAATTTGCAGTCTTTCTACTTTTCTGGTGCAAATATTACAGGTGCCTGTACGTGGTTGCTTTTAGATTTTTAAGTTTCTCTGTGCCAGTGATTTGACTTAAGTATGGAAAAAGAGAAGTAGAGTTTAGGTATAGCTAATGTGTCTTTGTTATAGTAATAAAACTTAAGTTCAAATTCATATCGACAGATTATGAAACATCAGTAAGTAAAGCCTAGGTTGAATATCTTATTTGAATATTCCTATGTTATTTGTGTGTGTGGTATATGCACATTTGCAAGTGTGTGAGTGCTCCTGCCCATGTGTGCTCCTGTGGAGGTCAGAGGTCAATAATTACATTCTTTCTCCTTTCCCTTTCCGCCCCCAGCCTCTCCCATGTAGCACTTCTCTTAAAGTTTATGGGTTCTTTTCTTTTAATTGCTGTTCTCTCTCTTGCCCTCTTTCTCTGTTGAAAGTGGCTTTTAAAAAATTACACACTCGGGGGCCAAGATGGCGGCGACCTACACTGATGCATTTTGAACGCGGGGGAAAAAAGAGCCATAAAAAACACAGAGTTAAGCCGGGCGGTGGTGGCGCACGCCTTTAATCCCAGCACTTGGGAGGCAGAGGCAGGCGGATCTTTGTGAGTTCAAGGCCAGCCTGGTCTACAAAGTGAGTCCAGGACAGCCAAGGATACACAGAGAAACCCTGTCTCGAAAAACCAAAAAAAAAAAAAAACACAGAGTTATTGGGCACTGTGCAAAAACCGGAGGGGCTAGACCCTCCCGGGAACACTCACAGCTCCCAAGGGACTGTTAAAAGTCCCAGGGTAAGGCTCTCTCCCCATCTCTCGCAGACACGGAAGCCACTAAACCCGGGATTCGGGAACTCCCATTTGGAGAGGCGCCTGGTAAGATCGACCCCAACTCACAGCAGACAGAATCAGAGGCCACTTGGCGATAGTTCACTAGCCTATTGGACTCCCCACACCTCAGGTAGAACTTATACCCACTTAAAAAATTTTGCGAGATAGTGGAAGTCTTAGCAAGGAACAAACAGGGGGCTCAGTGGGTGGTCCGCAGCCGCTTGTGAAGCGGAGGGCGGGAGGTTCCAAGAGAGCGCGGGAAGACGGGAACACAAAGGCGGGTGGGAGGGGCCGAATCCCGCGCACTTACGACAGCGCAGCTGGGGAGGGAGCCCGGCTGGCAGGGCCAAATCCCTGCGAACCCACGGCAGGTCAACTGGGGAGAGAGCCAGGCATGGGCGGGGCCAGGGACCCGCGCACCCACGGCTGAGCTGCTGGGGCGAGAGGACCACTCTGGCGGCCAGAGGATCCCGGGCTCTGTGCACCCACGGCCGAGCAGCCAGGGAAGGAGACCCGAGGCTGCGCAGACAGGGAGGGAATCAGGCACAGAGGCCAGGCCTGTGGCGAGAAGCCTAGTGAGAAACCAGAAATCGGGACCATAGCTGTATTCTGGAAAATCCAGACATATTAGGTGTGGAGCCAGACCCTGTCAGCCTCCGTGACGACAAACAAAGCCCACAGAATCTGTGCCTGGGCAAACAGGTCCATACCATCACAACCATTACAGGCTGATAACTCAGAGTGCAACATAGAGAAGTCTGAATTGGGAGCAGTGAAACAATCCCGGTCCATTACTCACAACCTGGGAATAGGCTGCACCAGCTCACAGTGCCTCAGGCGATTAAAACCACAGTGACCCTGAAATCCCCCTGGTAAGCAACGACAGATAGCCAAGTAACTCGTCCCCTGCACCAAATCATCCACTGTGGATCCAAGCACAGAAAACGAAAAGAACAGACAGCTAAACGCATCCAATGGCCAAAGGTCAAAAAAAAAATAGAAATCAAGGAAATATGACACCAACAAAGCAGAATTATCCTAGGTCATCCAATTCGGATGACCTCACACCAACAGAAACACATGAAAACGTTGACAATTCTGCATTATGGAAAGTGATAGAGTCCCTGCAAGAAGAACTTAAATCTATGAAGGAATTCAAAGAAGCCACAATTCTACAAGTCAAAACAAGGAACAACACCATTAAAGAGCTCCAAGCCAGGGTGACAGAGCTTGAACAGGAAAAGGAAAAAGCAATGAAAGATTTTCATACAAAAACAAGCAAGCTGGAGAAGGAAATGTACAAAACGAACAAAACCATACAAGACATGAAAATAGAAATAGAAACAATAAAGAAAACACAGTCAGAGTTAAAAGAGGAAGTGGAGAACCAAGGGAAGAGAACAGGAACTACGGATGTGAGTATCAACAATAGGATGCAAGAGATGGAAGACAGGATCTCAGGCATGGAAGATTCAGTGGAAGAAATCAGTACAACATCCAAAGAAAATGAGAAGGCTAAAAAATCTCTCACCCACAACATCCAAGAAATCAAGGACTCAATGAAAAGACGGAACCTAAGAATTATAAGTATAGAGGAAAGAGAGGACTCCCGACTCCAAGGTCCAGGAAATATCTTCAACAAAATCATAGAGGAAAACTTCCCAAACCTGAAAAAAGAGATGCCAATAAAAATCCAAGAGGCTTACAGAACACCAAACAGATTAGACCAGAAAAGAAACTCCTCTCGCCACATAATAATTGAAACACCAAATGTACAGAATAAAGAAAGAATATTAAAAGCTGTAAGAGAAAAAGGTCAAGTCACATACAATGGCAGACCCATCAGAATTACACCTGACTTCTCCTCAGAAACTTTAAAAGCAAGAAGGGCCTGGTCAGATATACTACAAGTCCTGAGAGATCATAGGTGCCCAGCCAGACTACTTTACCCAGCAAAACTCTCTATCAACATAGATGGAGAAAACAAGATATTCCATGACAAAATCAAATTTAAACAATATCTACCCACAAACCCAGCCCTACAGAAAATCCTAGAAGGAAAATCCCAACCCAGAGAAGAAAACTCCACCCAAGAAAACAAAGGGAATAGAAAACCCCTCAGCAACTAAACCAAAAGAGGCACAGGACCACCACCTATACCAAACTAATGGAAAATAACAACCCCAGGTCACTAATATCCATCAACATCAATGGACTCAACTCCCCAATAAAAAGACATAGGTTTACAGAGTGGATCCGCAAGCAAGACCCTTCCTTATGCTGTATACAAGAGACACATCTAACTATGAAAGATAGACACTGCCTCAGAGTAAAGGGCTGGGAAAAGGTTTTCCAAGCAAATGGACCCAGGAAGCAAGCTGGAGTAGCCATCCTAATATCAAACAAAACAGACTTCCAACTGAAGTTAATGAAGAAAGACAAAGAAGGGCACTATATACTCATTAAAGGGAATATTCATCAAGAGGAAATCTCAATACTGAACATCTATGCCCCAAATACAAAGGCACCTACTTTCGTAAAAGAAACACTTCTAAAACTTAAAGCGCACGTCGATCACAACACATTAGTAGTGGGAGACTTCAACACCCCACTCACAACAATGGACAGATCATCAAGACAGAAGACAAACAGAGAAATATTGAGTCTAACAGAGATCATGAAACAAATGGACCTAACAGATATCTACAGAACGTTTCACCCAAACACAAAGGAATACACCTTATTCTCAGCACCCCATGGAACCTTCTCCAAAATCGACCACATAGTTGGTCACAAGGATAGTCTCAATAGATACAAGAAAATTGGAAGAACACCTTGTATCTTATCAGACCACCATGGAATAAAGCTGGTCTTCAACAGCAAAAGAATCAACAGAAAGCCTACACACACATGGAAATTGAACAGCTCCTTACTGGATGACCACTGGGTCAGGGAAGAAATAAAGAAGGAAATCAAAGACTTCTTAAAATCCAACAACAATGAAGACACAACATACACAAACCTTTGGGATACATTGAAAGCTGTGCTACAAGGAAAGTTCATAGCACTAAGTGCTTTCAAAAAGAAAATTGTGACAGCTCATATTAGTGAACTAACAGCTAAGCTGGGTGAATTGGAAAAAAAAAGAAACATACACTCCCAAGAAGAGCAGAAGGCAGGAAATCATCAAACTTAGGGCTGAAATCAACAACTTAGAATCAAAAAGAACTATACAAAGAATCAATGAAACCAAGAGTTGGTTCTTTGAGAAAATCAACAAAATAGACAGACCTCTAGCCAAATTAACTAAAAGGCAAAGGGAAAGAACCCAAATCAACAAAATCAGAAATGAAAAGGGAGAAATAACAACAGACATTGAGGAGATCCAGAAAATATTCGGGCATTACTTTAAAAATCTATATTCCACTAAATTTGAAAACCTAAGCGAAATGGACAATTTCCTCGATAAATTCCACCTACCAAAACTAAATCAAAATCAGATTAACAGCTTAAACAGCCCACTAACACCCAAGGAAATAGAAACAGTCATTAATAATCTTCCAACCAAAAAAGCCCAGGGCCAGATGGCTTTAGCACGGAATTCTACAGGACCTTTAAAGAGGAACTAACACCATTACTTTTCAAACTCTTCCACCACATAGAAACAGAAAGATCACTGCCAAACTCATTCTATGAGGCCACTGTCATTCTGATTCCTAAACCACACAAAGACCCAACAAAGAAAGAGAACTTCAGACCAATCTCCCTCACGAACATAGATGCAAAAATACTTAATAAAATACTAGCAAACCGAATTCAAGAACACATCAAAAGTATCATACACCATGATCAAGTAGGCTTCATCCCTGGAATGCAGGGATGGTTAAATATACGAAAGTCTATCAATGTAATTCACCACATAAACAAGATGAAAGAAAAAAAACCACATGATAATCTCGCTAGATGCAGAAAAAGCATTTGACAAAATCCAACACCCCTTCATGCTAAAAGTTCTGGAGAGAACGGGCATACAAGGACCATACCTTAGAAATAATAAAGGCAATATACAGCAAGCCAGTAGCCAACATCAAATTAAATGGAGAGAAGCTTGAAGCATTTCCTCTAAACTCAGGGACAAGACAAGGATGTCCACTTTCACCATATCTCTTCAATATAGTACTTGAAGTCCTTGCTAGAGCAATAAGACAACTAAAGGAGATCAAAGGGATAAAAATTGGAAATGAAGAAGTCAAATTATCCCTATTCGCAGATGATATGTTAGTATACATAAGCGACCCAAAAACTCCACCAAAGAACTCTGATAAACAACAGCTGATAAACAACTTCAGCAGGGTGTCTGGATACAAAATTAACTCAAAAAAATCAGAAGCCCTTCTTTATACAACAAACAAATATACCTAGAAAGAAATAAGGGAAACAACCCCCTTCACAATAGCCACAAACAACATAAAATACCTGGGGGTAACTCTAACCAAGCATGTAAAGGACCTATATAACAAGAACTTCAAGCCCCTGAAGAAAGAAATGGAAGAGGCCTTTAGAAGATGGAAAGATCTCCCATGCTCATGGATAGGTAAGATCAACATAATAAAAATGGCTATCCTACCAAAAGCAATATATAGATTTAATGCAATTCCTATCAAAATACCAACACAATTCTTTATAGACCTGGAAAAAGCTAGTCTCAACTTCATATGGAACAACAAAAAGCCCAGAATAGCTAAATCAATCCTGTACAATGAAAAAACATCTGGAGGTATCACCATCCCAGATTTCAAGCTGTACTACAAAGCAACAGTAATAAAAACAGCATGGTACTGGTATAGAAACAGACCAGTGGATCAATGGAATCGAATTGAAGACCCAAACATGGACCCACACACCTATGGCCAACTAATCTTTGACAAAGAAGCCAAAACGGCACAATGGAAGAAGGACAGCATCTTCAACAAATGGTGGTGGTCCAACTGGATGTCCACTTGCAAAAGAATGAAATTAGACCCATACCTATCACCTTGTACAAAACTTAATTCCAAGTGGATCAAAGACCTTAACATAAGGCCGGCCACACTAAAGATACTAGAAGAAAAAGTAGGAGAAACCCTCGAACTCATTGGCACAGGTGACAACTTCCTGAACAGAACACCAACAGCTCAGGACCTGAGATCAACAATCAATAAATGGGACCTCATGAAACTGAAAAGCTTCTGTAAGGCAAAGGACACTGTCATTCGAACAAAACGGCAACCAACAGACTGGGAGAAAATCTTCACCAACCCCACATCTGATTGAGGGCTATTATCTAAAATCTACAAAGAACTCAAGAAACTAAATGCCAAGAAACCAAATAATCCAATCAAAAAAATGGGAGATGGAGCTAAATAGAGAATTCACAAAGGAGGAATCCCTAAGGGCTGAGAGACACCTGAAGAAATGTTCAACATCCTTAATCATCAGAGAAATGCAACTCAAGACGACCCTGAGATTCCACCTAACACCTGTTAGAATGGCTAAGATAAAGAGCTCAAATGATAGCGCATGTTGGCGAGGGTGTGGAGAAAGGGGAACCCTACTCCATTGCTGGTGGGAGTGCAGGCTTGTGCAACCACTATGGAGGTCTGTCTGGCGATATCTTAGAAATCTAGGAATAACCTTGCCTCAGGACCCAGCCATACCACTTCTGGGTATACACCCAAAGGACCTCTCACGGAGACATAGGGAAGTCTCCTCATCTATGTTCTAGCAGCCTTATTTGTAATAGCAAGAAATTGGAAACAACCCAGATGTCCCTCAACTGAAGAATGGATTAAAAAATTGTGGTACATCTATACAATGGAATATTACTCAGCTATAAGAAACAGTGAAATCATGCAATTTGCAACCAAATGGATGGATCTAGAGGAGCTCATCCTGAGTGAGCTAACTCAGTCTCAGAAGGATGTACATGGCATCTATTCACTTATAGTAGGATTTTAACTATATCGTACAGGATATCTATACTACAACCAACACACCAAAAGGAACAAGGACATAACTTTTTTTTTTATCCTTTTCTTTTTCCTTCTTTTTTTCTTTTTTATTTTTCCTTCTCTTTTTCCTCTCTTTTTTTGTTGATATTCTTTGTTTTTGTGGGTTTGTGTGTTTGTTGGTCTTTTTTTAGTATTCCCCCAGTAGAAGGAGACACCTTTCACTGGCAGTACTGCCTCGTAGGCCCCCGGAGAATGAAGAGGCTCTTGGCCCTCATATGACTCCTGATCTGTGGTGAGAGACTGTTAGGCAGGGACACTCCACCCCAGAGGAACAAGACGGAAGGGTCAGGGGGTAGAGCATGGGAGGGTGGGGCTGGGAAGCGGGAAAAGAGGACAATATGATAAGGATGTAACCTGAAGCAACAAACAAATTTATTAACTAAAAAAAAAAGGCAGGTGGCAGGGCTGAAACACTGTGAATGGAATAGAGGATACAGCCATTCGGCCTGGTTTTGCAGACCTCTAGGTGTAGAGAAGACGTGGAGCTAAGGTAAAATACAAGAGAATTGTGGTATTGGCCCATGCCTTTGACTTCAGCGGAGATGGGGGGAGCACCGAAGAGTTGGTGGTCTTATGTATTCTGGAGTCATACGGAGCGGGGTGGTGAGGGTGCATACTCTTGGTCCCACCATTCAAGAAGAGTACACCCTTGGTCCCAGCTCCCAGCACACTGGAGATAGAAACGGGCAGGTCCCGGAGCTCAAGGTCAGCCTGATGCAGGGCAAACTCTAAATAGAGAAAGACTTCGATCCAGGAGTGGTGGAACACATCTTTGATCCCTTCAGATGGGAAACACAGGTCTCTGATCCCAATAATTAGAGTTCAGAGACACACACATAGGATTTGGAGGGACCTAGGTTTGGAGGCTACTTACAAAAGGCCTTCTCGATGCAGGCAGATTGTCCTTTGGGATCTCAAAATATATACACTAGAGCTGGTTTAGCTCCAAGGTGACAGAATGATTTCTTCTTTAACCCGGATTGAAAGATAATGCTTTGTATGTTGTCGTAAGGCCAAATTTGCTTCAGGAGAAGTACTACCTAGCCCCCCCCCCCCCAAAAAAAAAAGAGGGCAATTGTCCCAGGGTTGGGATTGGGGCAGGGCTCTGCTCTTATCTTTCCAGGAGAATCGAAGGGTCCATTAGGGGAGCCGGGGGACGGCTGGAAAGCGGAAGCCACAGCAGAGAGCAGAATCAGGCACCAAGGAGGACGAGTGACCCAGTTGATTCTGCCTGGCAGACTTCCTCAATAGCTGTCTCCATCGGGGGCCTGCAACCACCACGGCAATCCAATGTCGCTGGGACCGTTCAGCTCTACACAATGCCCCGGCAGGAACCTCAGTGAAGCCTGCAAGATCAGCTTCTGCCTATAAACCCCTTAGGTCATCTAAACAGCTGAGAACAGAAGGACTGAACATAAAAGGAGTGTACTAACATTTTTAACCATTTTTTCCATTTGGGTTCGGGCCCAAAACACTATGACCCAAATCAGCAGGAAGTCACTTTAAGAGAGCTACGTCCCATGCCCAGAGGGTGGGGAAGGTGTTTCTCCGCCCTTCTTTTTGGTTATTTGAAGGATAACTGAAAACTCCGATATTTAGGGGAAGAGATTACAAGCTGATAAATGGTCCTGTTTAATGGGTTTTGGAGGTTAGCCCCAGGGACTTCCTACTTTTCCTTTTCTGTGTCCTTCCTCTCCTATGTAGGACTGCATAGGCTTGAGAAAAATGAGATATAGACATAGCACAGGAAGGTCCAAGAAGAAGGGGCAGATTATTGAATATGCCCTCATACTTTTGTATATTGATACAAAATTAGTAGTTTATTTGGCTAAAGTGGTATTGACCATTGTTTATTGTGCAAAAATAAGATTGTATTGGATTACATCGGTATTGATCTTTGTATATTGATACAAAATTAAGATTATAGTTGGCCACAATAGTATTGACCCTTGTATATGGACGTAATATTAAGATTGTATTGGGCTACATAGGCATTGACCTTTATATATTGATACATAATTAAGAGTATATTTAACCACAATTGAATAGATCTTTGTATATTGATACAAAATTAAAGGTAATGCTTCCTAATGGTATCATACCTAGAGATACTTAAAAATAAAATGTGAAGCTCTGGCCTCTTGATACCAACCGTCTGAAACGGTCTAGGATAGTTAAGTAAAACAAACTCCTAGTCATGCAAACATGTCACTTTGTTAGCTACTATGACAGTCTATCACAGATATTCTCTAAACTACCCAGTAATCAAGTTGCTAAGAGACAAGCAACATTTGCTTATCTAAATACAAGAGATGAATAGGGCATCTTCAAAAACCCCAAGAGATCTGCAGAATATTGCATTCAAAGATGTTATCTTAAATTAAGATTTTCTTTTTTTTTTTTTTTGATATCGAGACATATCAGCGCCTGACAGCACCCCCTATTCTACTCCAAGTAGAAGATAAGCATCAAAGAACCTCCACTGTAAGATGGTTAAATTAGTGGCAAGCCTATCTCTTGGCATGAAAAAACCCCTTTCACCAACTGCAGCCAGACTGCTGTCCAAAAAGGACAAAACTTGGTAGCAGGGAAGTCGACAGCCTAACTCTGCCAAGACAGGGTAGGTAAGTCCTTCATAATCCTGGCTCTACAACAAATGTCTGTCAGAGAAACAGGACCCAAAAGCTGAAGACTGATGCAGGAATGTATGGAGAGAAAATGGGAACTGTCCAGGCAGTCATTGGTACGTCCTTTCTTAGTTTTGGAAGCTGCAGGCCCTGCACTTCCTATATAAGCAGATATATTTATCCCTCTCAGGTCTCTGAGGTGGTTGAAGAATAGACAGCTAGAGTCTCATAGTTAAATTTTGAGTTGTTTAGGAATCAAGAGGGTGTTATAGATCTAAGAAGATACTCTTAAAAGTGTGTTGCAAGTTAGTATGAATGTTGAGTCAGATATAGACCTTTAAACTCATGGAGATGGTTAGATAGTAGAATGTTAAAGTCAGGGGCCAAATATGTATAAACTGGACATTGGGAAGGTATACTGGGCCATTTAACTCTCA
>CAJQZJ010032746.1:2540286-2576033 GCA_907164525.1 Lophiomys imhausi
TTGTACTAACTACTCAGCCCATGCCTCCTGCTTCCCTGTCTCCCATCTTTGTGCTCTTGGTGCTCCTGGTGCTGTATTTTCGTTGAATTTAGAAACTGAGATGCCAGTCAGCCATGAGGATGGCTGGAAGGCTTCACAGCTGGGAGACAGGGTCTTCATTGTCCTGGAGCTTAATTAGTTAGACTGTGTGACCGGCAGGCCCAGGAACACCCTCCTCTGTCTCCTCAGCACCAGCATTGCACACAGCCCCCTCCCACCAAAATTATTTGAAGACCGGATCTCAGAAAGTACCTGGGGCTTGGTCTCTAACTTGCAAATGCTGGGGTTATTGTGGGACAGCGCCTGGCCCTGCGGTTAAGCACATCCCTGGCTTTCCTCACTCAAGCAGCACCAGAGCAAACATAATGGGAATCAGCTGTTCTCTCAGATGGGCAGACCATGGTGTTAGAGCCTGTTTTCCTAAAATGCAAACATTAACCAGAGGAATAAACAGCCACAGAAATGAAGCACAGATTTCCCACAAGTTAATTCTTGTTGGTTGTAGAGGAAAATGTTTAGTTGCCTGAACAGGTTTTACATGTTTGCATTCTCTGGGTAGATGTTTTTGTCAGAGTTCAGGTTTTGGGTACTGGTCAGAAGAAAGTTCCAGTAGATGGCTAATTTACATAATAAAGCATACAGTAATATTTTGGCGATGGTAACTTTTAGCCTTTTTGAGAAAAGAATTTAATCTTTTCTCATGACTAAATTTATGATTACCATCCACTGACTCTCTTTTAGTTTCAAGTTCTCATGTTTTCGGAACATGTTTAGAAAGAACTAATGCTGAGACCACAGGCAGGAACAGGCCTGGGTATGAGATCGGTTGGCTTTTCAGGTGCAACAAATGCTGCCTGAGTGTAACCTGACACCAGGTAAGCTGAGTGGCCAATGATGGAAAGCGGAGAAGAATGTGAAACAACTGGAATTTCGGGTGTTGGGAGTAATTGCAGCCTCCCTCAGAGACCTGGGACAGATCCTGTGGTGTCAGCAGAAAGTCAAAAGTACAGAAAGTCAGCCTGCTCGTTAACATAGTTGAAGCTAAGGCGGCGTTTGATTAAGAAAAGACCTGCTTCAGCCTGGCCAAGGTCAGAAAGAACCTTGTCTGAGGCTTTACAGGCAACACCACCATTTGTGCTTTATTTACATGAAAGTCAAGGCAGTTTTGACAAAGTTATAATCGCCACTCCCCTGTGCTGTCCTTCATTTGAGTGTATCTACTGTTCTCCTTTCTTAATTAAATAATACCGAATGTAAAGAGAGTTAATTTAAATCAACAAATGTGGAATACGAAGCAGCCATACTGACTAGCTAGCTACTTAAAAGCTATGGAAATCGCGTGTGATTGTGTGCACCGGAAGTGCCAGCACTTCATAGGCAGACACAGGGGATAAGAAGGACCCTGAGGTTAAGGGCAGTCTGGACTGTGTAGGAAAACATTGTCTCCGAGAGGCAAGCAAAACCAACCTGGTGGTCATGTATGTGGCATAGTATGAACTACAGAAACTTGCTTTTATTCCTTCATTTTTTTTCTTATATGCAACCCCAACCACAGAGACAATTTTGTATTCCATTGAGTATTTGGAAAAAAATTAAAAGGGTAATTTATTTTTTAAAAATTAGGATATTAAAAATGTTTTGTTAGCTGGGCGATGGTGGTGCATGCCTTTAGTCCCAGCACTTGGGAGGCAGAGGCAGGCGGATCTCTGTGAGTTCAAGGCCAGCCTGGTCTACAAAGTGAGTCCAGGACAGCCAGAGATACACAGAGAAACCCTGTCTCGCAAAACCAAAAAAAAAAAAAAAAAAAAAAGTGTGTTGTTATTTGGAGATAGAGTATCATGTGGTCTAAGCTAGGCTAGAAAAGATTCTCCTGCCTCTACTTCCCAAATATGGAATTATAGACAAATACCAACTGTGTCTTGCTTTTGAGCATTTTATTTTAAAGAAAATTTTGTTTTTGTGTATATGTGTATGTATGCTACTTATCTCCTGGAAATGACATTTGGCCCTCTTAGAACAGTAGAGAGCATTTGCAACTCATAAGCTGCCTCTCCAGTCTCTCCAGGTCCAAGCATTTTATCATTTATTTATTTTGAGACAAGGCCTTACTATGTAGCCTTGGCTAGACAGGAGGTTGCTATATAGACCTGGTATACCTTGAACTCTCAAAGATCTGATTGCCTCTGCCTCCCAAGTGCTGGGTTAAAGGCCTTTTTTACACCATCCTTGGTATATTTTTTAAAATTAAATCATGAAAGGCCTGACTGATGTTGGACCCTGGGGGTCCCCCGAGGTCCTGACGCCCAGAGACCACCAGAGACTGAGGTTTGTGGCAATATGCAAGAGATTTTTTAAGCCGATGCGCCAGGGTTCAACTGCCTTCGGGAAGGAGTGAACCAAAAAAAAAAAAAAAAAAAAAACAGTTTTCAAGCACGCTAGGTGATAGCCGCAGGTGGGAATAAGAGAAACGGGGGATGCTAGGTGATAACACAGGTGGGGATAGGGGAGTGGGGATAAGGGAAACGGGATGCTAGGTGATAACGCAGCTGGGGATAGGGGAGTGGGGAGCATTCTAGTCAGCTATGTAAATTTAGATAGTCCTGGGGACTGAGTTCTGTGGAATGTCCCCATTGGTCATGAGGTTGGGTTCTCATGAAAGGAGGAGAAGCCCTTCCTAGGGAGGGGTAGTGGTATTTATTATTTTTTACAGCCTTACACTGCAGTGAGAAATGGTTTGTTTGCTGAGCATTGACTTGTGCCCCTCCCCATTTTGTATATGTGGTACATGGCTCAGAGAGGTCTTTATAGTGGGACTGATTTAAGATTGTTGTCCTAGGGCTTGTGAGATTGTGCAGACTTAAGAGCACTTGCTGTTCTTGTAGAGAACCGAACTTTGGTTCCCAACACCTACATTGTGGCTCACAGCTATCCATAATTTTAGTTCTGGGAGATCTGATAACCTCTTCTGCTCTCTACAGGAAACAGACATGCATGTGGTACACACACATATATTCAGGAAAAACACTCATAATCATAGAAAAAAATCTAAAAAATTTAAATAAATAAAATTACTAGCCGGGCGTGGTGGCTCACGCCTTTAATCCCAGCACTTGGGAGGCAGAGGCAGGCGGATCTCTGTGAGTTCGAGGCCAGCCTGGTCTACAAAGCGAGTCCAGGACAGCCAGGGCTGTTACACAGAGAAACCCTGTCTCGAAAAACCAAAACAAAAAAAAAAAAAAAAAAAAATTACTGTCCTTTCTTTTCTTTCTATCGGTAGCTAGGAATAATAAGACTAATATTGTTCTTGTCTGGAGAAATTCAGTTCTAATTGTATAGTGGTAATTACATTGTGTGGCTTTTTCCCCCATGTTCACATTTACTTTTCTTTTTAAAGATTTATATATTTTATTTCATGTTCTATATGTATTCTCTTGGGTCTATGTGAATCACACCTGTGCTTGGTGCCCACAGAGGCCAAAAGAGGGCATTGGATTCCCAGGAAGTGTAGTTACAGTCAATTATGAGCTGCTATAATTTATCTGAAAATATTTTAATGAGTTATTAAGTTGTCGTAGCAGTATAATAAGGCTTGCAAGTTTTATTTTTAATTTTTTGAAGACAGGGTTTCTCTGTGTATCTCTGGCCGTCCTAGAACTCACTCTGTAGACCAGGCTGGCCTTGTACTCACAGAGATCCACCTGCCTCTGCCTCCCAAGCCCTGGGATTAAAGGTGTGCTTATTTTTACTTTAGTCCCCACTTCTAAGACTGAGTGAAGCTGTAAATTAAAAATATAATAGGAGCTGGGCATGGTGGCACACACCTTTAATCCCAGCACTTGGGAGGCAGAGGCAGGTAGATCTCTCAGTTGGGGGCCAGCGTGGTCTACAAAGAGAGTACAGGACAGCCAGAGCTGTTAACACAGAGAAACTCTGTCTCAAAAAACCAAAAACCAAAAAACAAACAAACAAAAAACCCAACAACAACAAAAAATTGAGGCTTAAAGCAATAAAGGAGAAATCTGCAAACCTTCCCTTTAGTTTCAACTAAATATATGGTTAGAAATGGTCTATCCCAAGTATCAGGAGGCTGCATAAAATCTTTTCCCAAGACATTTTAACTAATAGTGGCTGTACTGTTGCTTAAGTAAGTACTTTGGGGACACATGCCCGTATCTGATGCTGGCAGTCCCTGAGTACTCTGCCACCGAGCTGTATCCCCAGCCCCTGATACTCTGCTAACAAAAACATGAATGAAGTCCTACTAGAATAGATAGAGGGGCAAGTGGGAGCTGGCCTCTCGTGCTCTCTCTGCAGCCTATTGGCTGTTGTCCTTAGACAGGTCAGGTTGCTTTAGGCCCCAACTTCCTACCTACCTTTTCAGTGAATGTGTAGATCTCAGTTATCCCTAAGTGGTTTTTTTTTTTTTTTTTCCAACTCTAAACCTGTAATTTTACACATTTTTTATGTGGATAATGGGCAGACTGTTGGAAGGTTGTGCAGTTTGACTTGATATCATTTCTGTTGCCTAGCATTCTAGCATGTTGAAAAACAGATTAGAAAACAGCCCAATTGTGGTCCACCACACAAAAATTCCAGTCATTACAATCTGTGGGTCTACTGCTTCTAATTTCTAATTTTTATGTGGAGCCTCTCTGTTCATCTTGTGTTCTTTCATTTCTTTTCTTTCTTTCTTTCTTTTTTTTTTTCTGAGACAGGGTTTCTTTGTGTAACAGAGCCCTGGCTGTCCTGGACTAGGTTTGTAGACCAGGCTGGCTTCAAACTCACAGATAACCACCTGCCTCTGCTTCCCGAGTGTTGGGATTAAAGGTGTGAGCCATCACGCTGCGCTTGTGTTCTTTAATTATTGATGCAGTTCTTCTGATAGTTTTTTTTCCCCAAATATCCTTGCTTTTCATAGAATACTTTAAGTTGGTTTTGCAAAAGTCTCTTTATTAGCTACCACTTGATGTCAGAGTACTTCCTGTTCAGGTGTTTGTTGCATAGTTATTACAGAATTCCACTTACTGAGGTACCACTGCCCTGATAGCTTGTGTATATGAAGCAAGTGTCATCTCAATAATTCCTTAGCCTTTTGATTAACCATTCCTCTTTGCTAATGCCTTTTACCTTCTTGAGCTAGAGTGATGTAGTCAAAACGCTTTTGTTTGTTAATTGAGTCTCCTTATTTATCATTTTCCACAGAATGTGTTTGTACTGTAGTAATTTCCAAAAAAATATTAAAAATAGGTTTTTTTTGTTTGTTTTGCTTTTTCAAGACAGGGTTTCTTTGTGTAGCTCCTTCTATCCTGGAACTCTCTGTAGATCAGGCTGGCCTCAAAGTCAGAGACCTGCCTGCGTCTGCCTCCTAAATACTGGGATTAAAAAAGTGTGTCCTGCCGGGCGGTGGTGGCGCACGCCTTTAATCCCAGCACTTGGGAGGCAGAGGCAGGCGGATCTTTGTGAGTTCGAGGCCAGCCTGGTCTACAAAGCGAGTCCAGGACAGCCAGAGATATTCAGAGAAACCCTGTCTCGAAAACCCAAAAAAAAAAAAGTGTGTCCTAACTGCCAACTAAAAATCTCATGATGTATGAAGTGTTTTATTTAGGACAGATTTTTTTATAAGGCATTTGAGAGAAAGGAAATGAGGATTCAGCATTTTTTAAAATTAGGTTTGTTTGGTTTTGTACTGGTTTGGCTTTTCCAGACAGGGTTTTTCTATGTATTAGCCCTGGCTGTTCTGGAACTCGCTTTGTAGACCAGGCTGGCCTTGAACTCACAGAGATCTGCCTGCCTCTGCCTCCTGAGTCCTGGGATTAAAGGCGTGCACCACCATGCCAGGATAGGATTCAGCATTTTTATGGAGTGTTATTGTCTCTACCTTGTATTGTTGCAAACTAACAAATGCCATATAAAAGTAATAAATAACGGTTTTAATTTAAAAATCTTAATGAATGTTTCATATTTTTGTGTCTGAAATGCTTCTCAAATGCTTTATATTCAACAAAGGATTAATTTTGGCAAGTTTCAATTCATGTTTTTCTTATATTTGATATACTTTATATAAATTATACTAAACAATTTGAATTGACTCATGGCCATTAATGTGAAACAAAATTGATAAAGTCACTGTGTTTGGGACAGGGTCCTAGTGGGACTCCGTTTAAGTGAAGTTTTTCTTGTTTTCTTTTTTTTTAATATTTATTTGTTTATTTTCTATGCATGAGTGTTTTGCCTACATGTATAGCTTGCACCAGATACATGTCTTATTTCCTGGGACTGGAGTTACAGATGGTTGTATGGCACCATGTGCGTGCTGAGAATTGTACCTATTTCCTTTATAAGAGCAGCCAATGCTCTTAACGGCTGAGCCATCTCTCTAGCTCCATAAATGAAGTTTTAAAGTCCTAACCTTTACACACCTGGCTGTATCAAAAGGACACAAAAATGTGAAGCATTGAGTTAGCCTGGACTTTAATGGGCTTTGCATGATGTTGGAGTCTTGCCTGTAGTTGTGGTGAAAGTCTCAGTGATTACAGAAATGAGACCTAAGAGATAATTAGGCTCTGCCGTGCACCTGTTGCATATTTTGCACACCACCCTCAGCTGTAATTAAGCTAATGTTTATTCAGTTCAGTTTGCAGTTATCAAAGTGCAGGCATTCTGCACATGTATTTGGATTTTCTTTTCCTTCCTTCCTTCCTTCCTTCCTTCCTTTTTTTTTTTTTTCTGGCTTTTTGAGACAGGGTTTCTCTGTGTAGCTCTGGCTGCCCTGGACTCACTTTGTAGACCAGGCTGGCCTCGAATTCAGAGATCCGCCTGCTTCTGCCTCCTCCTGAGTACTGGGATTAAGGGTGTGCGCCACCATGCCCAGCTTTTTGGCTTTTTTGGCTTTTCCTTAAGCAGGGCTGGGCACTGAAGCCGGTCTCTTTCTAGGAAGTGCTCTGCTGTTGGCCTGCAGTCCCAGATATCTGCACAAGGACTTCACAGACGACTTGCACAGCTCTAGACTTTGTTGCTATTTATTATGTTCATTCAACAGATGAGCACACTAGAGGCTTACATGGAAGGTATGAAACGTTGCTTAGGGCCACACCTTAGAGGTGGAAACTCAAGTGGTGTGAGGCTAGGGTTCGTCACAATTGTCTTATAATTTTACCTCAAGTGTGAAGATTGGTGATGAGAGCTTAGGATTCTTTTTTTTTTTTTTTTGAGACAGGGTTTCTCTGTGTAACAACAGCCCTGGCTGTCCTGGACTCACTCTACAGACCAGACTGTCCTTGAACTCACAGAGGCCTGCCTCTGCCTCCCACGTGCTGGGATTAACGGGCTGTGCCACCATGCCTGGTGAGTTTAGGATTCTTAATTCTAAGCATTTCTGGGGTGTAGCTCTCCAAAGGAAAAAGGCATTAGAGATAGTCTGAGAATTGCTTGAATGCCCAACTAAGTTACTTCTCAAAAAATGTATAAATGAGGTAGCAGCATGTAACTCTGGTAAATGAAGAATTTCTCCTTTTTCTTTGTTACTTTATAGTGTTGTAAAAACATATGTTTGAGAACTATTATAGCAGCAATTTTCCTGAATATACAGTTGATTAATGAGTAAATTTAAATAAACTTGGTATTACTGTTTGTTTGACTGTTTTTGATAAGTGCTGATTATGTAGCCCAGGCTGACCTCAAATTCCTGCCTGCAATTCCAGCCTTGTGCCACCATGCTTAGCGTTAAACAAGTTTAAAATTTACTAAGGCTCTTAAATTGTCTTGGGGTAGATCAGACTCCTTCGTTTTCAATCTTAATGCCCACATTTCTTCATGTATAGGAATAACTTTAGGGAAACATCAGAGTAATCTGTTTTGGACAGTTTAGACACAATGACTCAGAGACTCTGAGATGGACTTGCAGGATTTGGAGAAACCTAGAATGTAGAGTTCCCCGTTAAATTTGATATAAATATGTACTTAAATCTTTTTAAAAATGTAATAGCACAAAGGTCTGGGTGGATTTAGAAGCAAGAGTGTGTGTTGCAGTAATTTTTGTTTTTGATCTAGGAAAAAGACTGTAAAGTTAGCTATGCTGTGCGTACAGATCGCCAGGCCCGAGATCTGGGTACCTCTGCTTATTTAATGAAAACCTGAATTACTGTTGTAGGCACCAGACTTGTCTGTTACTAAATAAAATTAATATAGCTAAGCTATGTTACTGTACTATCGTTGACATGCAAAGGGGGTGCTCCTGGTTTAAGAATCAGAAAGGTTTTTTTTTAACCCTCAGAAAACGCTTTAAAGCCACAGCCTACCTAAACAGGAAAGAGGAAGCAAAGGAGGAAGCGCTGAGTGTCAGGGGCCCAATTAAACTGAAGAAAATGCTTTTCTTATGTTTTGGGTTGATGAATTTCCTTATACATGTGAACTGAAACTGTGTGTCAGAGCTCGATTATCTTTTCCTACCCTGTGGCTGGGTGATGGTGATTTGGGGGCAGCCATTTTGGGTTTATTCTTACAGGTTGTCAGTCCTGGGTTGTGAGGTCAGGCTATTTTCATTGCTTATTCTTACTTTTGAAGTTTCCGAAGGACAGTTAGTAAAGCACAGTACCACTGGGGAGACGCTGCTAAAGAAAAAGTACACTTTGTAACTTTAGACACATCATACACATGGGTCCTCTGTACTTAATAAGAAAACCTGGTTTTAGGGAGCCCTTGAACTAACCTTTTACAGAAAAACTTCTGTGTCACAGACATCCCTCAATCCTGATCGCATTTTCTTGCTCTGGGGTTTGAAGTTGATAGTAATTTCCTCTTTACCAAAAGTACTTCATTGCTAAGTAAAGAATATATATAGAAATAGCTTGAATATTCAGTGGTAGACATTAAAACATTATTTGCCATCGGGCATGGTGGTACATGTCTTTAATCCCAGCATTCAGGAGGCAGAGGCAGGCATGTCTCTGTGAGTTCGAGGCCAACCTGGTCTACAAAGTAAGTTCCAGGACAGCCAGAGCTGTTACACAAAGAAACCCTGCCTCAAAAAAAATAAATAAACAAACAAACAAAAAAACCACATTATCTGTTAATAACATGAACCTTCTTTTTTTTTTTTGGTTTTTTGAGACAGGGTTTCTCTGTGTAGCCCTGGCTGTCCTGTACTCACTTTGTAGACCAGGCTGGCCTTGAACTCACAGAGATCCACCTGCCTCTGCCTCCCAAGTGCTGGGACTAAAGGCGTGCGCCACCATGCCCAGCAACATGAACTTTCTTATCATTAGTATGGACACATAGGTTCTGTGAACATAGAAGAAATTTAAAACTATGATTCTTTCCCCAGGAGAGATTTTGTCCTACTTATTTCTGATTCCTACCTACTGGTTTTCAGATACCAAACACTGAAACATTTATTCGGTTCAATTAAGTGAGCAACACTCTAAAACACTATGTGGTTAATGCTAAGTTGGTGCTACAGTCAGTAAATGCTGTGATTTTGAAGGGAACAATCCTTATGGCTTGAGACATGAACTTGGAAGAGCTTATGAAGGAACATGAGTGGTAGAGGCAGGACAATTGGGAGCTCACAGTCACTCTTGGCTACATAGCCAGTTAGAGGCACACAGGGCCTACATGAGACCCTCTTGCAAGAAAAAGAAATGTGACTTAAACATTGAAGAATGGGAAGATAAGAATGAGAGGCAGGAGGGGACATTCCAGGAATGGGAATAATGGAAGGTGAGAAGGGAGATAAAGACAAAGATATGTTGTATATGTAAGGCAGGGCTACTAATAGAGGAATTGGGTTATGTAATTTAAGAGCAAAAATAAGTAATGTTTATGCAAAGCCAAGTATATATATATATATATATATATATATATATCTTTGTTGCTATATCTGTGCTCAATTAAACATGAAAATATTTCTTGACCTCTCTAGGCTCAAAAATTGACCAGACTGTGTTAAAAGTACTAATGTTATAGTTAAGTCTCTATTAGAAAGGATTGGGGTGGGTCAGAACTGCACACTACCTGCTTGGAACTGAGTTTAGTGAGTAAGAATCTAACTTGAATTCCTAACCTTTATTTAATTTTTATTTCCAGTGATGGAAATTACAGTAATCTATGTTGATCTCTAAAACTTGGCATATACAAGGAATTGGCCTGACTGGTGTTAGGAAATAGTGTGCCTGACCAGGCTAGCTCCTGATAACTGGATGTAAGTTTTCCAGGAAACTGACTCACCATGTCTCTTCATTCCCAAACTTGTGTCTTTACAATTACTAGGATTAGTCACCATCCTTTACCTAAAGTTGTCATCTTTTGGAAATGTTTATATTAATATTATAAAAGATGTTTCAAATAACTAGATTTTAAAAACATGACTATTTAAAACCTTAACTTTTCATGTCACATGGCCATAAACATTTAAACTTAACACAGTTGTATTCAGCACCTACATAAACTCTGTTAGTGGTAACTTTACCTTTTAAAAACAGTGATATATAAGGGTGTTTGGCAGTCATTTTCAGAGCACTGTGAGGCTGTGTTTGCTCCTAAGTTGCGTTTCTGTTTTTCTCGTATTGTAGGCACAGCCCTTTGCATGTTCTAACTTGCCGTGACGTGGTCAAGTACAGTTTCCTTCCTGTTGCTTGTGTTAGAGATAAGGCTACATTTCAGTGTGTTCAAAAAGAAGTCCCTGAAGACAGGCTCAGCATGGTAACTCCTAGCGGGGCCCTTTCAGGGACAGAAAAGTAGACTTTAATTTCTGCTCACTTTTAATAGCTTGTAAAACAGCATTTACAACCTTCAACTGTCTTCATTAGATATATATGATCGGGTATGGTGCCTGCACGTTTCTGTTAAGGACAAATGAATCTGTTACGAAATTTAGAGAGAGTAGTAGTTAATGTGCATGTAGGTGATTTGCTGGGCTAGTGGAAAGAATGAAATTGTTTATATATCCTCTGCTGGGATTTAAAATTTCCTAGTTATTACCGGATTCCTCCCCAACCCCCTCAGTACTCTAACTCAAGCATAGCTTGGGCAAGAAAGAAAAAGTAATGATGGGAGATTTTTATCTTAGGAATGAAGTCTTCAAAGAAAGCATGTCTCAAACAAAATTCTGTGTTTCTAGCCATATTGACTTTACTTGAGAGAAGCAATGACACCTTAGATCTGTGCTGTGTCACTTGTTACATTTTCGCCATTCAGCTTTTTCGCCACTAACTTAAGCTTTTGTTTTTCAGGTACAAGAAGACCAAGTGAATTATTTCAGAAAAGGTTCAAGTTTGCTTAGAATGTCACTGAACCAAGACGATTTGAAGCGCTTTTTTGCTGAAGAGCACCTGGGTCTGCAGTGACTTTACAGACTTGCCTGAGGGACCTTACCCAAACTACACTGTGCCCTGCTGCTCCAGACTTGAACCTGATTGAGACTTTTCTCATGTGGATGTGGCTCTAACGGGTGTGCTTTACTATGGCTGCTGTGGTCCAACAGAACGACCTAGTGTTTGAATTTGCAAGTAACGTCATGGAGGATGAACAGCAGGTGAGCCAAAAACAAAACACAAAAACCAAAAAACTAAAACTGAGTCTTAGTACTTTTCTTAGGAATTTTCATTAGTATCAGATCATTATTTGATTTAGGAGATAGTTAGAAAACTTATAAAAGAAAATTTAGAAATTAAATATTTGGCAATAATGCCATTTCATATTTGAAGTACCAAGTAATTCACTATATGTAAATGTTACCCTGAGTTTTGATATGGTAACAAGGATGTAACTAACATTTGAGGTTCATCTTGTTTTTCTGTAAAGTGAGACCAAATAGTAACTACCCTAAGTAATATTTCACATTACTTTAAAAAGTTCTAGAGAATATAACTGGTGTCTATGATTAATCTTTTAATTATGGGCTATTTTTTTTCAAGGAGGTTAAACAGTTTTGGCCATTTCACAGCCACACTTCCCAGTCCAGAGACTGTGACCCCAAGGAGCTTCTTAACGTTTCCATACCTGTAGGGGAATTGAACCTAAGATTTTCTAAGTCTTCTTTTCGTTGAATATATAAATATACATATATATTTATGTGTGTGTGTGTGTGTGTGTGTGTGTGTGTGTGTGAGATGTGTCATTTATTGCCTTCACATGAATAAGGAAGGTCTCAAGAGATACTGAGGTAAAGGATTTAAATTTAACTCTGATATTCTGCTCCTCCCCCATGTGAAAAGGCTAAATTTCATAATTAAGACAGGCTGTGCAAAGATAAGAGAAGAGGTGTGAGAGTTAATATGTGAGTAGAGTTTGCTTGCTAAGGGTCTTTTGAGAGGCAGTGGGTTTTTGTTTTTGGTTTTTTTTTTTTTTTATATTTTGAGACAGGGTTTCTTTGTTTAACAGCCCTGGCTGTCCTGGACTCGATTTGTAGACCAGGTTGGCCTCAAACTCACAGAGATCCGCCTGCCTCTGCCTCCCGAGTGTTGGGATTAAGAAGCAGTGGGTTTAAAGTGTGCTGATGAGGCTGATTTATAGGCTGGAATAAGCCTGCTCCCAAAACTTAAGTGGATCAGTTCTTATGTCTGTTTTATTCTAGAAACAGTTACTACAAATAATAAAATTGATTCTTAGTTTTTCCAGGACATTATGGTTTCAGTTTATAGCTGTTTTGTATTGTGTACTGAAGTGATACAATACAGAGTTTATAAATATACCTACAAAAGGTGAGAATTTGGACTAAGTAGCCTTAAAATTAAGATGAGATTCAACTTAGGGAAAAAGTCACAGCTGAAAACATATTAACATTGATAGGAATTTAATCTAGAAACAATAGAAGAGATATTTTTGGAGGAGAAAGTATTTTGAATTGTTTTGAGACAGGATGTTTGTGTACATACTAAAGCTTGAAAAATAGTGTGCTGACTGTGCGTCCTTTAGAGACAAAGGTCTCGGGACAAGCCCCAGGCTGATGTGGTGAGACTGATGTGGCATAGAGTCTGTGGCTCAGGAGGGTGGAGCACTGAGCTGCTCACACTCTAGTGCAGTGGCTCTCACTGTCTGACTTTTACACTACGGTTCCACATTCTCCAGGGTGTGTAGATGGAAAGATGTGTTGCTGAACAATGCATAGTACTGATACTGTGCTGGATGTACTTAACTTACTATTTTAGGTTTTTTTTCTCTTTTATGTCCTTGGAAAGGGTGTTGGTAGTTTGACTCACCTCTGCCTTCCTCTGTTATTTATTTATTGTTTACTCATTTATTTTGTTTGCTTTTTTTGTTTTTCTGAGACAAGATCCCACTGTGGAGTTCTAGCTGGCCTAAAACTCCTGATGGTGACCAGGCTGGCCTCAAATTCACAGATATCTGCTTTCTAAGTGCTGGGATTAAAGGCATGTGTAACTGTGTTGAACAGTTTTTAATTTTTTGAGAAAAAATCTCAGTGTGTTGGCCTGGCTTGCCGAGAACTCCCTATGGAGACCAGGCTAACCTCAAATTTAGAAATCTCCCTGCTTCTCCCTCCCAAGTACTGGGATTAAAGGCCTTCCCCACCATGCCTGGCTCACATTCTGGGTTTTTGGTGATCTCATATACCTGAAGAAGACAGATTCTTGATTTTTCATGCTCCTATTCTTTTTTTGTTTGTTTGTTTGTTTGTTTTGTTTTTAGAGACAGGGTTTCTGTGCGTAGTAGAGCCCTGGCTGTTCCAGACTCAATTCGTAGACCAGGCTGGCCTGGAATTTCCAGAAATCTGCCTGCCTCTGCCTCCTTAGTACTGGGATTAAAGGCGTGCGCCACCACACCCAGCATAATTTCACTTTTTCTTTTTTGTTTTCCGAGACAGAGTTTCTCTAGTACGAGCCCTGGCTGTCCTGGACTCTCTTTGTAGACCAGAACAGGCTGGCCTCATACTAACAGAGATCTGCCTGCCTCTGCCTCCAGAGTGCTGGGATTAAAGGCATGCACTACCATACCTGGCTGGCTCCAGTCCCTGAATGTTGGAATTTCACATATGGGACACCACACTTGGCAGCTCCTTTCTTTTCCTTTCTCCTCTCCTCCTTTTCCCTTTTTCTTTTGTCCTTTTCTCATTTCTTTTCTTTCTCCTTTTTCTCTTTTCTTTCCTTTATACACTTAAATTCTTTATATGTTAACCTATGAAATCAATGCCAATAACCTTATTTTGTGATGAGGAAATTGAGACATAAAGTAGTTAAGTAATTTGCTCTAAACAATATATCTAGTAATTTTTTGTTTGTTTGTTAGTTTTTTCGAGGTAGGATTTCTCTGTGTTGTTCTGGCTGTCCTGGACTCATGTTATAAACCAGGCTAGCCTTGAACTCACAGAGATCCCCCTGCTTCTACCTCCCAAGTGCTGGGATTAAAAGCATATGCCACCATGCCTGGCCATTACAGACAGCTGTGAATTGCCATGTAGGTGCTGGGATTTGAAACTGAGTCCCTTGGAAGAGCATCCAGTGTTCTTAACCCCTGAGCCATCTCGCTAGCCCATAGCTAGTAATTATAACCCAAGCAGTTTGACGTTCAATAATGTGTTCTTCTGGATCGCTCTGGTTGGGATTGGATTCAGGGGTGTCCATTGCTCATTTTACTAAACTATTCAAACTGTGGCTCTTGTTGGGTTTTGATTTCATTTTTAGTCATTATTTTGAGATAAGATCTTATTATGTCATCTCACTAGCATTGGATTTAAGATCCTCTTGCATTCATCTTCTGAATGCTGGGATTAGGATTGTTGGTTTGTGCTGCCATAGCTGGTTTAATCTCAAATGTTTTACTTGAAAGTAATGACTTGTCAGTTTAAAATCACATACTATAAAAATGCATAAAATATGTCAGATGTGGCAGCTCATACATGTTATCTGAGTTGGCTGAGGCAGGAGGATTAGGAGGCATTCAATACCAGCCTCTGCTACAAAATGAGTTTGAGGCCAGCCTGAGACTCTATCTTAAAAAAAGTGTGTATAGTGGTTTGTTCTGTAGGTTTGTCTGTTTGTTTGATTTTCTATATTTGAGTGGCACACTATTTACCCTGCTAGTCCTTAACCATGACCATTACCAGTATTTGGCTTATTATGCATAGTATGGCAGTGAAAATCCTTGTTTAGGAATGGCCATGCCCTCTGGCTAAGAGCTGAGATCAGAATGCATGGGTTGGACACTGGCTCTGCTGCTTAATTTACTGCTGAGATCTTTGCAAATTACTTAATCCTTTGTGTGATGGTTTCCTCATCTGTATAGTAAGAATGAAAATTAAAGGACCAGGTGTCCAGGCGTGGTGGCGCACGCCTTTAATCCCAGCACTCGGGAGGCAGAGGCAGGCGGATCTCTGTGAGTTCAAGGCCAGCCTGGTCTACAACGTGAGTCCAGGACAGCCAGGGCTACACAGAGAAACTCTGTCTCGAAAAACAAACAAACAAACAAAAACAACAACAAAAAAAGATTAAAGGACCTAAACTGTAGGCATGTGGGGGTGGGCGGTAAGTGAGCCACTGCTTCCAGATCTCTGAGAAGCGTTCCCTGCACAGAGCTTACGTTAACCACATGTCTTCTTGTCTGCGTACCCATGTGTCTGTACAGCGTGTCTTTATATGTCTGTGTGAGGACATCTGAAAATCTTTAAAAATGGGATCACTGCTGGGTGTAGTAGCATATGCTTTTAATCCCAGCGCTCAAGTGGAGGAAGCAGGTGGATCCCTGTGAGTCTGAGGCCAGCCTGGCTTACATAGAGAGTTCTAAGTCAGTTAGGCTTCATTGTGAGAACCTTTCTGAAAAAAACAACAAAAGATAGAAAACAAAAACAACAACAACAAAACCACACAAAAAGGAATTACTGAGTTTACTAAAGAAATAATATAAAACATCCTTCTCAAAGATGGTGTCAATTCCTACTAGCAATGCATTTTTCATGGTTTCTAACACTAGTCCTCCTTTTTCTTCTATGAATAATCTACTGGTTGAAGATGGCATTTTACTATTTAACTTGCATTAGTACTGGTAATGAGGTCGTTCATTGTTTTTAAATTTTGTCTACTGAGCACTTGACTTTGAGTTACTTAGTGTCCTGTTGCCCAATACGTCTGTATAATAATGCAGATATGTTAGGACCATTGTCATTTTAGTGATCTCTTTTATAATTAGAATGGGTAATTTTTGTCTCTTCTTTTGACATTTCCTCCCAGTCTGTTACCAGTTTTTAATTATATGCCCTATAAAATTTTCAAAAATTCTATGAAAATTTATCAGTACTATAAATTAACGTTATCAATTTTGGGCATTTTTCCCCCTTAGCTTCTGCTTAGGAAAGCTTTCTTTTTTCTTTTTAAATCTGTTTCTTTTTTTAAATATACATTTATTTATTAATTCAAGTTACATTTGAATCACAGCCCCCATCCTCCTCCCCTCCCGGTCCTACCCTCCCACACTGTACCCCTTTCCCACCTATCCTACTTCTCCAGTGTGGGGGCCCCCACATATAAGCCCCCCTCAGTTCATCAATCACAGGAAAGCTTTCTTTAACACCAATATTATTAAATTTTTTCTTCTGGTATGTTTCACATCTTTAGCTATTCAGCTCATCTGAAACTCATATTTTACATGGGAAGTGCTATAGTGATCTAGTAAATCTCCCTCCTCCACAGTGGTAATTTTTACCCTTACTTGTATTAATTTTTTAAAATGTTTTTCCACCCTAAAATTGCCATCCTTGTTTATACAATGAATTACTGTAAATACAGACGTAAATTTTGAATTTGCTAATTACTGTTTAACTGAACTATTTTTATATCATGCCTGTATCACATTGTTTTCATTGTCACTTTATAGATTGGATATGTGATAAGCTAATCCCCACTTCAAAGGGTGCTGTACTGTTTCTATCTACTTTCAGCCCCGGAAACCTCCAATTATAGGCATTTTATATAAATGGAATCATAACATACATTTTTTAATGGCTGGATCTCTCCCACTTCCTCTTCCTCTCCTGTACTGGGAATTAAACCTGGGGCTAGAGCTCTAACCTTTAATCATGTTCATCTATGCTGTCCATGTATCACACTACACATAGCAATAACACTGACCTCTCAAAAGGAAAAAGACAAAACAAAACCAAAGCCTTAAGATGATCTTTAATGAGCCTTTTGGGGATGCATGGTGAAATTACAATTTATCCTGACCAAAAAAAAGAAAAAAAATTTTTTTTCTCTTTCAAATTCATGCTCTCTGGTTTCCATTACTTGTCGTTGCTGACACATATGTGTATTGTCTTAGACAGTGTCGTATTGCTGCCATGGAAATTCTTGTAAAAGAAAGCATTCAGTTGGAGATCGCTTACAGTTTCAGAGGTTTAGTCCATTACCATGGTGGGTAGTCTGGTGGTGTGCAGGCACGTGGTGCTCGAGAGGCAACTGAGGGTTCTACGTCTGAATTGGCAGGTAGCAGGAAGAGAAAGCCACTGGGCCTAACTTGGGTTTTTGAAAAACCTCAAAGCTCACTTCCAGTGACACATTTCCGTCAACAAGGCCACACCCCCTAGTCCTTTCAAATAGGCCACTCCCTGGTGGCCAGGCATTCAAATCTTCGAACCTATGTGGGCCATTCTCAATCAAACTCTCACATATATGCATATATATTCCTAAATACATAAATAAACCATGCCTTATCTGGATGTTACTAGTATGTATGTTTTCAGAGAGCAAGGAAGAAAGTATTGGAGGGTTTGAAGGGAGGAAAGGGAATAGAGAAGTGATGTAAGTATAAATGGAAAAATAAAAATAAAAAAGAAAGCCCAATAAAGTTAGACTATTCTAAACAACCTCACAGGGATTTACAGTGGAATTTCAAATGTTATCTTGAGTAAGTTTAGAGAAAAGACTAGTTTGCTTAGACCTTTAGGTTGTGATGGTGATGTGCACAGCCAAAGCATCTTCAGAAACACCCCACTACTAGAGCCAGCAGATGTAAAATGAACTCGTTTGCTATGGTTCATTATGTAAACAGCCATCTGCACATCTTTACACCCAAGCTTTAACTGTGATGAAACTGATCACAGTCAGGGTTCATCTGAGGAGTCTATATTTGCACTCTGTGGCGGCGGCCAAGCTTGCTGACTGATCAGTGTGTAGCCATGTTGTCAGGGTTAGTCTCAGGCCTACTTCTTCCCGGCAGCTTGACTAGTGGGTGTCAGCAATATGGCGTGGTGTTGTGGAGCTTCAGTGGTGTAAGCCATCTAAAGTCCTTAGCATGGCAGCTGCGTCCAGCAAGACTTTGTTAGGAACATCCTTTTAAGCTGCTTTCAAAGACGGAGGCAAGAGGGGGCTGCGGAGATGGCTCAGCCCCTTGGTTTTCTATAGTATGACTTATAATATTACACATTATTGTAACTAGAAGACCTAGAATTGGTCACCTGCCATAGATTTTGTAGTCAAGTTTGAAAGGCACCTAGAACGACCACTCTTCAACATTACACTTAATATATGCTTGGATTCTAATTTTGATTTATGTACATTCTTTGAGACTACCTATTAGGGGATAATTTGTTTTATTAGCTGCTCACCTGATTTCTTAGTAATTTTGAGAATACTGCACTTGATTTGTTTGATTATATATCTGTTAAAGCTGATGGGATGGTGCAGGACTATATGGATTTCATACAGCATCTGGGCTGTTGCATTGAGGTATGCTTTGTGTTTTTAGAATAGTAGAAATCTAGATTTGATATTTTGCTTAAAATAAAAATTCCTAAACACTTACAAAAGAAACAGAAGATATTACTAGTGAATAATTTAACATACATAAAATGAATAGGCCCAAATAATTTCATGGTGAGTGACTTCAAACTTTCATGATTTTTTTTTCCAGACAGGGTTTCTCTGTGTAACCCTGGCTGTCCTGGAACTCACTCTATAGACCAGGTTAACCTTGAACTCACAGAGATCTGCCTGTGCCTCCCAAGTGCTGGGACTAAAGTCATGTGTCACCACCCTTGGCTTTCATGAATTACTTGAACAGTTTCCATTTAGACTTTGAGTCATTTTGTAAAAAAAAAAAAAAAAAAAAAAAAAATGAATATAATGCTGATATTCAAAGCTGGCAAACTGTTCACACCCACAAGTGGACAGTCAGCTGTGTTCCAACTAGACACCTTGCTTAAGTAAAATACTAAGAGCAGGCCTTGCTGTCTCTGACTCTTACCACCTTGGAAATGACAATCATTTTTCTCGAGTGTCAACATAACATTACTATCTTGCTGTCCTTCCCATACAAAGAAGGAAAGCTTTTAGAATGAAGAGTCTCAGCAGAGGTTGAAGGAGGAATAATATCCAGAAATACAGCTATGACTGCACTTGGGCAGGAATGACTAAAGCTGTTTGCACCTTTGGGTATATCTATTACTTGATGTAATAAAGCTTATTTTCACTAAAAAACAAAACACAATAGCAACAGGAACAAGGTGGACAGTATCTAAGGAGAAACATCAAAGATTGACTTTTGTCCTTAATACACACACAGAGAAAGAGAGAGAGAGAGAGAGAGAGAGATGCACCTACACAAATCAAAACCAAAGACCATGCCAATTAGTTAAAATTTGTATAAACCAATTTATCTTTGCATCCATCTATCCATCATGTATTCATTTATCCATTATCTGTATGTCTGTCTGTCTATGTATGTATGTATGTATGTATGTATGTATGTATGTATGTACGTATGTACATACACACCTATTTATCCATCCATCCATCCATCCATCCATCCATCCATCCATCCATCCATCCATCTATCTATCATGTATGCACCTTGGTGCAGATATGGAAGTCAGAGGACATTTTGTAGGAATTGATTCTCTCTTTTCACTGTATGAGTCCTGAGGATAAAACTCAGGTTGTCAGACTTGGGGGCAGGGACCTTTACCCACTGAACCATCTCCCTGGCCCTAAGCCAGTTTTTGAGATTGTTTATTTCAGCAGTGTACGCCTATAATCCTAGATTTTTGGGAGGTGCAGGTATGGTTTTGTGTGTGTGCGCGCGCGTGCCCCCCACCTCCCAGTTTATTTAGGCCTAGGAGCATAGCTCAGTGGCAGAGTGCTTGTCTAACATACAAGAGGCCCAGTCCCTAAATCCCAAAAAGCAATAAAGAAACACAGACACCAAAGGACTTCTGTTTCTATTTAGGTAAAGTATTGAACAATTTCATCAGCATATGTTCTTAATTATTTACTATATGCCTTGCAATATAAAAAGTTATTTAGTTCCATGTTATTTAATTCCTACAGTAATTTTCAAAGATAGTCCTTTGTTTGTTGTTTTTGTTTTTCAAGACAAGGTCTCTCTGTATAACAGCCCTGGCCGTTCTGGACTCACTTTGCAGACCAGACTGGTCTTGAACTCACAGAGATCCTCCTGACTCAGACTCTGAATGCTTGGATTAAAGGTGTGCACTACCACACCTGCCAGTTACAGACAGCTATAAACTGCCATGTGGGTGCTGGGATTTGAACCCTGGTCCTTTAAAAGAGCAGCCAATGCTTTTAATTGCTGAGCCGTCTCTCCAACCCCATCAAAGATAGTCTTACATTGTTTTGTTTTTCCTTTTTTTTTTTTGGTTTTTCCAGACAGGGTTTCTCTGTGTAAGTGAGCCCTGGCTGTACTGGATTCATTTTGTAGACCAGGCTAGCCTCAAACTCAAAGATATCCATCTGCCTCTGCCTCTTGAGTGCTGGGATTAAAGGTGTGTGCCACCATACCTGGCTACATGTACTTTTATTTTTTTAATAGATACAGAAGATAAAACTTAAAAACCTGGCTAATTTGAACACACTCAGACAAATTGTTTTTCTTTTCTTTCTTTCTTTTTTTTTAAATTATTTTTCATCCAAGTGTGTTCAAATAACCCAGTTGGAGGTGGAGTATTTACTGCTATACCATCTTGTCACAGGCATATATGTTGTGCAGTTAGCACATGGCAAAATACTGTCAGAACATGTTGTGATAGGATGAAGTTGTAATCATTTTTTTTTTCAAAATGGGAGGTAAAGGAAGTCATTTCAAAAAAAATCAGGGGTCTTTGGAGCAATGTTTTTGCAGGCTGAAAGTTTGAGCTGGGCCCAGTCTGATTGGAAAGCAGGGCACAGGAATTTGTGTTAAAGTGTGTTATGTTTAGTTTGTATGTTTACTGGAGAATTCAAGGAGATTTTGAGGATGACAGGAGGGATGAGGCACAGCCTGGTTGGGATGTGTTGTGTGTGCATGTGTGTCTTCTCTGTTTGTTTTGGTATGAACACATATTAACTACGTGAAAGCATGTCTGTCTTGTACTTGTTTTTGAAAGGAAGTATCTGCATTGAAGGAAGTTTAAAAGGCTTTATTTTTTTTTCCAAGACAGAGTTTCTTTGTGTAGCCCTGGCTGTCCTGGACTTGCTCTGTAGACCAGGCTGGCCTTGAACTCACAGAGATCGCCTGCCTCTGTCTCCCAAGTGCTGGGATTAAAGGCATGAGCCCACCACGCCCGGTTTTAAAAGACTTTTTGTCCTGCTTTTTGTTTGAGGAAAATATTTTGCTATTTGGCTGTGATCTGTTTTCTGGAGGTTTGTGGCAGGATATTTCACAATCACCATGGAACAGATTGAGAGCTGCTGTTAGGGAAACTTGGCAACCAAGTTCTGTGAGTGCTCTTCTATTTTTTAATATCTGAAAGTCTGTTGAAAACTTTTTTTTTTTGTGACAGGGTTTCTCTATGTATCTCTGGCTGTCCTGGACTCGCTTTGTAGACCAGGCTGGCCTCGAACTCACAGAGATCCTCCTGCCTCTGCCTCCCGAGTGCTGGGATTAAAGGCGTGCACCACCACGCCTGGCTAAACTTAACTCTGGGTATGGTGGCTCACGCCTTTAATCTCCGCATTTGAGAGGCAGAGGCAGATGGGTCTCTGTGAGTTTGAGGCCAGCCTGGTCTACAAAGTGAGTCCAGGACAGCCAGGGCTACACAGAAAAACCCTGTCTCAAAACAAACAAACAAACAAACAAACAAACAAATAAAAAACAAAACAAAAGAAAGGAAAAAAAAGAGAAAACTTAAACTTGCTTATCAGCACTGAGGTAGTATTCTGTAGTTTTTAATTGCCATCTAGGACTGTGGGGCCTGCTCTAGTGAGGGGATTAAGCTAGTTTATTAGCAGAAGCACATGCTGTACTCTTCCCACTGATTCCTTCACTTCTCCTTTTAGTTGATGGTATTGGCTCTCATAACCTATGTGACGAACCACAACCAAGAGACACTACAGGGGACAGTGTTGAAATTTGAGGAACTATCTTTGGTTTGATTTTTATTATTCCTGCTAAAATGTTGGCTGAAATTTTGCTTTCAACATTTGCTCTAGGATTTACCTGTACATAGTATTTTTTTCCTCTTGAGCTATTAAGACTTCCAGTCAAATTAGAAAACCTATGAAAGTCAGTTTTTCTCACCCTTAGTAAAACTGACTTTTAGAAACAGTGGAGGCACCAGCGGCCTGGCGGGAGATCAGCAGGCCTGACTTGCCTTAGAAGCCTATAGGCCTGGTGGGGCAACTACTGGGTATTTGTTAATAACCATAAACTATTATATTAGACCAACAGAATTGCCGGTGGTGTGGAAGAACAGCTGCCAGGGTTCAATAGGAGGCTGATGGGCCTGGATTGCTTTGACTGGCGGCCTATAGGCTGCTGTGGCCCTTTCCCCAATAATTAAATACATCAAGACCCTTTAATGTTTCAACACTTAGCCCTTAGCTGGGCAGACTCTCAATTAGCTAATCTAAATTAACCCGGACCACTTAATCCCAAACCTCCATGTGGCCTGTTGTACCTTCCAGAGCTCTCAAACACGTCTGTCTGCTTCCATGTCTCCTGGCAGAAAGACAGACTCCTCTGTATAAAATGCAGGTTTCCTGTTTCCATCCCGTCTTCCTATACTCTTTCTGCCCAGCTAATTGGCCATCAGCAACTTTTATTAACCAATCAAGAGAATGGCTTAGTAGGGGTGGTAACCAGATCTCAGCATTGAAATCAGCCCTTTAGAACCAAAGTATTAGACCTTCCTCCAACAAAAAGTAGAAATTTTATGAAATAAACTACAGATTTTCTTTAGCTGTTGTTTCATGACTTTATAAATAACTTAACTTTTAAAGGTTTTATTTATTTTTTGAGTTAGTGTTGCATAGGTTGGCTTCAAACTGCTGTGGTCAAGTAATCCTCTGTCTTAGTCTTCCTGGTATCTGGGACTATGGGGGCTGCTGCTGTGCTCAGTGCTCCGACCTTCTGAAACTCCTTTCTAAAATTCATATGGGAAAGGAGTTACATTTAAACAATATGGAAAAAACACCAGTTGAAATCTTAAGAATAAGGTCTATTCTTAATTTAAAACCAGCAGTAAATTTATATGTGTCTGTATTTTATTTTCATAAGCTTTTGGTATTAGGATAAAGGAAATTTGTAGTGGAATTTTAATTCAGTAATGTGTCTGTTCTGACAAGGAATCACATCCAAGTATCTAACTAAGTCTGTGTTATCCAGCTGGAATACAGACCTGCCCTTAGTGGACACCTTTAATCTCTCTGACTGGAATACACCTCTTTAATTCTTGTGGCTGGAAGTTAGTATACACCTTTAATCCCAAACAATGATGTCAAATTGAGGGGCAGACAAAGTGACAAATCAGAGAAAGATTTGACATAATGAGTCAGAGATAGGATACTCCCAACTCTCATGAGAACAGACAGGAAAGAGAAGCTACTTAAGAACATTGCAGGAAGAGACCAAAAGAGTTCTTAGAGACAGTAAAGTAGAGTTCGGGAGTATGATATAGTTTTGTGCAGTTCTGTGCAGTTCAGTTCATGGAGTTCAGAGGCAGTTTTTCCAAGCAGAGCAATTCAGTGAGAAGTGGAGAAAAACCAGTTTGAATCAATCAGCTTAGAGAAGAATTTTGAGGCAGATCAGCTGAGCTGAACCAGCTAGCCAGAGTTCAGGAAGAACTAGACAGGGTGAGCTTATTCAGCAGTATATGTCCCGGAGGCTGAAAACATTCGAGGCCTAGGTTAGCAGACAGAGACTGAGTCCCGGCTTGCAGAAGAATAGATTATATGGAGACTAGAAGCTTCCAGGCCTAGGCCTAAGGACAGTTAGAAATGCTCTGGGCTCAGCCCAAGCCATGCCTTCATTCGTAAAGCTTGGGTATGGCTCTTTTCTCACCCCCTCATCTGAGGAAATAAAGGCAGCATATACAGGAGCCAGTGCTCAAACAGTAGACCTAAAGCTAATTTAAACTGAGTCCTGTTAGTGGTGGAATTTGTCTAACTTACCCCTTCTTCTTGTATTGAAGTCCTAACCCATGTTAACACAGAATGTGGCCTTAATTTGGAAACAGGATCATTGCAGATGGGATTAGTTAGAATGAATGGAGTGAGCCCCTGCTACAGGATGGCTCCTTATAGAAGGGGGGAGCTCAGACCCAGACAAACATGGGAAGGATGTCATGTGAGCATGAAGACAGCCAATACAAGTGAAGAATTGAGTAGCTCTGCAGAAGCATCCAGCCTTCGCTTCAGACATAATCTTCAGAACTGTGAGAATACATTTCTGTTATTGAAGGCAGTTAGTTTTCGGTACTTATTATGGCGGTCCGAACAGATGGATACAAGTCAGGATTTTTTTTTTAATGTACTTAAAATCTATTGTTTGGGGATGGAGAGATGGCTCAGCATTTGAGCACTAGCTGCCTTCCCAGAGGACCCAGGTTCAAATCCCAGCACCCACACTGCAGATCACAGCTGTCTGTAATTGTTGGGCATGGTGTCGAACACCTTTAATCGCAGCACACGGGAGGCAGAGGCAGGCAGATCTCTGTGAGTCTGAGGCCAGCCTGGTCTACAGAGTGAGTCCAGGGCAGCCAGGGATGTTACACAGAGAAACCTTGTCTAGAAAAAAACCTTAAAAAAAAAACCAACTAACAAAAAACAACAACAATAACAAAGCTAAATCTTAGATAATTCAACATGTGAAATTTATGTCTGTTCACACCATCTTTCCTTAATTGTCCTGGCTATCCAGAAGCTTGGTATGTAGTTTATGGGTGTAGCTTCTGACATTACAAGGAGACACAATATCCCAGAAAACTCCCTGATTCCCCCAGCTCTGGCATAATCTTAAAAATTTTGAAATTATGGTATAATTTCAACATTTCCCCTTTCCCTTTCCTCCCTCCAAACCCTGTCATACGCCCATCCCGGTTCACCTTCAAATTCATTGGTTCTTATTTTTTACTACATGTTATTGCAGGCATATATGTTTAAACATATATGTTCCTAAGTATAACCTGTTCAGTCTGTGTAATGTTACTTATATGTATGTTTTTGGGACTGATCCTTTGATGATCAGTCAACTAGACACAAGTTGGTGTGCTTGTCCCTAGGCAAGACCACCTCTCCCATTCCCAGATTTCTTCAGTTGTGTATAGTTTGAATATGGTTGAGGCCTCATGGGCTTTTCTCTGTCCACTTTGGCATGTCCATTGGTGCTGTCCTTGTTAAGCTTATATTTGGGCTGTTATGTTGTTGAAACTTTACAGATATAGCTTCTGACATTACAAGAAGACAAAATATCACAGCAAACTCCCTGATTCTCTGGCTCTTACAATCTTTCTTCCCTTATTCTGCAGTGTTCCCTGAGCCTGAGGTGCAGAAGTGCTTTGCAGATGTGTCCACTGGGACTGACCTCCACAACTCTGATTTTAATTGGTTGTGGTTTTCTGTAGCGGTTTCTGTCTATTGATGAGGGGTGGAGACTATTTACCTGCGGGGTATAAGGACAAAAGTTTATAGATTGTTGTTAGGGATTATTATGATCATGAGTTTAATGAGACACTCATGATTTTAATGTTACCTTAGCAAGAGAAGACTGTGTGTATAAATCAGGAGTGATCCAAGAGAAAGTAACAATGCCAAGAAAGTTTATAGCCGATTGATGAAACCCTAGTGAAGATAATGGTAAAGCCACACCCCAACTCTAAATGCCTATTTACCCATTGTGTTTCTAAACAGAGCCAAGTAACTACATACTCAATTCAATACAGCCATCGTTTTGAAACTGACTTTGTAGATAGAGATGAACAACATGGATCCAGGAGTCAGTTCAAGTTAGGGCTCAGTTACTTGCCAGTTACGTGATGCAGTAAAATACAATTGCTTCTCATGTCTGGAGACCAAAGTCTGCATAAGCTTAAGTGCCTTTTTTTTTTGAAACACTATAATATCTGCTTATAACCCATATACACCCTCCCATATACTTAAACCTGTTTCTAGATTAGATTATACCTAGTACACTGTAAATCTAATGGAAACAGTTGTTAGACTATTTTGGGAATAATAAGTCTAAACATGTTCATTACAAGCATCGTTTATTTTTCATGTGTATATGTTCACATGGATGTGCCTGGGCATGTGTGTGTGAGTGTGTACCAAAGGCTGATGTTGAGTATCTTCCTCAACTGCTCTCCACTCTATTCTACTGAAGCAGGGTCTGACACTTGAACCCAGACTTGCCTTTTTAGGTTGTCCTAGCTAGCCAGCTTGCCCAAGGAGTCTACCATGTTTACCTTCCCAGCATTGGAATTAGAGGTGGGCCCCAACACCTGACATTTACAGGGGTGCTGGGGATCTGACCTCCACTCTTCATACTTGTTTAGGAAGTGCTGTATCCATGGAGCCATCTTCTGATCCGCATATACATTTAAAAAACAGTTGCTTAAACCAATGGTGTTTCTTTCTCTCATCTCTGCTTTCCTTTTATAATCTAGTGACTCATGTTAGTGTTGGAGACAGCGCCAGGTCTCGTGACTCATTTTTTGCTTACTACATGGCTCTGCCCTTCAATCACAGAAGCAGTCCCACTCTTCTTTTTCTGTCGACTTTGCTTTCTTTTTGATACAGTCCCAACTAGCTTGGACTCCACTACATAAACCAGGCTGGCCTTGAATTCTCAGAGATCCACCTACCGCTGTCCCCAAGCGCTATCATTAAAGGTGTTCTTCATATTTAACTAAACTTTGAGAGTCAAAGGAAATATTTTTCTTTGCTTTTTTGTGTGTCTGATTCCCCCCTACTATTGTTGAGCATTGAAACTGGGCCTGTACAGTCTACCGTTGTCCCTCCTCCCCTCCACCCTTCCCCCACATCTTCTTTCTCTCCTGCTTCATATTGTTTTGTCTCCCTGCTTTTTGAGATGAGTCTCCTTATGTAGCTCACGTTGATTTGGATCTGTATAACACAAACAAATCTCAAATTTATGATCCTCCTGCTTGAGGCTCTTGATTGTGGGGGACCCTTGCAAATGCCACTGGCAGAGTAATGAACCTTATGAAGGAAATCTGGTTATCCAGTATTGGTTCAAACTTATAGAGTCTGACCGGAGCAGTTTATTTTTTACATATTTTAGCACAATACAACTTTGGAAAAAAAGTATCCTGACAGTTGTTACAATAAATTTTAAGTCATGGGTATATTGTAACTCCTTTACAAAGTACATTCTCTTGCAGTGTACCTGTAACCTCTTCAATTAAGAATGGATTCTAGGCCGGGCGGTGGTGGCGCACGCCTTTAATCCCAGCACTTGGGAGGCAGAGGCAGGCGGATCTTTGTGAGTTCGAGGCCAGCCTGGTCTACAAAGCGAGTCCAGGACAGCCAGAGATATTCAGAGAAACCCTGTCTCGAAAAACCAAAAAAAAAAAAAAAAAGAAAATAGTGGGCGGGCTGGAGAGATGGCTCAGCCGTTAAAGGCTAGGCTCACAACCAAAAATATAAGAATGGATTCTAGCAGGGCGTGGTGGTGCAAGCCTTTAATCCCAGCACTTGGGAGGCAGAGACAGGCATATTTCTTTGAGTTTGAGTCCAGCCTGGTCCACACAGCGAGTTCCAGGACAGCCAGGGCTATACAGAGAAACTCTGTCTCAAAAAATCAGAAAACAAACAAAAAAAGAATGAGTTCTATTGACTAAGAAACAGTGCTCAGTATAAAGGTCTAGGGAAGAAGGATCTGGGTTAAGTATAATAGCAGTAAACTCCTTTGCAAAGCCCATGGGACATCTTTCATAAGAATGGGTTGTCTTGCCCGGTGTGGTGGTGCACACCTTTAATCCCAGCATCCGGGAGGCAGAGGCAGGCAGATCTCAAGACAGAGAAATTCTGTCTCAAAAAATCTAAAAAAAGAAAAGAAAAGAATGGGGTTAACTGAGAAACAATTCTGAGGAGTCCAGGAAGAGTCTGGGATAAACATAGCAGTCTGGGGGATTCAGGTGAGGCCTGGCCCTGCTGATAGCAAAGACCACCCAGTTATTAACTACATCCAGTCCCAGCTTTCGGGCAGAAATAGGTGTAAATTCCTTCCCTGGAAGAGAAAAGCTTTTTTCATTAATTTTTTTGTTTGGTTTGGTTTTGTTTTTATTTCTCGAGACAGGTTTTTTTTCTGTGTAACAGAGCCCTGGCTGTCCTGGACTCTCTTTGTAGACTAGGTTGACCTCGAACTCAGAGATCGCCTGCCTCTGCCTCCCAAGTGCTGGGATTAAAGGCCTCCCCCACCATGCCTGGTATTAGTTGTTGTTACATGCATATATGTTGCATATATATGTACACACATACACACACACACACACACACACACACACACACACACACACAGTCTGAATATAACCTGCACAGTCTGTATAATGTTACTTGTATGCATGTTTTCAGGACTGCCATTTGGTATTGGATAACCAGGTGAGGATCTTTGGGAAAGACTATTTTCCCACTCTCAGCATTTCTTAGCTGCCTGTAGTTCTTTGTGGAGTTGAGGTTTCATGCTCTTCTGGCTCCTTTTCCCCTTAGTTCCCCATCCATTTAGCACGTGTATAGTAAAAAGAGACCATTGCTGGGGTGGGGAGGCACAATAGAGAAGAATAGCAGGATACCGAGATCTAACTAGGGAGCTGGGAGGGGGGTAAATAAATGACAGTAAGATGTCTTAAAAAGTTATAAGGAATCATACTATTTATTATCTATCTACCTTAAAAACTTATAATACATGTAATTCTTTGTATAAATATACATATATAGTTTAAATGAGAAAATTTTCGTTTAGACTGATAGTGCTCCCTCCAAGAGTCAAAAACTATTTAACAAAAACCAGGCATGAGATACATTCTTAGTTGTTGGTCAGGACTGTCCAAAAGACTCCAAAGCCTTATAGACTATTGCTATTGACCTTGGTTACCATCGAGGGATGGAAAATATTGCTAAAGACCTGCACTTTAGATTACAGGCCCCTGAGCTGGAACTGACCTGAATGCCTACTCCCTGAGGACTAGCCTTCACGGTACCAGAAGGTACCAAAGGAGGGAAGCAGCCAACAGTTCTATCCAACTATATCACCTATAAACCACAACAACTACCAGCATGGCATGAGAATCCCAAGTATACAATAGTGGCACACATACCTTGGTGGTAACCAATAGCTCTTTTATTGAACATCATGCCTGGTACTGAAATTTTTCTCTTTTTTTTCTTTTTTTGTTTTTCAAGACAATATTTCTCCATGTAGCCCTGGCTACCGAGGAACTCATTCTGTAGACCAGGCTGGCCTTGAACTCAGAGATCTGCCTGCCACTGCCTCCCGAGTGCTGGGATTAAAGGCATGGGCCACCACTCCCGGCCTGAAATTTTTCTTAATAAATTATAAAAATTATTGTATGAAACAAACTATATGATGTATACATGAATGATTTCTGCCAGGGAACAAAGAAACTAGTAATAGTAGTTTTCTCTAGGGAAGTCACTATGGTAGAAAATAGTGATATTTGACTTTTTTTTTTTTTTGGTTTTTCGAGACAGGGTTTCTCTGTGTATCCCTGGACTCACTTTGTAGACCAGGCTAGTCTTGAACCCACAGAGATGCACCTGCCTCTGCCTCCTGAGTGCTGGGATTAAAGCCATGCACCACCAAGCCTGGCTTAATTCATAGATTTTAAGAACACCTTGAGCCCATTGTAGTGGCCCACGCCTTTAATCCCAGCACTTGGGAGGCAGAGGCAGGCAGATCTCTGTGAGTTTGAGGCCAGCCTGGTCTACAGAGTGAGTTCGAGGACAGCCAAGGCTACACAGTAAAACCTTGTCTTGAAAAACAAAACAAAACAAAACAAAAAAATAGTAGTGGAATGATAGCTTACTTGGCAAAAGCGGGAGGACTGAGTTCAGTTCCCCAGCAGCCATGTGATGAGCCATGTGTAATGGTGGATGTGTGTTGTCCCAGCACTGGGGAGACAGAAAGGAGGATGCCCTGAGCTCACTGTTAGCTACTTTTGCTGAGTATATACTCCTGACTAACTGAGAGACTGTATTAAAGAATAGTTACACATAATAGAGGAATGCACCCAACATAGACTTCTAGCCTGTGTGTACAACACAGGCAGATACCCAAATGTAGGAGCTATATAGATTCAGATAAAATTGTTAAGGTGTTTCTTGTAATATTTTTGTTCTTGCCAGTCTCCGTTCAGATTGCAAAAACTAGGTAGGTTTGTGTTGGGAGGAATATTCTTCTGGAATTAGTGGATGATCTTGGGTACGTTCTTAATTCTTTATCTGTCAGTAGATGGGGTGGCGAGTTCTATTCTTATCTTGTACATCTGGTTGTACAAAATAAGGTGGAATCATGTGCAGATTCGATGAACATTGGGCTCAGCCCCTTTAGAAGTT
The DNA here is from genome assembly GCA_907164525.1 of Lophiomys imhausi. Taxonomy (NCBI): domain Eukaryota; kingdom Metazoa; phylum Chordata; class Mammalia; order Rodentia; family Muridae; genus Lophiomys; species Lophiomys imhausi. The sequence continues at coordinate 2,571,078 of CAJQZJ010032746.1, forward strand.
GGTTGAAGTGGAACTCCTAAGAGAGAAGAGAAGGTGAAGTGTTTCAGCACGTGAATGTTCATACTAGGTCATATTACATGTGAACTGATCACCTCTCAAGAAAAAGAAAGGGAGGGCCCATGGAGTGGCTCAAAAAGTAAAAACACTGCTACTCTGCCTGATGGCCCGAGTTCGAACCCTAAGACTTACGTGGAAGGAGAGAGCCGGCTCCTGCCCTGGTCCTCTGACTTACAGACAACTGTCCTTTTTTGAAAAGGAAAAGAGAGCCAAATGTTTATATTTTGTTTTGGAAATTAAATATTTTCTTTACTTCTTATTCATGTGTTTATGTGTTTCACAATGTAAATTCTTGAGCCCCTAGTTTCAGTTTCAAAACTAGTTTTAGAGTTTGAGAAGCCAGTTAGTTTCCACTAACTTTTCTGAAACAGGAAGAAACATTTTGAAGTAAAAGCAAATGTTGCCTTAAGATCATCACCTATAAATTTCATTGCTTAGCATTCTTAAAGGTAAGGATGCTTATCTGTTTAACACCCAAAATATAAATTAACTTTCAACAATTAAATTTTTATAATACAAGTAATATCTGACCTTACTCTGCAGTTATGTAAATACTTGTTTTAAAAGATCAACACTGTTTAGCATATAGCAAAGGTATAAGTAATTCCAGTGTAGAACACTCCTGAAGATCATGTCAAAGTACCACATGTCTTTTTCTATAAACAGGAAACTTTTCCCACTTTTTACTAAGATGTATTTATAAGGAAATGCTTAAGCAGAATGTTCTCACAAAGTACTTAACATATTAAAGTGGAATATTTACTTTATAGTAAATATCAGGTATATCAGGAGAAACCTGAAATACATCATTTTTAAAAATGGTCAAAGTTAGTATCCCCACTGCTGGGACATGTGAGTATTTAGGGACCCCTGACATGATATATTTTAAGGGATACAACAATAGTTCTTTTGAATACTTGTCAACAGTGCACACTAGATTGGGCTGGAGAGATAGCTCAGCAGTTAAGAGCACTGACTGCTCTTCCAGGGAACCCAGGTTTAATTTCCAGCATCCACATGGCAGCTCACAACTGTCTGTAACTTCTATCCAGGGGATCCAACACATAGAAACACATACAGTCAAAACACCAATGTACATAAAATAAAAATAAATAAATAAGAATACACACTAGCTCTAGTCACAAGGAAATAACCAAACACAAATTTTGGGCTATTCTATATAACAAATAGCCTGTACTCTTTCAAAAATGCTACAGTCAGCAGGCATGATTATACATACTGAGCACTGGGGAGGCCAAGGCAGGAGGATTGCTTTGAGTTCGAGACAACTCTGGGATACATAGTAAGATTCTATTCCAAACAAAACCAAACAATGAAATAAATAGGATATTTAATTAACTAAATGAAGCCTGTAATCCTACAGTGGATCCTGAACTAATTCCTCCCTTGATTTTTTTTCTCTTCTCTTTTACCCTCCCCATGATGATCATTAGTGAGATGATTAAGGGAGTTTGAATCAGATTTGTAGATTAGTTGAATAGTGTGGTATTTATTTTCTGCTTTTGCTAATTTGTCCATCTTAATGAATTTAGGAAATAAGAGAATATTTTGGGTTAAAAAGGTAGTTTCTGGGCTGGAGAAATGGCTCAGCAATTAAGAGCACTGCTGCTCTTCCAGAGGACCTGGGTTCAACTCCTAGCACCCACATGGCGGCTTACAACTGTCTGTAATGGCCATACTTCAGTTTAAGGGGATCCAATACACTGGCCTTTCGAGGCACTGCACACAAGTGGTCCATAGACATACATGTAGACAAAACACCGTAAACATTAAAAAAGAAGTGTGTCTACTGCCACTTTAAAATAAATTTAAAATGTCAAATGATAACAGTAATAGAAATGCTTAAGTGCTAGAATTAGGGGATTATGTATTAAGGTTGTATGGAAATCCTTTGAAGTAGTTTTGCAGTTTTTCTAAGTTAGAAACTTAAAGGAAGCTGGGCATGGTGGTTTGTACCTGTTGTCCTTGCACTAGGGAACCTGAGGGAGAGGAGTGCCCTGAGATCAAGACTACTTGCACTACATAGTGAGCTCCAGGCCAGCGTGAGCTATAACATGAAACAAAGAGAAACAGAAAGGAGTAGCTGAATTGAGTTTTAGTGCATCACTAAAAACCTCTTGGGGCAGTTTTCTCAATGGTGAGATGGAGTAGCTGGGTGAGGTTAAATTTTTCAGTTCTGAAATTTCATAATCTTTGTTTCTGGTGTTATTTTTAAGACAGGGTCTTAATGTGTAGCTTTGGCTGGGCTGGAACTCCATATGTAGATCAGGGTGGCCACAAACACATACAGATCCTCTGCCTCCCAGAGTGCTGGGATTAAAGGCATGTGCCACAACACCTGGCCTAAAATTCTGTAATTTTATTAACAGACATTAGTAGGAAAAATTCATAACCTTAATACAGTCTTCCTTAAAGCGAACAATAATAGAAAATGAAAGTTAGCTGGGTGTAGTGGCACACACCTTTAATCCCAGCACTAGGGAGGCAGAGGCAGGCAGATCCCTATGAGTTCGAGGCTAGCCTGGTCTACAAAGTGAGTCCAGGACAGCCAGGGCTGTTACACAGAGAAACCCTGTCTCAAAAAAACAAAAAAAGAAGAAAAAAATGAAATTTAATTGTTTTCACGTGAGTGAAGGATGTTAAAATCAAGGCTACCATGCCAAGTAACAGTGTAATAGTTACTAAGCTGATATTTTTTTTCTGTGACAGAAACTTTATAAGAGTTTGTTTAATTATACATTCTATAATATTCTACTTCCTGGTTTATGCCTCAGCATAATTTTAAAGATTTTATTTTTTAATGTAATGCCATTTTAAAATGTACTTTTAGAATTACCAGTGAAAACTTGGTTATTAAGATGAAGAACCAGGCATGGCAGACACACCTGTAACTGCAGCACTTAGGAGGTGAAGGCAGGAGCAGGAGTTCAAGATCATCTGGTAACTAGCAAGCAGGCCAGCCTGGGATACCCAAGACCCTGTGTCTTAAAAATTAGACAAGATTACTCATTAAAGTTTAGGTGTTATAGGTTCATAGTCCTTAGAGCCTAAAGAGATTGTTAAAATATAAGTAGTAGAGCCAGGTCTGATGGCTTATATTTGTAATCCCAGTTTAGGAAAGTGAGTTTAAGATCAGCCTGGGCTACATAGATTCTATCTCAAAAAGCTAAAACAGGCTTTGTCACGGGCGTGGGTTCGTAGGTGCAGCGGGCTTAGAGACGTAAACATGCCGGTTGCCAGAAGTTGGGTTTGTCGCAAAACCTATGTGACCCCACGGAGACCCTTCGAGAAGTCACGTCTCGACCAGGAACTGAAACTGATCGGAGAGTATGGACTCCGGAACAAACGTGAGGTGTGGAGGGTCAAATTTACCCTGGCCAAGATCCGCAAGGCCGCCCGGGAGCTGCTGACGCTGGACGAAAAGGACCCACGGCGTCTATTTGAAGGCAATGCTCTGCTGAGGCGACTTGTTCGCATTGGGGTGCTGGATGAGGGCAAGATGAAGCTGGATTACATTCTGGGTCTGAAGATTGAGGATTTCTTGGAGAGGCGGCTGCAGACCCAGGTCTTCAAGCTAGGACTGGCCAAATCTATTCACCATGCGCGCGTGCTCATCCGCCAGCGTCATATCAGGGTCCGCAAGCTGGTGGTGAACATCCCATCCTTCATTGTCCGTCTGGACTCCCAGAAGCACATTGACTTCTCCCTCCGTTCTCCTTATGGTGGTGGCCGCCCTGGCCGAGTGAAGAGGAAGAACGCCAAGAAAGGCCAGGGTGGTGCTGGAGCTGGTGATGATGAGGAAGAGGATTAAATTAACACTTTCCTGCACTGTAGGATTGTCTAGTTTTCCAGTTGACTAATAAAACAGAATTGACACTTACAAAAAAAAAAAAAAAGCTAAAACAGACACACACACACACACACACACACACACAAGATGATATATGAACTAAATTGCTACAAACTGTAAAATAGGGTTGGGTGAAGATCAGTGGTTGAGTTATTGCCTAGGTTGCATCAGGCCCTGGGTGTAGTCCCCACCTAAGAAAATACGAACAAATAAATTAAAGATGAGTGTCAAGTGTTCTGTGAAAAAGTAAGTTTTTGGATTGTATCCAGCAAAAGCAGAACTTTTCTCTTTATCTCCCCTTCCATCCCTCACAGCTTGGTGATCCTTCTATATTTCCTGCTGTCATTGTGGAACATGTTCCTGGTGCTGATATTCTCAATAGTTATGCCGGTCTAGCCTGTGTGGAAGAGCCTAATGACATGATCACTGAAAGTTCATTGGATGTTGCTGAAGAAGAAATCATAGATGACGATGAAGATGACATCGCCCTGACAGGTTTGTGGGTTTCTGTTACAGGCGGTCGGGGTCTGGGCCAGGTGTTTCTAGGTTTTTGGCCTTTTATCCATAGATTTGAAAATAAGGGCTCACACATATTTGCAAAAGAAGTAAGGTAACTTTATTCATAGCAGAGTTGTAATAGAGATTATAGTGGGATACCCTATCAAGATTGACAGTGAGCTATGGCATGAGATTATTCAAGGGCCCCAGAATAAAACTTAGGGTCTTTTAAAACAGAGTTTAAAGGAAGGAGGGACTGGCTACTGATGGGCGTAGTTTGTGTGGTTCTTGATTTTAATTGATTAGGTTGTATAATTGTTTTCTTCTATTATGAATTATCCATCCCATGATGCATCTGGTTTTAATTATATGCATTTCCAGTTATGTGTAGTCAGAAGATGATAGAGTGAGCTCTCTAAAAGGTTACTGGCAGACACAGTTTGGCCTCACTGTGCATGCACTTGAAATGAGTTCAGCATGGATAGGCCTTGCTATGCATGCGTATGTTGGAATGAAACGAGTTCAGCATG